>CM065594.1:129463293-129653293 GCA_033119425.1 Bufotes viridis
GTGACGGGGAAATTACTGCACGTGCCACCGTACCAGCTTCAACTGCCCTTCTGGGGCTCGCCACTTCACCATGTTGTACGGCAGTGCTGGTATTAGGTCCAGGATGGGCTGCGCTGCTGGTGTATGCCTCACCACATAATCCGGCAGCGCCAGCCCCACTCTGCTGCTCTTGAAACGGATCCTGCGCTAACTGTGGACTAGCGACACGGGGCCGGGTACGCCTGGTGGTATCAGGGACCTCAACCTCCTCGTCCGAACTTTGGGTCAGACTGCCACTGCTTTCTACAGGTTCATATTCTGATAGATTCGTCAGATGAGGGTTCCCATTCCTCATCCGACTGGGTCAGAATCCTGTAGGCCTCTTCAGGAGAATACCCCTTATTTGACATTTGGACGACTAAATTTAGGGGGTATTCCCTGAGACTTCCCAAGAAAAAGAGCAAGCCTGTCTTACAAATGGGAGGGTAGCGAAGTACAGAAGCCACTGCGATTGATAAAAAAAGATCAAAATTGATTTTTTTTTTATCGCCGCAACGCTTGTGAAGTGATTGTGCAGTGATTACAAAAAAAAAATATTTTTGTCACTGCGGCGGGGCAGGTGTGGGTGAACGCACGTGTGGGCGACCGATCAGGCCTGATCGGGCAAACACTGCGTTTTGGTTGGGGGGCGAACTAAGGTGACACTAATACTATTATAGATCTGAATGCGCTAATCAGCGAATCAGTGAGTGCGGTGGGCTTGGCGCTAACGCTAACTACCTACCAAAGGGGGTCTAAACTAATCTAGACCTCAAAGTCAATCCTGGTGGGAAAAAAATGTGACAGTTTACACTGATCACTTTTTTCCCTTTCACTAGATGATTGACAGGTGACTGAGAGGGATGATCAAGGGGTATATTGGGGTGATGGGGGGTGATCAGGGCCTGAAGTGTGGTGCTTGGTGTACTTACTGTAGAGATGTGCTCTCTCCTGGGTCAAACCGACAAAAGGACCCAGGAGAGGGCACAGAAGCCATTTAATACATTATATTTATAAATATAATGCATTTCATGGCTCTTGATTTGTTTTGTTTTTTTAAATCACCAGCCTGCCAGCGCAGATCATTGGCTGGCAGGCTGGTGACGAACTTCCCCCTGTGCTGATCCCGACAGTCTGTGCGCCCGTTCAGGCGCACAGATCGTGTCATCTCGTCTCTCGCGAGATGACGTGCCCGCGCGTCAACGAGGAACAGAAGGCGTGCGGCGGTCCTAAAGAGGTTAAAATTGGGGTTATCGAACAAAGTGATTTCCACCCTACTCCTTAGCAGGAAACAGAATACAAACAAGGCATATTTTAAAGTTTGGAGGAAATTCACCTCTTGCTGTGGGGATTCGTTTGACCAATTTAGACCCAACATTTCAAAGATCTTAGATTTTATTCAGGACAAATTAGACCTAGTGCTTTCCTCTAATACCCTAAGTGTTCAGGTTTTAGCATTAGGGGCTTTATATAATACGAGTCTGGTAGAGTTTCCCTTGATAGCGAGGTTCCTGAAAGCAGCAGACAGCCTTAGACCAACAATCAGAAATATGGTAGCCTCTTGGAACCTTAACACAGTCTTGTTAGGATTAACTTCCGGCTCCCTTGAACCATTAGAATCTATTTCCATAAAATGGCTTAACTTAAAAACCATATTATATCAGCAAGATGAGTCTGTGAACTCCAGTCTTTATCTATTCAGGATCCTTTCCTCAGTATTTTTCAGGACAAACTAGTGTTTAAGTTAGATCCCAGTTTTTTGCCAAAAGTTGTTTTCATAGATCATAGGATATAGTAATTCCCTTGTTTTGTGCCAACCCCAAAAAGGAGCAGGAAGCTAGGTTTCATACCTTGGATGTCAGATATTAAGGTATCTAGAAATTACAAAGGATTGGAGAATTGATAAGAACCTTTTTGTTCAGTTTTGTGGGCCTAATAAAGGTAGAAGAGCGGCGAAAAGTTCTATTTCCCGATGGATAAGAACAGCTATTTCAGAAGAGAAGGAAGCTCCCTCTTCTCTTAGAGCGCACACTACAAGAGGCATGGCTGCTCCTTGGGCAGCGAGATTATCAGCCTCTCTACAACAGATTTGTAGGGCGGCAACCTGGAAAGAGTATATACCTTTTAGCAAGCATTACAAGCTAGACATTTTTTCTAGCGAAGGCATGGCCTTTGGACGGAAAGTCCTTTGTGCTATTGTCCCCCCCCCCCCTAATATTTTCTTTATTACTCAGTATGTGGTGTCATGGAGACGACTAGGGAAATTAGTATTAAACTCACGCGTAATCCGGTTTCCTGGAAGTCTCCATGACACCACATATTTCACACCCATTTTCTTTTAATACATAAAGTATATTTTGTTTTTCCTGAATTTGTCACTTGTTATCCCTTTATCCTGGTTTCGTTGGAAATACACTGGTGATGGAGGGGACTATGATCAGCACATCATACCAAATATAAATAAGGAGGTGCAGGCCAATGGATCCGGCAACAAATCCAGGACGATATAAGAATTTTATAAAATGGCATCTCTCTCACAAAAAATGAGTGGAAAGAAAAACACTTTATTCATCTCTGTGGGTGCAACTAGGGATGAGTGAACTTGTGTTTCAAGTTTGGCGTACAAGGTTTGGGTGATGTAAGAATTCCGTAATGGATTCTGCTACCATTTACCATAACTAAGTTTCCTTTCACACATTGCATAATGGGTCCGCATCCGTTCCGCAATTTTGCGGAAGAGGTGCAGACCCATTCATTTCCACCAAGATGTGGACAGCACCACCATGTGCAGCCATGGACAAGAATAGGCATTTCTATCATAGTGCCAGCCATGTGCGGTCCGTAAAATGTGAAGCGCACATGGCCGGTGTCCGTCTTTTGCAGATACACAATTTGCGTACCGCAACAACGGTTGCAGACGTGTGAATAGACCCTTATGTTCCATGGTAGCGGAATCCATAAAGGAAATTATTAGATAACCTGAACCTTGTACGCCAAACTTGAAACACAAGTTCATTCAACACTAGTCGCAACGTTTTAGCTCATAGCTTGAAAAGACTCTGAATGAGCTGAAAACATTGCGACCACAGGGATGAATAAAGTGTTTGAGTGTGTGGACGTAATATATATATATATATATATATATATATATATATATATATATATATATACACACATACAGTTGCAAGAAAAAGTATATGGATTTCTGCACAAATTGGTCACAACAAAAGACAATCACAGTCTGCTTAAACTAATAACACACAGAATTAAATGTTATCATGGTTTTATTGAACACACCATGTAAACATTCCCAGTGCAGGTGGAAAAAGTATGCGATTCCTTGGATTTAATAACTGGTTGAATGTCCTTTGGCAGCAATAACTTCAACCAAACGTTTCCTGTAGTTGCAGATCAGGCGTGCACAACGGTCAGGAGTAATTCCTGACCATTCCTCTTTACAGAACTGTTTCAGTTCAGCAATATTCTTGGGATGTCTGGTGTGAATCGTTTTCTAGAGTTTATGCCACAGCATCTCAATCGGGTTGAGGTCAGGACTCTGACTGGGCCACTACAGAAGGCGTATTTTCTTCTGTTTATGCCATTCTGATGTTGGTTTACTTCTATGCTTTGGGTAGTTGTCCTGTTGCAACATTCATCTTCTGTTGAGCTTCAGCTGGTGGATAGATGACCTTTAGTTCTCCTGCAAAATGTCTTGATAAACTTGGGAATTCATTTCTTCTCCTTCGATGATAGCAATCAGTCCAGACCCTGATGCAGCAAAGCAGCCCAAAACCATGATGCCCCCACCACCATACTTCACAGTTGGGATGAGGTTTTGATGTTGGTGTGCTGTGCCTTTTTTTCTCCACACATAGTTTTGTGTGTTTCTACCAAACAACTCAACTTTGGTTTCATCTGTCCACAGAATATTTTGCCAGTACTGCTGTGGAACATCCAGGTGCTCTTGTGCAAACTGTAAACATGCAGCAATGTTTTTTTTGGACAGCAGTGGCTTCCTCTGTGGTATCCTCCCATGAAATCCATTTTTGTTTAGTGTTTTACGTATCGTAGATTCGCTAACAGGGATGTTGGCATGTGCCAGAGACTTTTGTAAGTCTTTAGCTGACACTCTAGATTCTTCTTCTTCACCTCATTGAGCAGTCTGCGCTGTGCTCTTGAAGTCATCTTTACAGGACAGCCACTCCTAGGGAGAGTAGCAGCAGTGCTGAACTTTCTCCATTTATAGACAATTTGTCTTACCATGGACTGATGAACAGCAAGGCTTTTGGAGATACTTTTATAACCATTTCCAGCTTTATGCAAGTCAACAATTCTTAATCATAGGTCTTCTGAGAGCTCTTTTGTGCGAGGCATCATTCACATCAGGCAATGCTTCTTGAGAAAAGCAAACCCAGAACTGGTGTGTGTTTTTATAGGGCAGGGCAGCTGTAACCAACACCTCCAATCTCATCTCATTGATTGCACTGCAGTTGGCTGACACCTCACCAGGGCTGTGGAGTCGGTAGATAAATTGTCCGACTCCTCAGATTTTGAAACTTCCGACTCCTCTGTATTTAGCAGACCACAAGACAATGGAATGTGTAAGTATTGCCGCTCCTTAAAGGGACACTGACAGGCTGATTTTCCAGCTAAAGTTATATATATACTGGTATTCATCAGAGAATTAGGAATAAAACTATACTAATGTTACCCCCAGTTAAGCTGTACTTGTGTTTAAAAAACATTTTATTCTGTATGCAAATTCACTATCTTTGTGCCCAATGGGGCAGCGTCTCCTGCGGCTTTGTGCCCAGCCGCGCCCGAAGTACAGCTTCCCAGCGCTGTTCCCCTCGTTATTATTCACTGCACTGGCTTTTTTTTCTTCAGGCTAGCCGAACGCTGAATTCCTGCACAGGTGCACGTGTAGAGTGCTGGCAGCAGCCTAGTCTGGCTATGCTGAGGCTGTGCCAGCTTTCTCTCTTCCTCCTCGCTACCTAGTCCTGTCTAGTGGTGCCAGTACTCTACATGTGCGCCTGCCCCCTTGGGCACAAAGGTAGAGAATTTGCATATTGATTAAAACGTTTTTAAACACAAGTAAACCTCAACTGGGGGTAACAGTCGTCTAGTTGTATTCCTAATCCTCTGATGAATACCAGCGGATATATCAGCCTGTCAGTATCCCTTTAACTGCATAGTAAAGCATATGAAAAGCATGCTTCTTCACGGTCACTTAACGTCTTTGTTTAGCGGTAATGTGACGCACTGCATGCATTGGCCTTTATTCTTACAGTAGATAAGTAATTAATTATAACTTTATATGAATTGGGACATTTAAACTTGCTTTTTTTTTATTCCAATTTTTTTTTATTCCAATTCAAATCTAGTAGGAGTCGGAGTCGGTCCATTTTTTTCCGACTCCAGGTACCCAAAATTGACTCCGACTCCGACTCCACAGCCCTGCACCTCACTCCAATTAGCTCTTGGAGATGTCATTACTCTAGGGCCCTGGTGGCTAACGTCCGGCACTCCAGCTGTTGTGAAACTACAAATTCCAGTATGCATTTTTGCTCTTCATTTCTAAGAACGCTCAGAAAAATGAATGGGGCATGCTGGGAGTTGTAGTTTAGCAACAGCTGGAGTGCCAGAGGTTAGCCGCCATGGCTCTAGGGGTTCACGTACTTTTTTCCTCCTGCACTGTGAATGTTTACATGTGTGTTATTAGTTTAACCCCTTAAGGACTCAGCCCTATTTCACCCTAAGGACTCGTCCATTTTTTGCAAATCTGACCTGTGTCACTTTGTGGTGATAACTTTTAAACGCTTTTACTTATCCAGGCAATTCTGAGATTGTTTTTTCGTCACATATTGTACTGCATGACAGTGGTAAAATGGAGTCAAAAAAATTTCATTTTTATTTATAAAAAAATACAAAATTTACCAAAAATTTTGAAAAATTAGCAATTTTGCAAGTTTTAATTTCTCTACTTCTATAATACATATTATTACCGCCCAAAAAAGTTTCTGATTTACATTCCCCATATGTCTACTTCATGTATCGATCATTTTGGGAATGCTATTTTATTTTTTGGGGACGTTACAAGTTAAAATTTCAGAATTTCGATATTTTTTTGGGGAACATTTTCCATTTTAATCCATTTTTTCCAGTAACAAAGCAAGGGTTAACAGCCAAGCAAAACTCAATATTTATTGCCCTGATTCTGTAGTTTGCAGAAACACCCTATATGTGGTCGTAAAATGCTGTATGGCCAAACGGCAGGGCGCAGAAGGAAAGGAACGCCATATGGTTTTTGGAAGGCGGATTTTGCTGGACTGGATTTTTGACACCATGTCCTATTTGAAGCCCCCCTGATGTTCCCCTAGAGTAGAAACTCCATAAAAGTGACTCCATCTAAGAAACTACACCCCTCAAGGTATTCAAACCGGTTTTACAAACTTTGTTAACCCTTTAGGTGTTCCACAAGAGTTATTGGCAAATGGAGATGAAATTTCAGAATTTCTATTTTTTGTTACCTTGACTCAAATTGTAATATAGAGAAACCAAAAATCATATTTACCCTAAAATTGTACCAACAAAACTGACACCTTATCCCGTAGTTTCCAAAATGGGGTCATTTTTTTGGAGTTTCTACTGTAGGGGTGCATCAGGGGAGCTTCAAATGGGACATAGTGTCAAAAAACTAGTCCAGCAAAATCTGCCTTCCAAAAACCATATGGCATTCCCTTCCTTTTACACCCTGCTGTTTGGCCATACAGCAGTTTAAGCAGTTTAAGACCACATATGGGGTGTTTGTGCAAAGTCTTTAGCACAAGTCTGATTAGACTTACAGTACCATGGCAGCAGGACGCCTATGAAAGCGTTCTGCTGCCATGGTAACAATCACCCGCTGCTGTCAGCAGCGGGTGATGGGGAGGGTGGGGGGCTCCCTCCCTCTGCGATCCCATCCTGTCGGGGGGGCTGCAGAGGCACAGCAGCCCCCCATGGGAGACGGACCGCGGGGAAGGGGTTAAACGGCTGGCATCTGATCAAACACAGATGCCAGCCATTTCTATCAGAGTGTCGGCAATGTGCTGACACTCTGATAGATCCACTAGACACCAGGGAATATTACAGAGGAGGCGGGCGGGGAATCGCAATTGCGATCCCGCCTGCCGCACCGCCTCCCGCTGCACGCAACCACCCCCCTGCAGCCAAAATATGATTGGGGGCTGCAGGGGGGGTTAAAAATTAACACTTTGGGGGCATTAACTCTCTGATCCCTGCGGTCTGTGACCGCGAGGGTCAGAGATCGCACAAATCGCTGCAAACCGCAGGTCTGAATTGACCTGCGGTTTGCAGCGATCACCGATATGGGGGGGTCACAGGACCCCCCTGGGCATGTTAACAAGGTACCTGCTGAATGATTTCAGCAGGTACCTTGTTCCGATCACTGCCAGCTGAGCAGCAGTGATCGGAACTACTCATGACGTACCGGTACGTCATGGGTCCTTAAGGACTCGGAAACCATGATGTACCAGTACGTCATGTGTCCTAAAGGGGTTAAGCAGACTGTGATTGTCTATTGTTGTGACTTAGGTGAAGATCAGATCACATTTTATGACTAATTTGTGCAGAAATCCATATCATTCCAAAGGATTCACATACTTTTTATTGCAACTGTACATACATACATGGAATAGATCAGTGTCTTCCATCTTACACTTGGGGCATGCTGTTAATTTGTTTTGTTTTCCATTCTTGTTTTTTCGAAAACCATATATTGCCCTGTGAATGATTTTAAATTGTGTTTCCCTCCATATTTCATTTGTGTTCACCTTCCTGACCTTTGTCCAACCCAACAGGATGGAATTTTTTAGATTTTCATTAGGAAAATCATTTCTCTAACCTTTAAATACCTTGAAGTCGGCTAATTTCATAATTCGATCTCTGATATTAGCATATAAAGCAGCTAGGCTTGGTTTCCCTTGTTGGGGTGATATTAATGTGTCAAAATCGTTGACCTTTCAGCTTTTTCTGTAAGGAGCTAGTTATTTGGTAATACGCTAGAAAGGATGAGTTCCCATATTAGTTTTTTCTACTTGTCAGGTATAGTATTTTCTATTTAAAAGTGTAGTATCTTCTATTCTAAATAAAAGTAGACATATTAGGTATCGCTGCATCCATAACAACCTGCTCTATAAAAATATCACATGACCTAACCCCTCAGGTGAACGCCGTAAAAAAACATCCTGCAAAAAATGAACCCCTATCTAAGACCATCACCCAAAAAAAAGAAAAATAGGGCTCTCGGAAAATGGCAACACAAAAACAAGATTTTATTCTGTTCAAAAATAATTTCACTGTGTAAAACTTAACAAAAATAAAAAAAGGCCTGCTCTATAAAAATATCACATTGTATGCCCCTTCAGGTATATGCAGTAAAAAAAAAAAAAAAAAAAAACTATGCCAAAACAGCCATTTTTTTTTCACCTTGCCTCACAAAAAGTGTAATACCAAGCGATCAAAAAGTCTTATGTACCCAAAAATGGTACCAATCAAACCGTCAACTCATCCCACAAAAACGAGCGCCCACATAAGACGATCACTTAAAAAATAAAAACCAATGGCACCCATAAACCTATCCTTCAAAATCTGTGCTGCAAAAGCCATATGGTGCTCCTTACTTTCTGAGCCATGCCATGTGCCCCTACAGCAGTTCACCACCACATATGGGGTATTGCCGTATTCAGGGTCTCTTCAAATACAAAATGTGCCTAAAAACCATTCTAGCAAAATCTGCTTCCAAAATCCATATGGTGTTTCTTTCTTTCTGACCACTGCCACGTGCCCCTACAGCAGTTTACTGCCACATATTGCGTACTTCTATAAAATACAGAATCAGAGTAATATATATATATTAAGGTTTATTTTGCAGTTAACCATTACTGTGTTGCAAGAAAACATTGATTAACATTAAAAATCTACCAAAAAAGTGAAATTTTAAAATGTATGTCCTGTGTCCTTAAGAGGTTAAGGGGCATTATTACTGGGGATTATTACTATGAAGGGGGCACAATGGGGATTATTACTTTGAAGGGGCACAATGGGGATTATTACTGTAAAGGGGGCACAGATGGGGCATTAGTACTGCAAAAGGGGCACAGAGAGGGCATCACTACTGTGAAAGGGGCACAGAAAGGGCATTTCTAATGTGAGGGGGCAATTAGAGTATTCATACTCGGTGGCTAGGAACTAAGGAGGCATCGCAATGTGTCAGGGGCACTACGGAGCATCATAATGTGTGGAGGCACCAAGGGATCACCCTGTTGTGAGGGTGCACTTAGGGGTATCATACTGTCTGAGGGGCATCATTATTTTTAGGGGGCACTGAAAGGACATTTTTACTGTTTGGTCGGCAGAAAGGAGATTAGGTGGGCTTGGAGGTGTGGATTATTGTGAAAAAATAAGGTAGCGCTACACGCTAATGGTGTTGTCCCTCCATTTTTTGTTTTGCAGCTCGGACCTTCATCATACAGCAGACTCAGGTATGTGGACCTTTACAAAAAGTACTTGAGTACCCCTGATATAGAGGGTGGGATGAATAGCACTGTTTTTATTTTTGCACATGACTCAAGCTGTGTAGTACTGTACAGTCTGTGGAAGATGTCCAAAAACTACAAGTTGGCTTGGACACTCTGAGTGTTTGGGCATCAACTTGGCAAATGTGGATAAATGTAGAAATATGGATCTGGGTAGTAATATTCGAAGTGCATCATATGCCCTAGGGGAAGTAACCCTGGGAGAGTAACTTGTATAGAAGGATTTGGGTGTACTTGTAGGTCATTGATTAAATTACAAAATCAAATCATGCATTAAAAGAAGTATGGACTTGTGGGACAGGGATGTAGTATTACCACTTTACAAAGCTTTGGTGCAGACTCATCCTGAATATGTAGTTCAGTTCTGTTCAACAATCCATAGAAAGGATGTCCTGAAAAAGTACAAAGGAGAACAACTAAACTGATAAGGGACATGGATAGTCTTGGTTATGAGTAAGATTAAAATAATTAACCTCTTTCCGACCGCCGTACGCAGGATTGCGTTCTGCGGGCGGTCGGTTTATTCCTCCTGAACGCGCGGGCGCGACATCTCTCGAGACGCGAGATGACGCGCTCCTGAGCCCGGTGGAACGCAAATGGAACGCACCACCGGGCTCAGGACATGTGTGTCACCAGCCTGCCAGCCATTGATCAGCGCTGGCAGGCTGGTGATTTTCAAAATCTCCTATGGAAAATGGAGATATAGGATTTATTTGTAAATATATAGTATTTATAAGGGATCTGTGCCATGTGCTGGGTCCTTTTCATCGGTTGGACCCAGCTCAGAGCACAGATCCCAAGTAAGTGCACAAAACACTACATATCAGGCCCTGATCACCCCCCATCACCCTAATTAACCCCTTGATCACCCTGTCAATACATAGTGAAAGGGAAAAAAGTGATCAGTGTCACTTTTGTGAACTGTCACTTTTTTTTTTTCACTACAATTGACTGTTAGGCTTAGTTTAGTTTAGGTCCCTTTGGTAGGTAGTTAGTGTTAGCGCCCAGCCCACCGCACCGCAGTCACTGATTAGCGTAGCGCTAATCAGCGTTTGTACTTTTATAGTATCTGTAAGTGATCAGAACTGATCACGGTCAGATCTATAATAGTGTTACTGTCACTTTAGTTCGCCCTCCACCCCAAACGCAGTGTTTGCCCGATCAGACCTGATCGGTCGCCCACACCTGCGTGCACCCACGCCCGCCCCGCCGCAGTGACAAAAAAAATTTTTTTTTTGTATCACTGCACAATCACTTCATAAGCGCTGCGGCAATAAAAAAAATCAGTTTTGATCTTTTTTATCAATCGCAGCGGCTTCTGTACTTCGCTACCCTCCCATTTGTAAGACAGGCTTGCTTTTTTTTCTTGGGTAGTCTCAGGGAATACCCCCTAAATTTAGTCGCCCAAATGTCAAATGAGGTGTATTCTCCTGAAGAGGCCTACAGGATTCTGACCCAGTCGGATGAGGAATGGGAACCCTCATCTGACGAATCTAGCGGGTCAGAATACGAACCTGTAGAGAGCAGTGGCAGTCTGACCCAAAGTTCGGACGAGGAGGTTGAGGTCCCTGATACCACCAGGCGTACCCGGCCCCGTGTCGCTAGACCGCAGGTAGCGCAGGATCCGTTTCAAGAGCAGCAGAGTGGGGCTGGCGCTGCCGGATTACGTGGTGAGGCATACACCAGCAGCGCAGCCCGTCCTGGACCTTCTACCAGCACTGCCGTACAACATGGTGAAGTGGCGAGCACCAGAAGGGCAGTTGAAGCTGGTACGGTGGCACGTGCAGTAATTCCCCCGTCGCAGCCACCGCGCAGACAGGCCCGTAGAGTCCCTGAGGTGCTGGCAAATCCTGATTGGCAGCCCCCAACTCCAGCCGCACCAGTAGTTCACCCTTTCACCGCCCAGTCAGGAGTTCGGGTGGAGACAGCTCAGATGGGATCGGCGCTGGGGTTTTTTGAGCTGTTCTTCACTGCGGAGCTCTATGACTTAGTCGTGGCAGAAACAAATCGGTATGCCACTCAATTTATAAACGCCAACCCGGGAAGCTTCTATGCCCAGCCTTTCCGGTGGAAACCAGTCCAAGTTTCCGAATTTAGAACTTTTCTGGACCTTCTCCTCAACATGGGCATTACAAAAAAGCATGAATTGCGGTCATATTGGTCCACGAACCCAATTCATCACATGCCCATGTACTCTGCTGCCATGTCCAGGACACGTTTTGAGACCATCCTGCGTTTCCTGCACTTTAGCGACAACACCACCTCCCGTCCCAGAGGCCATCCAGCTTTTGACCGGCTCCACAAAATTCGGCCCCTCATAGACCATTTCAACCAGAAATTTGCAGATTTGTATACCCCCTGTGGGGAGTCGCTCTGGTAGATAGCAGTGCGGGTGCAGTGTAGAGGCAAAACGGAGTCCAGAAAGTGTAGCAAACAGTGTTTAATTCACACTTGTAGCAAATACACAGCAAACAGTCACTTGGTGTTAATTCACACCCATCAGAAAACGTGCAGCAAAACGAAATAGTCAAAAACAGGTTCCAGTCACCTGGGAGGCTTTAGGTGAAGGTTCGCACCTGGCTGTCAGTCCAGCCGCAAGGCGATCGACCTCCGGCTTCCAGGCCGTCTGCACTCCTCCTTGCTTGTGGTCTTGCTTCCAGCCCAGAGAACTCCACACAGCACAGCATGGATCAGCACTCCCAAACTCAAGTGATTCCACAGCCTAACAGCAGCTCCAGGACAATCACACTCAGCTGCTGAGGAGGCTGCCTTTTAAAGGCCCGGATAAAGTCCGGCCTGGACCGTGGGGAATAGGCACCCACCCAACTCTTTGCCTACTCCCAGTAAGAGCCGGCCCGGAATGGCTTTGCAGCCAAACTAAAAACAAGGTGTCAAACAGCACTAGCTGCTGCTGACACACGAAAACCCGGCTCTTACCTCACCGAGGCCAGGAACCTCGGTGACACGTACCTGCCATCGACCACGGTACCTTGCACCCTCTTACACCCCGCACAAAACATCTGCGTAGACGAGTCCCTAATACATTTTACCGGGCGCCTTGGCTTCAAACAGTACATCCCAAGCAAGCGCGCCCGGTATGGGGTCAAATTGTATAAGCTCTGTGAAAGGGCCACAGGCTATACGCACAAATTTCGGATCTATGAGGGAAAAGATCAGACCCTGGAGCCGGTCGGTTGCCCTGACTACCTGGGGAGCAGTGGGAAGATAGTCTGGGACTTGGTGTCACCCTTATTCGGCAAGGGGTACCATCTTTATGTGGACAACTTTTACACAAGTGTGGCCCTCTTCAAGCATTTGTTCCTAGAACAGATTGGCTGCTGTGGCACCGCACGACCTGACTTGCAAGGGGGCAGAGGGCTGCATTGTGTAACGAAGAACTGCTCACGGTGAAATGGAGAGACAAGCGTGACGTTTACATGTTCTCCTCCATTCACGCAGACACGACAGTCCAAATTGAACGGGCAACCAGTGTCGTTGAAAAGCCCCTCTCAGTCCACGACTATAACCTCCACATGGGAGGGGTGGACTTCAATGACCAGATGTTGGCCCCGTATTTGATTTCCCGACGCACCAGACGCTGGTATAAAAAGGTGTCTGTATATTTATTTCAATTGACTGCCTAGAATAGTTACGTTCTCTACAGTAAGGCTGGGAGAACAGGATCCTTCCTCAAATTTCAGGAAGAGATCATTTCGGAACTCCTGTATCCAGGAGGTTCCGTGGCCCCATCCACCAGTGTAGTGAGCAGTCTACACGAGCGACACTTCCCCAGTGTCGTTATCGGTACCTCAACCCAACCGCCACCCCGAAAAAAATGTTGTGTCTGTAGCAGAAGTGGAATAAGGCGAGACACCCATTATTTCTGTCCTGACTGTCCTGACCACCCTGCCCTATGCCTAGGGGAGTGTTTCCGTCGTACCACACTCAGGTACACTTAGGGACCTAGGGACAGCACATCACAGGTAGTTTTTACAATCAGGCTCAAGGGTCTCTCAGGATACTAGGTTTTGAGAGACCCTAACACATAAGGGACGGTGCTGCTGTGCTACTGCAGAAGTGTGAAACGGTAGAAACCTCTCCTTTCACTTGGGATAAAGTGCATAATGTACTTCGCACCATCTCTGTGATTTACACTTTACACATTGTCCCATGGGAAAGGAGAGGTATCTGCTAGGAAAATAGAGTGATATGGTTAAAAAAAGAAAAAAAAATTAAACCGGTAGCAAGAAAAAAAAAACTTGAGTTCATGTTTTAAAAGTTCCGTTTTTTTTTTCATGTTCAGGTTTTATTCATGTTTTATAGTTTGTAACGTTCAAGTTATGTGCCTGCTGCCTGTTTTTTCTTTTTTTTTTTCCCCCTAACCACCCTTTATTTTCCAGGTAGATCAACGGACCAACCGATGAAAACGCCGCAGCACTGATGTGAATTCTGAGAGAAGCATTGTGCTACTGTCAGAAGACACGTGAAGTCGGTGTATGCGGCGCTGCAAGACGAGATTTCTCCTCTGCAGGACAGGTACGTTTGCCCAGGCATATGAGCTGAGGAGAGGTGTTGGAGTTCATATGCTTTGGCAAACACTTTGTATCAAAAAATCTGGCAAAGATGTCTTCCTCCACAACGATCGATTGATCGATGTGAATGGAGAAATCACGTTTGCCAGGACATAGGAGCTGAAGTGGGTATGGATGTTTGGGCGGAGCCCCTATGTCCTGGCAATCGCCAGGCCCCTTTTTTTTTTTTTTTTTGCATATTTTTGGGCAGAGATTTTTTCATCCACATCGATCGATGCGAATGAGGAAATCTGTGCCGTTCATTTTTCTTTCAGCCCAGAGGCTGAACGGAAAAAAAATCTCATTACCCGTATGCTCCATATAAGGAGAATAGCAGAAACTCCTAATGCTGGCCATACATGTAATGATTGCGGAGACCCTCAAATGCCAGAGCAGTACAAAAACCTCACATGTGACCCCATTTTGGAAAGAAGACACCCCAAGGTATTCGCTGAGGGGCATATTGAGTCCATGAAAGATTTAATTTTTTGTCACAAGTTAGCGGAAAGGGAGACTTTGTGTGAAAAAACTTGTGCCAAAAAAAAAAAATCTTGTATGAACTCACCATGCCCCTCACAGAATACCTTGGGGTATCTTCTTTCTAGAATGGGGTCACATTTGGGGTATTTTTACTGCCCTGGCATTTTAGGGGCCCTAAAGCGTGAGAAGAAAAATGCGTAAAAATGCCATCCTAAAAGGTACTCATTGGAATTGGGGCCCCTTTGTGCATCTTGGCTGCAAAAAAGTGTCACACATGTGGTATCGCCGTACTCAGAAGAAGTAGGGCAATGTGTTTTGGGGTGTATTTTTACATATACCCATGCTGGGTGAGAGAAATATCTCTGTAAATTGACAACTTTGTATAAAAAAATGGCATTTTTACGCATTTGGATTCTCACGCTTTAGGGACCCCTAAAATGCCAGGGCAGTAAAAATACCCCACAAGTGACCGCATTTCGGAAAGTAGACACCCTAAGGTATTCGCTGATGGGCATAGTGAGTTCATGGAAGTTTTTATTTTTTGTCACAAGTTTGCGGAAAATGAAATTTTTTAGAAAAAAAAAAAACATTTCCGCTAACTTGTGACAAAAAATAAAAACTTCCATGAACTTACTATGCCCCTCAGTGAATACCTTAGGGTGTCTACTTTCTGAAATGGGGTCATTTATGGGGTGTTTCTACTGTCTGGGCATTGTAGTACGTCAGGAAACAGGACAGGTTCTCAGAAAGTCAAAGTGCGGAAATTCACTTTTTTGCACCATAGTTTGTAAAAGCTATAACTTTTACCCAAACCAATAAATTTACACTTATTGCATTTTTTTTTATCAAAGACATGTAGAACAATAAATTTTGAGAAAAATTTGTAGAGAAATGTAGTTTTAGTTGACAAATTTTCAAACAGAAAGTGAAAAATGTCAATTTTTTGATAAAATTTCATCAAAAAAAGCAAAATATAAAAAAAAGTAAAAATGTCAGCAACAATGAAATAGCACCAAATGAAAGCTGTATTAGTGAGAAGAAAAGGAGGTAAAATTCATTTGGGTGGTAAGTTGTATGGCCGAGCAATAAACGGTGAAAGTAGTGTAGTGCAGAATTGTAAAAAGTGGCCTGGTCATTAAGGGTGTTTAAGCTAGGGGGGCTGAAGTGGTTAAAGGGGTATGTAGTCTTAAAACAAGACCTCTAAGGGGGGGACTTGATTAACCTATACAAATATATAAATGGCCCATAAAATATATGGTGAAAAGCTGTTCCATATAAAACTGCCTCAAAACACAAGGGGGCACTGCCTCCATCTGGAGAAGAAAAAGTTCAGTCTCCATGTGCATCATGAAATATTCTACCTCAGGATTTGGTGACAGCAGGAACAATGGGCAATTTTAAAAAGAGCTTAGATGAATTCTTAAAAGTAAATGACATTAATGCTGGGTGTCGCTACCCCCCTTCCCCCCCTTTTTTTTTTCTCTAAAATGTGCATTCCTACTTGATGGACTTATGTCTTTAAAACGACTAAAGCCTAAGCTTTCCCACTGAGTTCTGCGGCCTATGCATATAGCTGATTGATGGGGTTCTCTGGAGTCGGACCCCCATCAGTATGAAAATCAAATTTTACTGTAATTGGTGCATATGAACAGAAGGAAACTTTTTCTGAAGGACATTAAAGGGGTTGTGCAAGATTTTGATATTGAAGGCCTATCGTTAGGATGGAGTTCTTAACTGTAGGGCTGCTCCTAATTGATGAGAATGGAGCAGAACTGCAGTTACCAACTCCATCCACTGCATAGTAGTTCCCACGACTGCTTCCAGCAGTGAAGCTACAACAGAACAGCTGATTGGCTGGGTGCCGAGGGATGGATCACCACCATTCTGATATTGATGGTATTTTCTGAGGTCAGGCTATCAATATCTAAATCTGAAATGCCATTTTCCTTTTTTTTTTTTTTTTTTTTCTGTTTCAGATTATCCACAATGAGTGAGTTTCGTATTCATCATGATGTAAATGAGCTCATTAGCCTACTCCGTCTGCATGGAACGGAGGGAGCTGAGGTTTACATAGATCTCTTACTGAAGAGTCGCACACCATATGTCACCACTAATGTGTCTGCTCACAGTGCCAAGGTGAGTTCCTAAATTATTAAAGGGGTATTTTAGCAATTAAGTGGTCCAAAGGGCTTCACATGCTGTAAAAAAATAATTGAGCTTATACTTGCTTTATCAATCACTCGCCAATAAGTTCCTACTCTGCCAGGAACCCTGCTCTACTTCATGCTCATTTCTTGACAATCCAGGAAATATCCAGGATTGCCTTTCAGCCAATCACTGGCTGATGCATGTCATTGTTGTAGCCACTGATTTGGTTATCAGCATTCACAGCGATTTCTTACGGTTCGAGACAGGAGCAAAAGAAGAGGAGTGCAGCAAGGACTGCGACACCACTGTAACAGCATCAAGGGGGGTTGTGAGTTGTGTATACGCTCCAGTATTGCCTGTGTGCTGGAAAGCCTATTATTGAAAATAATTGAAAAGGGGTTATCCCATGAACGTATTGCTATATTATGAATAAGCCACTTAAAATGAAGTATTGTTGCAATAGAAATGTTATAAGTTTTTTTTTTTTTGTTTTTTTTTTATGTACATTTTCTGCTTTCTTAGCACCCCCCTGCAGTTTTCCTGTGGTTTCTCTAGTCCACCTTCTCCTGAATTCAGTGTTGGTCTTGCATGCTCAGTAGCTTCCCTTCTTCTTCCCCTCAGTGCTGACATAGTAATCATGTAATGAAGCGGGGGGACTGCACTGGGTGTGTGGTGATTCATGTTTCATGTGTGAATGTCTTCGATTTGAAGAGCTTCTATCTGCGTCTGTTTTTCTGTCCTGAGCTGTGATGACTGTGTAGTATGGGTTCTCAATGCAGGACTTTTTTTCTTTGCTAAAAAAAATTCTGAACAGAAATCTAACAGATCTCCTTATCATTAATGGAATCTGGTAGGCTCCATTCCTGTCAGTAATTTGACAAATCTGGCACTTGTGGTATTTCTGTTTTTCTGCTCCTATAATGTAGCAGAAGAACAGAAATAATATTGGTGATATGAAAACAGCCTAAAGCTGGAGCCTATTATTGAAAGTGGAGGAAATTGTTACCTTTAAGGGCTCGTTCACATCACCGTTTGTCTTTTCCGTTCTCCGGCTCTGTTAAGGATCAGGAGAACGGAAAGGACGGATGCTGTACATAACTGACACCAACGGAGCCTAAAGACCGCATAGACTTTAACCCCTTAAGGACACGGCCCTATTTCACCTTAAGGACCAGGCCATTTTTTCAACATCTGACCACTGTCACTTTAAGTGTGGATAACTTTAAAACGCTTTTACTTACCCAGGCCGTTCTGAGATTGTTTTTTCGTCACATATTGTATTTCACGACACTACTAAAATTGGGTCAATTTTTTTGCATAAAAAAATAAAATTTTTACAAAAAATTTGGAAAATTTAGCAAATTTTAAAGTTTGTTTCTCTACTTCTAGAATACACAGTAAAACCCCCCAAAAAAGGGATGAATTTACATTTCCCATATGTCTCCTTTGTTTTTGGAGCATTTGGGGAATGTCATTTTATTTTTTGGGATGTTACATAGCTTAGAAGTTTAGAAGCAAATTTTGAATTTTTTTTCCGAAAGTTCCCAAATTCCACTTTTTATGGACCAGTCCAGGTCTGGAGTCACTTTGTGAGGCTCACATAATAGAAACCACCCAAAATTGACCCCATTTTAGAAAGTACACCCCTCAAGGTATTCAAAGCTGGGTTTACAAACGTTGTTAACCCTTTAGGTGTTCCACAACAGTTCGTGGAAGATGGAGAAACAGTTTTGAAATTTGGAATTTTTGGAGAAATTTCCATTATAATCCATTTTTTCCAGTCATAAAGTGAGGGTTACATGCCAAACAAAACTCAATATGGGTTGCCCTGATTCTCTAGTTTACAGAAACACCCCATGTGTGGTCCTAAACTACTGTTTGGCCAAACGGGAGGACATTGAAGGAGGGGAACGCCATATGGTTTTTGGAAGGCAGATTTTGCGGGACTGGTTTATTTACACCATGTACCCTTTCAAGCCCCCTGCTGCACCCCTAGAGTAGAAACTCCATAAAAGTGACCCCATCTAGGAAACTACAGGATATGGTGGTTGTTGTTTTGGGACTATTTTAGGGTAAATTTGTTTTTGGTTGTTCTATATTATACTTTTTTGAGGCAATATAACAAAAATTGAAATTCTAAAATTGTTAATACATTTGCCATTCATTTTTGTGGAACGCCTAAAGGGTTAACAAAGTTTGTAAAGTAATTTTTGAATACCTTGAGGGGTGTAGTTTTTTAGATGGGGTCACTTTTTGGAGTTTTCTAGTCTAGGCTACATCAGGGGACTTCTAATGGGCCATGGTGTAAATAAACCAGTCCATCAAAATCTGCCTTCCAGAAACCATATGGCGTTCCCTTCGTTCTGTGCCCTGCCTTGTGGCTATATAGCCATTTACGACCACATATGGGGTGTTTCTGCAAAGTACAGAATTGGGGCAATAAATAATATATTTTTTTAATGTTAACCCTTGCTTTATTACTGGAAAATATGGATTAAAACGGAAATTTTGCCAAAAAATTGTTTTTTTGCAGTTTTTTTTTTGTTTTTTTTTTTTTAACACCGCTCCTGTAAGGGGTTGGGTCTAATGTTATTTTTATAGGGGAGATTATTACGGACGCGCCAATATTTAATATGTCTACTTTCTTTGAATTATTCAGATTTGACACTAGATTATCATTTTAGGAACAAAAAATAGATAATTTTACTATCTCCATAGCCTGGCTGCTGCATTTTTTTGGGGGGATGGTTACTATATAGTGTAGGGGCTCATTTTTTGCAGGATGAGTTGGCGGTTTTATTGGCACTATTTGGGGGTGCATACGATTTTTTGATAGCTCGCTATTACACTTTTTGTAGTGTTAGGAGACATAAATGGCTTTTTTTTAACACTGTTTTTATTTTTTATTTTTAACGCCGTTCATCCGAGGGGTTGGTTCTAATGTTATTTTTATAGGGCAGATTATTACGGACGCGCCGATACCTAATATGTCTACATTTTTTGATTTATTCAGATTTGACACTAGATTATAATTTTAGGGAAAAAAAAAGATAATTTTACTATCTAAATAGCCTGGTAGCTGCATTTTTTTTTTTGGGGGGGGGGGGAATATATAATGTAGGGGCTCATTTTTTGCAGGATGAGATGACGGTTTTATTGGCACTATTTGGGGGTGCATACGATTTTTTGATCGCTCGCTATTACACTTTTTGTAATGTTAGGTAATAATACAAATGTCTTTTTGGACATAGTTTTTATTTTTATTTTTTTTAAGAAGTTTTTAAAAGGGGTTAGGTCAAATTTTATTTTTATAGAGCGGATTTTTACGGACGCGGCGATGCACAATATGTATGGCTCTCAGACTTAGGTGACACTAAAACAGGCATCCTCAAAAAGCGGCCCTCCAGATGTTGTAAAACTACAATTCCCCCTATGCCCTGCTGATACCTGTAGCTGGACATGCTGGGAGTTGTAGTTTTACAACATCTGGAAGGCCGCATTTTGAGGATGCCTGCACTAAAACTAATATTTTTGGGGGAAAAAAAATGTTTATGTGCCTCCAAAGTCTTAGAGCCATACTTTTTATGTTTTCTAGGGGACTGTCGGGACTTATAAAAATTTAGTACTCCATGGAAGTGTGATACTCCCTGAAGCAATTGATGCCGCAGAGGCCCGGATGATCGGGGCAAGTGTCACATTGAGTGGTGGTGTCCTTCCGAATCCCCCTCTTGTGACACACTCTGCATTTTTTTGGGTTCGTCCCTTTTTTCCAGTATGAGGGACCACACCTGGAAAAGGTACTCCGACCTGCTCTTTCCCGGTCAGAAAAGATCAGGTTCTTGAGGACTGCCTCATAGAACTGGAGGAAAGTCCCTGTGCTGCCAGCGCTTCGGCATAGTACAAAAGCGTTGTACATGGCAACCTGCACCATGTTGACCGCAACCTTTTTGTACCATGCCCGGGTTTTCCGCATGGCATTATATGTTTGGAGAACTTGATCAGACAGATCAACTCCACCCATATACCGATTGTAGTCGGCGATACAATCGGGTTTGAGGACCGTTGCCGAGGATCCTCGCACAGAGACTGGGGTGGTGCCATTACCATGGATTGTGGTCAGCATAAGGACATCCCTCTTGTCCTTATACCTGACCAACAGCAGGTTTCCACAAGTAAGGGCACGGGTCTCACCCCTGGGGATTGGTACCTGGACGGGGTGGGCAGGGAGGCCACGCTGATTTTTCCACACGGTCCCACAAGCGAAAGTGGATCTGGCGTAGAGGGCCTGGTACGAGGGTATACTGGTATAAAAGTTGTCCACGTACAGGTGGTAACCCTTATCCAGTAGTGGGTACATGAGGTCCCACACGAGTTTTCCGCTATCACCCAGAGTGGGGGGACATTCTTGGGGTTCAATACGGGAATCTCGTCCCTCGTACACACGAAATTTGTAAGTGTACCCTGAGGCACTCTCACAAATTTTGTACATTTTGACGCCATACCTCGCCGCTTAGTGGGAATATATTGGCGGAAACTGAGTCTCCCCTTGAAAGCAACGAGAGACTCATCAACCGCGACCTCCCTTCCAGGTACGTAGGCCTACACGAATGCGGCCCCAAAGTGATCGATGATCGGCCGTATCTTGTACAGCCGGTCATAGGTGGGATCACCTTGGGGGGGGACATGCTGCATTATCTGCATAATGCAGGCATTTCCGGATGGCCTCAAACCTTGAGCGCGTCATGGCCATACTGTACAGTGGGGTCTGGTAGAGGATGTCCCCACTCCAGTATTGCCTGACGCTTGGTTTTTGCACTAGGCCCATGTGCAGCACGAGGCCCCAAAACGTCCTCATCTCGGCTGCACTGACTGGCGTCCAGCCACCGGGCCTAGCCAAAAAGGAACCTGGGTGCTGAGCGACGAACTGTTGGGCGTACAGATTCGTCTGCTCCACCATCAGATTCACCAGCGGGTGACTGAAAAAAAAAACTGAAATAGTCTATTTCAGTGAACCCCACTGTGGGAATCTGGATTCCAGGATTGCCAACGAAATCCGGAATTACAGGTTCATAGTCCACTGGGGGACACCAGCTAAGTTCACCGGTAGGGGGCTCCGGTGCGCTTATTTGGTGGGCGGGAAACCAGTCACGAGCCCCAGGGCTGCTCGTACTGGTGTGGGCCACAGGGTCCCTAGCATGTGGGGCCCCTGGCTCCACCTGGCGGCGTCTCCGCCGCCTTGGGGGCTCATCGTCATCAGATGATGATGAGGAGGATGTAGATGACAGGAGGAAGGTGGGGTCATCGTCATCCTCACTGGCGCTCTCGGTGTCGGAGAGCATCTGGGCGTATGCCTCCTCCACTGAGAACCTCCGGTGGGCCATGGGTGTGTGTGCGTGTATGTGCGTGTGTGTCAAACTTTATTCAATGTGCGTGTGTGTTGGGGCGGGTGTTCGCGTACTAAGAATTACAAAAAGAGTGGCGGTGGTGGAAGTGGGTGGTGGAGGTGGCAGCGGAGGGTGGTGGAGGTAGGTGGCGGAGGAGGGCGGCGGGTGGTGGAGGTAGGTGGCGGAGGAGGACGGCGGTGGTGGAGGTAGGTGGCGGAGGAGGGCGGCGGGTGGTGGAGGTAGGTGGCGGAGGAGGACGGCAGTGGTGGAGGTAGGTGGCGGAGGAGGGCGGCTGGTGGTGGAGGTAGGTGGCGGAGGAGGGCGGCGGGTGGTGGAGGTAGGTGGCGGAGGGTGGTGGAGGTAGGTGGCGGAGGGGGGCGGCAGGTGGGGGCGGCGGGTGGGGGGGTCAGCACCCCTGGGTTGGTTTAGGGCCTGTGGACCCCAACCACCACAGGCACTGAAAAAAAAAAAAGTTTTTTTTTCTTTCCCTAATCTAACACTATCCCTTCCTAGCCCTGCCTAAATAGACCTTTCCCCCACTGACCCTAACCTACCTGGAGGGTGCAGGAGGGTTCTGGATGGAGCAGGGGGGGGGGGGGTCGCAGGAGCAGAGCTGGAGCGGTGCGGGCAGGTGCGGGCACGTCGGCGGCAGCAGCAGAAAGAGGAGGGGAGAGAGGAGCGCTGGGTGTTTGGTCCGGGGAGAGAGGCAGGTGATTCAATCACCGGCCACTACCGCCACCAACGCCCACAATTCAAGAACGGTGATTGGTGGTGTGATATCACACCACCGATCACCATTCTTTTCCGGTTCATCGGGTCACCGGAGACCCGAATGGACCGGAAACGCAGAAAACCGCAGGTCTGAATTGACCTGCGGTTTTCTGCGATCGCCGATACGGGGGGGGGTCACATGACCCCCCTCGGCGTTGTGACGGGATGCCCGCTGAATGATTTCAGCGGGCATCCCGTTTTTATTAACCCCTTCACCGCCGCAATCGCCGTTAAGAAACATGACGTACCGGTACGTCATGTGTCCTTAGGGACTCGGGAAACATGCCGTACCGGTACGTCATGTGTCCTAAAGGGGTTAATGGGGTCCATTTGGTGTCCACTCAGAACATGATTTTTGAGCTGTTGGGTGTCCGTTTCAGTTAGTACGCCTAGTGCTGAAGAAGATCAGGAGAGAGGGGGCAAGAATAATTCCAATTGCTCTCTTTTGGCCCAGAAGGGCATGGTTCACCCTTCTCAGGACCATGTCAGTCTCGGACCCTTGGTTTCTTGCAGATATCCCGGACCTTCTGACACAGGGTTCTATCTTGCATCTGAAAGTCCGCGGTCTTCATCTAACGGCTTGGAATTTGAAAGGGACCTACTAGTTGGGAAAGGTTTTTCTTAGGGTCTTGTAGCCACTTTACTTAAAAGTAAGAAGGCAGTGACTGTATCCATTTATGCTATGATCTGAAAGAAGTTTATTGATTATGGGTTAGACCCTAAGAATTTACCTTGTTCAGTGCCAACTTCTCAGGTTTTAGAGTTCCTTCAGAAAAGGCTTAACATTAGGGTTGGCCGAAATTACATTAAAGGGGTTGTCCGGGTTCAGAGCTGAACCCGGACATATCCCCATTTTCACCCAGGCAGTCCCCCTGACTTGAGCATTGGAGCAGTTCATGCTCCGATGCTCTTTTTTGCCCTGTGCTGAATCGCTCAGGGCAAAGGCATTTTCTGGAGTTCCGGTGATGAACCGGGCTCTCCTTAGGGCTGCCAGGTGGAGGCTTCCACCCAGCAGTGAGCCCGGTGACGTAAAATGGCTAGGGCAGCGCTAAACCTGCCCATCAGAGCCTGTGACTTCACCGAACACACTGCTGGGTAGAAGCCTTCGCCGGCAGTGTATTATTGTAAATAAAAGAGCCCTTGCCCTGTGCTATCCAGCGCAGGGGAGAGCATCGGAGCATGAAATGCTCTGATGCTCTTGTCAGGGGGGCTGCCTGTGTGAAATTATGGGTATGTCCGTGTTCAGCTCTGAACCCAGACAACCCCTTTTAAAAGTCCAGGTTTTAGCCCTTTCTTGTCTCTTTGAACAGAATTTTGCTCTAGATCCGTGAATTGTCACATTTTTTTAAAGCTATTTACAGGTTTGCTCCAGTTTGGGTTCTGAGAGTCCCTTCTTGGGATTTGAACCTTGTTCTAAAAGCTTTAACACAGACCCCGTTTGAGACTATTGAGTCCAGTTCTATTAAGCACTTAAATCCTAAGTTAGTTTTGCTGGTAGCCATTATTCCTTGTAGAATTAGTGAGTTACACATAGTTTCTAAAAAAACGTCCTTTTACTACTATTCTTGAACTCAAGGTTATTATTCATCCTGATCCTGCATTTTTACCAAAGGTTTCCCTCTAAATTTCGTAGGTCCCAGGAGATAGTCCTTCTCTCTTTTTATGACAACCCCAAGTCTCCTAAAGAGAGAATTTCACTCATTTAGATTACTATTATCTTCAGGCTACTTATGATTGGTGGAAATCTTCTGCTTTGTTTCTTCTTATTTCAAGCCTGCAACAAAGGCAAGAGGGTTACTAAAAGTTCTCTGGCTTGATGGATAGTCTTCGGATTTGTCTAGCTTATCTTGAGGCAGGTTATTGTCCCCCTTTATTGGTTAAAGCACATTTTACCCGCTCTGTCTCTACTTCCTACGCAGAAAGGGTTTGTCCCTCTATTGAACAAATTTGAAAGTGTGCCACATGGTTTTCTCCTACTTTTTTTCGTCACTATCGTTTGGATCTAAACTCTTCCTCTGATCTTTAGGGAGAAAGGTTTTACAATCGGTGGTCCCTCCCTAAAGAAGAAATAATTTATTTTTCTCTGCAATTCTCTGTGGTGCTGTCATGGGGGAAGGGAAAAATGATGATTACACTTACCGGCAATTGGATTTTCCAGACCCCACGACAGCACCCTTCCTTATTTCCTCTCTGGTATATCTTTTTCGGGTTTTCTCTTTTAGTTAAACTTGGGTGGAGCATTATAATTATTAAAAAAAAGAAAATAAAAAGTAGTATATTATATTAATAAAGTAAACATGATTAACTTTGGTCAGAGTCACTCTCATGTTCTGTAAACCACTGAGGTGGGAGAGAGGCTCCACCATTTTATTCTGTAGATTTCCTGTCCCCTGGGGCAGATCATCTCTCTCAATAGTGCTGTCGAGGGGCCTGGAAAATCAAATTACCGGTAAGTGTGATACAAAATAGCAGGAACAAAAACAGAAATAAATCAGCTAGGCTGAAACAGTGACTAACCAATAAAAGTTGATTTGTCCCAAAGCAACCTTTTATAAGCTGCCAGCTTTTTCTACAGAAAAAGACAAACCAAGACAGACCAGACAATGGACAGGACAGGCACAATAAGAGTGTAGGGTAAGAGAAGGGCAAAGAAAAGGGGTAGTTCCACCAAATTCCAGAATCACACCTGTCTGGTAAGCCAGTATGAGTCCCATGTATTTCAAATATAGTAGAAGAGGTCCAGCTTATCTTGCAATAGGGCCGTCATATACTCCATAGTTCTGATGTCAGAAACCTTAGATTATAAATCTGAAATAGTCGGGGAGTCAGCACATTTCCAGAACCGGCAATAAGGCAGCTTGCTGCTGTAAGTACCTGTAATAGCAATTTAAACAGGTGTTTCCTAACTGGGGCAGTTATGTTCAGCAGGTATGGTAGTGGCTAAAGGGGTATTTTGCAACCCAGCAGGTCTTGGAGGAGAGTGCTAACAGTGTCACAAAAAGGATGAATAAGAGAGCAATCCCAAAAAATGTGAAGCAGAGTCCCCCGAGAAGCTCCACATCTCCAACACATTGCCTAGACTGCCGAATTTATCCCATGGAGAGGTCGGCGTATGATACAACTTATGTTGGTTCACTTTAAGGAGTACAGACCAAAAAGATTTTGCTGACCTCCTCCATATGGGACGCCAAATGGTATCTGGGAGTGACGAGCGTCCTTCCCAAATATTCCACCCATTTAACAGTTTACATGTGTCTAGAGATCTGTTTAGGGTCCGGGACCAAAAGTACGCTGTAACTGTCTGACATCAACCCCTTGGTGGATGGTCCCCTCCTGCAGATGCATTCAAACATCGTCGGGAGAGAGAGTGTCAGCCCAGAAAAATAGACTGAGCAAAATACCTAAGTTGAGCATAAATGTAGTTGGACGAAGAAGGGAGGTCGTACTTAGATTGGAGTGCAGAGATAGACAATAACTCACGAGAATGGATCAACCACATCCGCAAAATGAAAAGCCCCTTTCTGGAACCAAGCCCCAGTGAGGCTATCTGGTAGAAGGGGGTAAAATAAGAAGGATGCCATAGACGGGTGTTGCTAAGTGTAATTTGCTGCTGCAGACCCTTTAGAAATGCAATGGGACCTAGAAGGCATCTAGGGTTAGGTGGGATATGAGGGTTTACCCACAAAAAGGGATTTCGGGTGGATAGGTGCCATTCAGAATCTGCATAGTAATATTTAATAAGATTAGGAACCCCTAGGCTGCCCTGGGACTTGTCCACCAACAGTACTGACCGTAGTCTTCTATGCCTCTTATTGGCTCAAATAATAAAGATCCCCAATTTCTCTGTAAATGGCAGGAAAGTTATGTCGATATTAGGTAGCATACTCAGGTGTTAAATGGAGACCAAGGTACTTTAAGGGAGTCCCATTTACCCAGGCATAATACCTCTGCTGTGTATAGAGAAGGAGTTTATCTATCCTGCTTACAACTATCCTATTAAGTTTGGCTCCGGTATCCACAATAGTTTTAAGAGTGTGGCAGGAAGGATGGGCAGCTCTTCTAGTCTTTTCAGGTGTTTATCCAAGTCCCTTGTGGTGGCTACTAAGTCTTTCTTAAGTCTAGTGCCCATAGCAATACAATGTCCCCTCATTGCTGCTTTGTGCGCCTCCCACAAACACCTCACTTCAGAAACAGAACCCCCCCACCCCTGACTTTAATAACTGGGGGGTGGTCAGACCATGTGATGGATCCCAGAGTGGCTTCTTGCAATACTCTTAAAACGGGTATAGTCCCAAATAAGTAGTCAATACCAGTGAGTAGGGATCGACCGATTGTCGGTTTTACCAATATTATCGGCCGATATTCATGATTTTCACAGTTATCGGTATCGGCATCTAACCTTGCCGATAAACTAATAACTGTGCTATCGCAGAACATGGGCACGCTGCTGTCAGTGCCCCATTCCCCCCAGTATTAAAATCATTGCTGGCAGTGGCCACATAGTCCCCTCATCCCCTTTTTATTAGTGGCAGATTCTGATGGGAGCCCCACCAGTGAAGTCGCGGGGCTCCGATCGGTTACCATGGCAGCCAGGATGCTACTGAAGCCCTCCTGGCGCCATAGTCAGCTCCCTGCTGCTGTGTGCACAAAGCACAGGGCAGCAGGGAGAGTGTGAGATCCTATTCACCCTAATAGAGCTCTATTAGGGTGAATAGGACAAGGGATCAAAAGATCCCAGGTTCTAGCCCCTAAGGGGGGAAATAGTTATTAAATAAAAAGTGAAAAAAATAAAAAGTAAAAAAAAAAAACAAAAAAATAAATAAACAGATCACCACGTCCGAAAAGTCCAAACTATTAAAATACAGTTGTATCATCGCTAGCGCTCCCATCAGAATCACGTGAGCGCAGAGCGATATCCAATTCCTTTTCAAAGCCGAAGCACGTAAATAGACTATTATGAAAAATCAGGGTGCAATTTTGGTTTATGAACACCAGGTGGTGCATGGAACAGCAGTCAGTATTGGTGATGGAGCCGCATAGCAGTGATAACAATCTGAATATACATATGTTTGTGGATACTATCAGCAGCTGTACATACCAGGGTGGGGGAGAGGGGAGAGCTACGACATAACATCTCAATCTATTCTATGGTGACATCACCTCACAGAATCGCATCTCATTGGCTGCACGGGCGGGAGGGGGTTATCTCCCCCTGCTCTCCTATTCCTCCTCCATTTTGTGTCGGAGGAGAGAAGAGCCTGCTGCCGATTGGGACCCCAGTACCCTCCTGTGCCCATCCAGAGTGCCTTCTGGTACTTGCAGATACCTTGGGGAAAGCCAGGGAAAGTTTTAGTTCAGTTAGGGAGAGTTCAGGGTTAATTATTATTTTTTTTTTTAGTGTTGCGTCACCCTCTTAGGGTGTCTGGGGTCTACAGCACAGCTGTGTAACCCTAGACCCCCCAGGGGTGCTGCAGCTTGCCCCCCCGCCCCATCTTTTTTTGGGTCGCAAGCAAGTTTTTTTTTTTTTGTGTACGCTGACAGTGGCCGGCACTCTTTAGCGTCTGGCCACTGTTAGCGCATGTCCCGCCCAACAGCTGATCAGACGCCGGCAGGCGGAGCAAGGGGTCCGCCATGTCAGGGACCCTGTGGCCCACCCTAGTACGAGCAGTTCTGGGGCTCATACTAGTTTCGCGGCCCACCAAATAAGTTCACCTGAGCCCCCGGTGAACTTGCATGGTGTACCCCAGAGAATTTTCAGCCCGCGATTCCTGATTTTGTTGGTGAACCAGGAATCCAGATTCCTACAGTGGGCTTCACTGAATACGACTAGTCTTTTTTTCAGTGACGCTCTTGTGAATCTGACGGTGGAGCAAACAAATCTGTACGCCCAACAGTTTGTTGCTCAATACCCGGGCTCTTTTTTGGCTAGGCCCAGTGGCTGGACGCTGGTCAGTGCAGCCGAGATGAGGACGTTTTGGGGCCTTGTGCTGCACATGGGCCTAGTCAAGAAACCCAGTGCCGGGCTGTACTGGAGTGGGGACGTCCTCTACAAGACCCCACTCTACAGTATAGCCATGACACGTCCCAGATTTGAGGCCATCCGGGAAATGCCCAAGGTGATTCTGCCTTTGACCGCCTGTACAAAATCAGGCCGGTCATCGATCACTTTGGGACCAAATTTGTGGAGGCCTATGTACCTGGAAGGGAGGTCGCTGTTGATAATTCTCTCATTGCTTTCACGGAGAGACTCATTTTCCGCTAGTATGTTCCCTCAAAGCGGGCAAGGTATGGCGTGAAGCTGTACAAACTTTGTGAGAGTACCTCAGGGTACACTTACAAGTTTCGTATGTACGACGGTGAAATTCCCATATTGAACCCCCAGAATGTCCCCCCACTCTGGGTGTTAGCGGGAAACTTGTGTGGCACCTTATGTACCCACTGCTAGATAAGGGTTACCACCTGTACGTGGATAACTTTTATACTAGCATTCCCTTGTTCAAGTCCCTCTCCGACCAGATCCACGTCCGCTTGTGGGACTGTGCGGAAAAGTCACCGCGGCCTCCCTACCGCCCCCCTCCAGGTACCTATCCCTAGGGGTGAGACCTGTGCCCTTACCAGTGAAGACCTGTTGCTGGTCAAATATAGGGACAAGAGGGATGTCCTTGTACTGACCACTATTCACGGTAACGGCGTCTCCCCTGTCCCTGTGCGAGATACCACGGCGACGGTCCTCAAGCCCGAATGCATCGCCGACTACAATCGGTATATGGGAGGAGTTGATCACTCTGATCAAGTCCTCAAGCCATATAATGCCATGCGCAAAACCCAGACATGGTACAAAAAAGTTGCGGTCTACTTGGTAGAGGTTGCCTTGTACAACTCTTTTGTACTGTTCCAGACGCTGGCAACACAGGAAAATTTCTTCAATTCTATTAGGCAGTCCTAAAGGACCTGATCTTTTCTGACCGGGAAAGAGCAGGCCGGAGTACCTCGGGAACTGGAGGCGCCCGGATCGTCCCTGGCCAACACTTTCCAGGTGTGGTCCCCCCCCATATTGGAAAGAACAGCTGTCTGTGGATGGATAACTGGCGTAGGTTTTCCCTGTCGCTTCCTTAAAGCTTGTAAAAAAGTGGGATCTTGACATGGGGGCCACTTAATATGGTGTATTTGGTGATCTCTGTAATAGAGACACCCCTTTGCTCGGTTTTACTTCCTTTGAGGGATATCTGGCTTTCATTGTGTTGTAGACCCATAACTGGGGCTCCACATTTATTTAGCATATTACTTTTTCCCAGGGAGCTCTGCACTTTGGATTGCTGTGTTGATACTCTTAAATGAGGCTCTGCGGTGTTACTTGTAGCTGGTCTCCCTGAGATCAGCTATGGATTTGTTTGAATACTGGAAAGAAGGGAGGGACCCAAAAAAAGTGCAATGTGTGTAACAGGAGGGGGATACGGAAAGACACCACCTCTGTGTGACACGTGCCCCGATCATCCGGGCCACTGCGTTATTGGTTGCTTCAGGAGTACCACACTTCCATGGAGTACTAAATTTATTATCCCCTTTTCCATGTAGCCACTGACAATCGGATAAATACTATGGTTCTCAGACTTGAGACACCAAAAAAATATTATTTTTTAAAAAATGATAGCTTGTAAAACTAAAAGAATAGAAAAAAGTATACAAATTATGTATCGCCGTGTCCGTAATAATCTGCCCTATAAAAAAAAACAAAAACATGACCTAACCCCTTAGATTAACACGGGGGGAAAAAAAGGTGCAAAAAAATGATTATTTTTTTTTGTCATCTTACACAATAAAACGTGTAATAGCAAGCGATCAAAAAGTCACATGCTCCCCAAAATAGTGCCATTAAAACCGTTCCCTTATCCCGCAAAAAATTAGCCCCTACCGAAGACAATTGAGTAAAAGCTTTAAAAAAAAAAAACTGACTGTTAGACCGTGTAGATAGTAACATTTTGTTAGTTTGTTTTAAATAGACAAGCTTGTTTTATAATATAGTGTTAAACAATAAAAATGTTAAAAAACTAGACAAACTAGGTATTGCCGCGTCCGTAATAATCTGCCCTATAAAAATACCCCATGACCCAACCCCTTAGATTAACACGGGGGTGCACACATTATTTTTTTTTTGTCACCTTACATAATTAAACACGGAAAAGCAAGCGATCAAAAAGTCACATGCCCCCAAAATGGTGCCATTATAACCGTCCCCTCATCCCGCAAAAAATTAGCCCCTACCTAATACAATCGGCTAAAAAACTTTAAAAAACGGTGCCAAAACAATCTTTTTGGGCACTTTTTTATTTCAATCCATCTTTACCGGTAAAAAAGCAAGAGTTAACAGCCAAACAAAACTTAATATTTATTACCCTGATACTGCAGTTTACAGAAACACCACATTTGTGGTCGTAAACGGCTGTATCACTAAAAGGCAGGGCGCAATAGGAAAGGACCGACGAAGTTTCTGGAAGGCCGATTTTGATGGCCTTTTTTATTGACACCATGTTCCTTTTGAAGCCCCCCTGATGCACCCCTAGAGTAGAAACTCCCTATAAGTGACCCCATCTAAGAAACTACACCCCTCAAGGTATTCAAAAATTACTTATTATTAACCCTTTAGGTGTTCCTCAACAATTAATAGCAAATGGAGATGAAATTTCAGAATTTCAAGTTTTGGTAACCTTACCTTACAAAAATGTAATGTAGAGCAAACAAAAATCATATGTACCCTAAAAATAGTCCCAACAGAACTGCCACCTTATCCTGTAGTTTCCAAAATGGGGTCACTTTTAGGGAGTTTCTTCTCCAGGGGGGCTTGAAACAGAACACTGTGTAAACAAACCGGTCCATAAAAATCAGCCTTCCAAAAACCACACAGCGCTCCTTTCCCTCTACACCCGGCCGTATTGGCTGTACAGTAGTGTACGACCACATATGGGGTGTTTCTGTAAACGACCCTTGCTTTGTTAGTGAAAAAAATGGGTTAAAATGGAAAATTTGGAAAAAAAAATAAAATTCTGAAATATCTCCATTTGCCAATAACTCTTGTGGAGCAGCTAAAGGGTTAACATAGCTTGTACGATCAGTTTTGAATACCTTGAGGGATGTAGTTTCTTAGATGGGGTCACTTTTAGGAAGTTTCTACTGTAGGGGGGTGCATCAGGGGGGCTTGAAATAGGACACGGTGTAAATAAACCGTTCCATAAAATCTGCCTTCCACAAACCACACGGCACTCCTTCCCTCTACACCCCACCGTGTGGCCGTACAGTAGTGTACGACCACCTATGGGGTGTTTCTGTAAACGAGTCAGGGCAATAAAGATTCGTCTTGTTTGGCTGTTATCCCTTGCTTTGTTTGGAAAAAATGGGTTAGAATGGAAAATTTGGCAAAAAATTTAAAATCTGAAATTTCATCTCCATTTGTCTCTTGTGGAGCATCTAAGGCTTCTTTCACATGAGCGTGTCCAGATTAGGTCCGGATGCGTTGCGGATGCGTTCAGTGAAAACTGAGCGTTTTCACAGGCAAAGCCATTCAGTTTTGCCTGCGATTGCGTTCAGTTGTTCAGTTTTTTCCACGCGGGTGCAATGCGTTTTGATGCGTTTTTCACGCGCGTGATAAAAAACTGAAGGTTTACAAACAACATCACCTAGCAACCATCAGTGAAAAACGCAACGCACCCGCATTTGCTTGCGGGTGCAATGCGTTTTTCACGCAGCCCCATTCACTTCTATGGGTCTAGGGCTGCGTGAAAAACGCAGAATATAGAACATGCTGCGTTTTTCACGCAACGCACAAGTGATGCGTGAAAAAAAACGCTCATGTACACAGACCTATTGAAATGAATGGGTCAGGATTCAGTGCAGGTGCAATGCATTCACATCACGCATAGCACTCGCGCGGAAAACTCGCCCGTGTGAAAGGGGCCTAAGGGGGTAAACAACATTTGTAAAATCAGTTTTGAATACCTTGAAGGGTGTAGTTTCTAAAATGGGGTCATTTTCGGTGGTTTCTGTTATGTAAGCCTCACAAAGTGACTTTAAACCTGAACCAGTACCTAAAAAAAAAAATGGGTTTTTGAAAATTTCCAAGATTTGCTTCTAAACTTCTAAGCCTTGTAACGTCTCCCAAGAATAAAATGGCATTCCCAAAATGATCCAGACATGAAGTAGACATATGGGGAATGTAAATTAATAACTATTGTTGGAGGTATTACTATGTATTATAGAAAAGAGAAATTGACATTTGGAAAAAAAATTTTTTTTAATAAAAATGAACTTTTTTTTACTCCATTTTACCAGTGTCAAGAAGTACAATATGTCATGAAAAAATTGTCTCAGAATTCAGAATGGCCTGCATAAGGAATGTATTCCTGCTGTCTGCATTTGTATATGAATGGTTACTTGTCATTGGCCAGTGCGCCCGCCCCTCCTCCCGCCCTCGCTCCGCCCCCCTCTCCCTCTATTGGTTGCAGCGGCAGCACAGGGGGCGGGAGGGACTGCCTCCCTCTCCCTGTGCTGCCGAGGAGAACATGGCCGCGCTGAGAGAGGCGCAGCCACGTTCTCTGATACTGGGCTGTGCGGCAACACAACCTAGTATCGATAAAACACCAATCCTGGTATCGAGCTTGATACCAGAGAAAAGTATTGAATGGCTATCGAAAGTTCGGTACCCGAAACAACCCTATGCAAGAGGTAGTTGTGTGTGTGTGTGTGTGTCTGTGTGTATATATAAAGGCTCAGTTGTTTGGAGCTGAAATGTCGTATTGCCCACATGGGTGAATAAAGGAGACACATCTTTTTTATATACGGAGTGCTGCCTTATTTTTCTTGGTTTGTATTTTGGGACTAGCTGGTCCCGGCGAGGCATTGCACCCGGCTTGGAACATTTGGATATGGTGCTGCCATCTTCTCTACACGTGTGTGTGTGTGTGTGTGTATGTATATTGTGACACAGTGAGAGGTTTGGTGGTAAAAAACAGGTATTTTTCTTCAGCCTGTGCTGCTGGGTTGATTGCAGCCAGGTGAGGGCAAATACTGGACTGGATTTTAGGTGCCGGTCCGGGTTTTTTGGGTTAATACCTAGCTGCCTTTAAAAGACAGCTGGGTTTATGCAAAGGTCTCTCTCTCTGTGTTTGGGATCTGAGCCCTGTGCTGGGCTGAAAAGCTGAGACCTGTGTGTCAGGAGAGCAGGCCATGTAAAGACGGTCAGTGGACTTTTTGTGTTGCCGAGCATTCAGCCAGGTGTGAACTGACACCTAGGATTTGAGGTGATTAACCTGGAAACTGCTGGCGTTCTGTGGAGCTCTCAGGGCTGGAAGCAAGAGCTTGCAAAGAGGCGTGCAGTCTGCCTGGAAGCCTGAGGTTGGACTTTCCTGCGGCTGGGCTGACAGCCGGATGTGAACACGCACCTAAACCACACAGGTGATTTGATCCCGTCTTGGACTTTTGTTTTGCCTCAAGTTTTTGCTATGTGTGTGAAGTAACACTAAGTGACTGTTTTGAGTTTTGTTTGTGCAAGTGTGAAATAAAACACTGTTTGCTGCACTACCTGGACTCTCTTTGCCTCTGTACTGCACCCGCACCGCTGTCTACCAGAGCAACTCCCCACTATATATATATATATATATATATATATATATATATATATATATATATATATATATATTGCCTAATTTTGATTTTTATTATTATGTTCACCGGATGGGTTGGATCACATGCTATTTTTAGAGGAGGTTGTTACGGACATGACTATACCGAATATGTGCATTATTTTTACTTTACTTTATTCAATAAAAGCATGTTTCGAAACAATCATGTTTTTGTGTCTATATATATTTTGGACGATTGGCTTATGCAGGGGCTCATTTTTTGTGGGATGAGGTCACAGTTTGATTGGTGCCAATTTTGGACACGCATGACTTTTTTGATCACTTTTTATACCAATTTTTGGGAAGTGCAGTGGGCAAAACTGCAATTCCATCATAGTTTTTCTTTTTTTTTTTATAGTGTTCACCATGCGGAAAAAGTAACATGATCCTTTTTTAGATCAGGTCCTTACAGACGCGGTGATACAAAACCTGTTTAGTGTTTTTTACTTTTTACATTTTTAACCAATTATGTGTGGATATAGGAATTTTTTTTAAATTTTTTTTTTTACTTTTTAAATTTTTCAGACCCAAACCCACTTGGTTCTTGAAGATCCAGTGGTCTGATGGCTTACAATTAGGGGTCGACCGATATTGATTTTTTAGAGCCGATACCGATATTCTGTAAACTTTCAGGCCGATAGCCGATATTTTATACCGATATTTTGCGCATTTTAATTTTCGGATTTTTTTTTTTTCTGTTACAGCGTCCAACGCTTTAAAAAAAAATATATTTTAATAGTTTTGACTTTTTGGGCACGGCGATATTTTTTTTATTTATTGTTTATATATTTTATATGTAAAATTGGAAAACGGTTAATTTATACTTAATATTTTGGTGTTTGTTACTATTTTAATTTTTTTTACTTTTTATTTTATTACTATTTCCCCCTTAGGGGTAGAACCTGGGCTCTTTACATCCCTTGTCCTATTCACCCTAATAGAGATCTATCAGGGTGAATAGGACCTCACACTGTCCTTGCTGCCCTGTGCTATGGGCACATAGCAGCAGGAACCATGGCAGCCAGGGCTTCAGGAGCGTCCTGGCTGCCATGGTAACCGATCGGAGCAGAAGAGAGGAGGTGGGTGACCCTGTGGCCACTGCCACCAATGATATCAATACTGAAGGGATGGGGGGGGGGAGGGATGGGGGAGGACGCACTGGCCACCAATGTTTTTATACTGTGGACAGGGGGGGGCTGAGGGCGCACTGGCCACCAATCATAATAAGGTTTAAGATATTACAAGCACATTGCCCAGACCCTGATAGATGGCTGCGATCCGCGGCAATTAACCCCTCAGGTCTGGGCAATGTGCTTGTAATATCTTAAACCTTATTATCATTGGTGGCCAGTGCGCCCTCAGCCCCGCCTCCTCGTCTCTCATTGGTGGCCAGTGCGCCCTCAGCCCCTCCTCCTCTTCTCTCCATTGGCAGGGCAGCGCAGCACAGGGGGAAGGAGGGACTGCCTCCTTCTCCCCTGTGCTGCTCAGGGAACATGGCCGCGCTGAGAGCAGCGCGGCAATGTTCTGTGATAGCACAGTTATTAGTATATCGGCCTGGTTAGGGGCCGATACCGATAACTGTGAAAATCATGAATATCGGCCGATAATATCGGCCAAACCGATAATCGGTCGACCCCTACTTACAATACACTACAGTACACTATATAGTGTACTGCAATGTATTGAACTTAGGGCTGGGCGATATGGCCTAAAATCTATATCGCAATATAATTTTAAGCATGTGCGATAACTATATATATCGCAATATTCCTTACTTTCTATGTTTGGGGGGGGTTAAACTTTTATTTATTTATTTTTAACTTTTTATTAACTAACTGTTAGCCCCCTTAGGGGCTAAACCCTTGTCCTATTCACTCTAACAGATATCTATTAGGCCCCTTTCACACGGGCGCAATGCGTGAGGTGAACGCATTGCACCCGCACTGAATCCGAACCTATTCATTTCTATGGGGCTATGCACATGAGCGTTGTTTTTCACGCATCACTTGCGCGTTGCGTGAAAATCGCAGCATGCTCCAGTTTCTGCGTTTTTCACGCAACGCAGCCCCCATAGAAGTGAATGGGGCTGCGGGAAAATTGCAAGCATCCGCAAGCAAGTGCTGATTTGATTTTCCTGCATGGTTGCTAGGAGATGATCGGGATGGGGACCCGATCTTTATTATTTTCCCTTATAACATAGTTATAAATCACCTGCAGGTGATTGGACCATGTGACCCAGTGACGTCACTGAAGGTCCTTCACCCCCTTCCCGGCTGAAGACGGAACAGGAGCCCGGTAACCGGCAGCTACGCGATCAAATGGAGGGGATGAGTTAGTTTTTTTTTATTATTTTTAACCCTCTCTTGCCCTTTTTACTTTGCATTCTCTATTGAGAATGCTATTATTTTCCTTTATAACTATGTTATAAGGGAAAATTATAAAATATACAGAATACTAAACCCGAAACCGGACTTCAGTGATGAAGTTCGGGTCTGGGTACCAAACATGCGGATTTTTCTCACGCACGTGCAAAACGCATTACAAAAGTTTGCACACACGCGGAAAAATTGCACATTTTCCCGCAACGCTCCCGCCTCTTATCCGGGCGTCAAACGTGACGCCCGTGTGAAAGAGGCCTTAGGGTGAATAGGACCTCACACACTCCCTGCTGCCCTGGGCTTTGTGCATGGCGATAACCATGGAGTGGTTAATTGTGGCGGATTGCAGCGCGCAGTCATAGAGACCGGGGGCTGGGTATGCGATATGGCCGGCACACACAGGCTACTCATTGGTGGCGCAGTCCCTCCTTCTCCACTGACTGTGCCGGCTCATAACATGGTGAGCATCCTGGTAAGGGGTGGGGGGGTTGCTGCACGCTCTGCCATTTTGTCTTGAAAAGGGGTTGCGGGGAGGCGGGATGGGCATTAAACTTTCAACCATCAGGCTGCTGCCAGGGCAGAGCAGCGGCCGGATGGTTAGCCCCTTCCAGAGAGCGGTCCCTAAGGACGCGGCGTGGAAGGGCTTAAACAGTTATGGAGCACTGTGTGTGTGTGTGTAGCGCCGTATCCTGATTGGACGCAGCGCCGCGCATGCCCAGTATAAAAAAACTGGTGACACACACACACGGACACAGCGCATTCACACATGGATTTTATTATATAGGATGATATAACCCCTAGACAATCAAGTGCTGTTAGACACTCGATCCAGCGAGTGAGGGAGTGTGTTGAGGATCCAGATGAACGTTCATGCAAGCCCCATGTTTCTTTCACTTGCACCCTCTTTTCACTATTCCGACACAATCCTACTTTTTATTTTTGTTTATTTTTCTCTTGATGGAGCTGTGTGAGGACTCTGCCTTTTCGATCTTTTTTACAGGCAAGGTGACCAAAACTGGCTGTTCTGGCATAGTTTTTTTTATTTTTTACAGTATTCACCTGATGAGATAGATCATGTGATATTTTATTGAACAGGTCATTACAGACTTATCGATATTAAATGTCTTTTTTTTTTTTTTTTCCTTTTTTTTTCCTTTTCAGTTTTGCACAATACATTTTTTGAAGGAAAAACATGTTTTTGTGTTGCCATTCTCTGTGAGCAATATATTTTGACTTTTTTTTTTCTGATGATGGTCTTGTGTGAAGGCTCGTTTTCTGTGGGATGAGTTAACGTTTTCATTAGTACCATTTTGGGTTACATGGTGCTATTTGATCACTCTATTCTTTTTGTGAGATGAGATTATGAAAATATGGCTGTTCTGGCATAGTTTTTTTTTATAACACTTACCTGACAGGGTAGATCATATGATATTTTTAAAGAGGAGGTCGTTACAGACTTGGGAATACCTAATATTTTTTTTGTGTTTGTTTGTTTAATTGTAGATGGGTTGATGAGGGGAAATGACACTTTTTAACTAGAAGCTTTTTATTTTTGCCAATCTGCTAAACTTGTGTAGCGCATTGGGACATCTTAGCAGCCATCAGCACCCTGATGGCTGCTAAGGCATCCCAATGCTCTACACAGGTTTAGCCTCCTCCCTCTGTAAATCCCTTTATATGCAGTGTCATCATTGAACACAGCATACAAGGGGTTAATACATGATGCCGGCAGGTACAGCAGGGGTCTGGCTGTCAGTAACATCTGAGGTCCTGCCGCTGATCAATTGCTGGTTTGGAACTCCTTGCTGACTGCACTGTACATGCACCTTGCATGTCCGGAAGGGTCTAGAAGCTCACCTCGGCTGTTTTTGATGAGTTTTTGATAAGCAGCACTGGGTGATTCTGGAAGCTGTGTGCCAGGAGAGTGACCTTTTATCATCTGCTAGGTGAGGGGTAGCCTAAATTTTGTCTAAATTGTTTTTACTTTTAAAAAGAGAAATTTTGAATACACAAGCAACGAAACAAAACTAGCCAGCAACATTTAGATACCATAAACAGGGTAAATCAGAAAGATTGTAGTTTGAAATGTAATGTGCAAATAGAGAAAATAATTCACCATTTGTCTTCAATAGTGCCAAGCTGAATGGTGGCTACAGACAACACACCATTTATCTGCACAATTCTAGAAAAGGTATTCCAAGGATCCCATATTCAAAGGAAACAGATAATGTCAAATATGAAATGATCAGCTGTATCCAGTTTTGTTTCATTGGGAGTTTTGGGTCTTTCTAATTAAGAAGTATAGTTTTCCTGGCTTAAAACATAAGAAGACAATAGAGTTCCCTACCTTACTTAGTGGGAATGGTATAATTTTCTGGATCGCACTACTGCACATTGAAATAGCAGGCATTAAGGAATGAGTCATCATGACTCCCTCCCCACTCCTCCATACATAACCAACAAAAAGAAATTGCTGTATGGTGGCCACAAGCCCAGGAAGGTCTGCTTTATGGTGCAGCCACAAGTAGATTGGAGGGGGCTTCAAAAATTGTTGTCCAAACTGTCTACTTGTGGCTGCACCATACACTATAATGTCTCCTTGTGGCCCTTAGTGTTATTTTTTTCTTTTAAATTGGTATTTATTGTGATATATATTGTTATTGCGAAAAATTTCTTAATATTGTTATTGCGGGAGCATTTTTAATATCGCCCAACCCTACGCTGGTCTTTGATTTCCCCCTGTGCTGCTGAAGGATATGTCTAATTGATGACGAGGCAAGCCCCTTTTTAAAAACTACTCCAGTCTCTAACTGTTTTTCAACAACATTTACACCGATGGCCAGGCCCCCATCACAGTCTTGTCACTCCCTCGTCGTTACCAAGTGACGAGGGCAGCGTCCAAATGCCGTACAACAAAATAGTGTGGCATGGGGGTTTAAAAAGTTGCAATAAGTAGTCTTTTAATGCAAAAAAACTGGTGTAAAATGTTAGTAAATTAGCCCCACTGTGTTTCTTGAACCTTCATTAGCTGGACAGAAAAATGGTATTACTTACCGGTAATTTGATTTTACAGAGCCCATGATAGCACCACCGGAGAGAGGAGGATCTTCCCTGCAGAGACAGGAAACCTGCAGAAATAAAATGGGCGGACACTCTCCTCCCCTTCAGTGAGTTTTCCAAGTATCGGAGGAAGGCCGCCAACATATACAGTATTAGACAAGTATTTAAACTTTTTTTTTTTTTTGCAACACCCGTGCAGTATATAAGGACCACCAGGGAGGGAAAACCAGGGTGCTGTCATGCGCTCTGTAAAATCAAATTACCGGTAAGTAATACCATTTTTTCCTATCGCCCATGACGGCATCATCGGAGACTTACTAGAGTAATCCCTAAGGGTGGGAAGTAGAGAGAAGAACCCCTTTACCAAAGGAAGAATCTCCAGAACAGTCCAGCCTGTAGTGCTTAAAAAAGGTGGAAGGTGAAGACCAGGTGGCTGCCTTGCAAATTCTCTCGATTGGGACCAAGGACCCAAGGACTCCCGGCTATGTTCTGGTTAAACAGAGCAGACAGGGCAGAAACCTGAACTTTCAGGGTACTGATCGCTAGACCTAGTTCTAGATCCTTCTGAAGGAACTCAAGGATAGTATGCAGAGGAGCAACTGAAGGAATGTCCCTCAACTGGATCTGGGCGAAATCTAGAAATTTGTGCCAAATTTTGCTATAAATCCCTACTGCAACTTCTTTTTTGCTCTTTAGCAGGGTAAAGATTAGGGCATTTGAGAACCCTTCCTTTTTTAATGGCCATTTCTCAAATTCCAGGCCGTTAAGTATAATTTGTCCACGGCTGGATGCATTACTGGTCTCTGGCTCAGAAGGCCCTGGACCGCCGGAAGTACCCAGGAATCTGCTCCCGACATGGTCCGGAGCCCCGTGAACCAGGACCTCCTGGGCCAGAAGGGGGCGATTAGGATTACTCTGGCCCGCTCTTCCCTGATTTTCCGTAAAACCTGGGGAATCAGGGGAAGAGGGGGAAAGGCATTAGCCAGTCGGAATTTCCACTCCTGAGCCAGGGCATCTATCCCACAAGGGGATCCAGCCTGGTTCAGGGAATATAATCTTACCACCTTCCTGTTTGAATGGGTAGCAAATAAGTCGATCTCTGGGATGCCCCATAGATCCACTATTTTCTGGAAAATGAAAGGGTCTAGAGACCATTTCCCCCTGAGACAGAGTTTGGCGGCTCAGGAAATCCGCCTGTTTGTTCTCCACACCCCTGATGTTAACTGCTGAAATCAAGGTGCACATTCTCTCTGCCAGACCTAAAATGATATAGACTTCTTTAATGAGGGCTCTGCATCTTGTCCCTCCCTGTTTGTTCAAATAGAAGACTACAGTTCTGTTGTCCGAAAGAATCCTTAGGTCTCTTCCCTTTATTCTGGGGAGGGACGCTCTCACTGCAAGGCCAACCGCTATCAGCTCTTTTAGATTGGAGGACTCTCCTCTCTGTAAGGGGTCCCAACGACCCTGGAAGGAAGTCCCCTGAATATGGGCTCCCCATCCCCAAGGACTTGCATCTGTGGTCAGGCAAACTAACCTGTCCGTTTTCCACGGGGTACCCTGCATAAGATTTTCTGTATCTAACCACCAGGATAGCTTCTGGAGGGTCTGGGCTGAGACTCTCAGCTTTGAGTCTAAGGACCTGCTTCCTTTCCAATTGGACAAGATTTCCCACTGTAAGGCTTTGGAGTGTAACTGTGTCCACCTTACTGCCGGAATGCAAGACGTGAGGGAGCCCAGGACTGTCATCGCTGTTCTTATTGAGGTAACTGGTCCCTGGTCAGGCTTCTGATCTTGTTCTGAACGATATCCACCTTTTCTGTAGGTAAAAAAACATTCTGGAGAGATGAGTCCAGGATTAAGCTCAGGAAGGTCTGCCTTCTTGCTGGATGGGGTCTTGACTTTTCTCAGTTTACCATCCATCCCAATTTGTTTAAAATTCTGACTTCTGATACTGCTGAATTGCAAGCCTCTTCTGTCTGACCCACAATTAAGTCGTCGTCTAGGTAAGGGATAAAAAGAATATCCCTTTCCCTTATGTGGGCTGCCATTTCCGCCACCAGCTTTGTGAACACTCTCAGGGCCATGGAAAGGCTGAAAGGGAGAGCCTGAAATTGAAAATGTTCCAGTTGACCTTTCAGGTAGACTGTCACCTTTAGGAACCTTTGATGTTCCATCGCAATGGGGACAACATGGTAGCACGCGTCTTTTAAGTCGAGAACGGCCATGAAGCACTGAGGATATAGGAGGTTGATCGCTGATCGTATAGTCTCCATTTAGAATTTTTTGGGTTGAAGAAAGAGGTTTAATTTCTTTAAATTTATAATGGTTCTGAAGGAACCGTCTTTTTTTTTTTTTTTTTTTTTGTTTGTTTTTTCGACCAGGAAAAGTAGCGAGTAAAACCCCCTGCCCTTTTCTACTTCTTTTAACCTGATTAACCCCCTAAGGACTGAGCCCTATTTCACCAAAATCTGACCAGTGTCACTTTTTGTGAATAATACCTTTACTTACCCAGGCCGTTCTAAAATTGTTTTTTAGTCACATATTGTACTTCATGACACTGCTAAAATTGGGTCCAAAAAGTTAATTTTTTGCATAAAAAAATACCAAATTTACCAAAATTTGTAAAAATTAGCAAATTTCAAAATTTCACTTCCTCTACTTCTGTAATACATAGTAATACCCCCAAAAATTGTGATGACTTTACATTCCCCATATGTCTACTTCATGTTTGGATCATTTTGGGAATGCCATTTTATTTTATTTTTTGGGGATTTAACATAGCTTAGAAGTTTAGAAGCAAATTTTGAAATTTTTCAGAAATTTTCCAAATCCCACTTTTTATGGACCAGTCCAGGTCTGAAGTCACTTTTTGAGGCTTTTGTAATAGAAACCACCCAAAAATGACCCCATTTTAGAAACTACACCCCTCAAGGTATTCAAAACAGATTTTACAAACTTTGTTAACTTTTTAGGTCTTCCACAAGAGTTCATGGCAAATGGACATAAAATTTAGGAATTTTGATTTTTTGGAAAATTTTCCAATATAATCAAATTTTTTCCAGGAACAAAGCAAGGGTTAACAGCCAAACAAAACTCAATATGGGTTGCCCTGATTCTGTAGTTTGCAGAAACACCCCATATGTGATCCTAAACTACTGCTTGACCAAACGGGAGGACATAGAAGGAGGGGAACGCCATATGGGTTTTGGAAGTCTATTTTGCAGGACTGGTTTTGTTTATGCCATGTGCCATTTCAAGCCCCTGTTGCACCCCTAGAATATAAATTCCGAAAAAGTGACTCCATCTAAGAAAGTACACCCCTCAAGGTATTTAGAACTGGGTTTACAAACTATGTTAACCCTTTAGGTGTTCCAAAAGAGTTAATGGCAGATGGAGAAACAATTTTAGAATTTCGAATTTTTGGAAAATTTTCCATTTTAATCCATTTTTTCCAGTAATAAAGTAAGGGTTAACTGCCAAACAAAACTCTGTATGGGTTGCCCTTTAGTTTGCAGAAACACCCCATATGTGGTCGTAAACTACTATTTGGCTAAACGGCGGGACATAGAAGGAGGGGAACGCCATATGGTTTTTGGAAGGCATACTTTGCTGGACTGGTTTATTTACACCATGTACCCTTTCAAGCCCCCTGCTGCACCCCTAGAGTAGAAGCTCCATAAAAGTGACCCCATCTAGGAAACTACGGGATAAGGTTGTTGTTGTTTTGGGACTATTTTAGGGTAAATATGATTTTTGGTTGCTCTATATTACACTTTTTTGAGGCAAGGTAACACAAAATTTAAATTCCAAAATTGTTTCTACATTCGCCATTAAGTTTTGTGGAACACCTAAAGGGTTTACAAAGTTTGTAAAGTAATTTTTGAATACCTTGAGGGGTGTAGTTTCTTAGATGGGGTCACTTTTTTGGAGTTTCTAGTCTAGGCTACATCAGGGGGGCTTCTAATGGGACATGGTGTAAATAAACCAGTCCATCAAAATCTGCCTTCCAGAAACCATATGGCGTTCCCTTCGTTCTATGCCCTGCCGTGTGGCTATATAGCCATTTACTACCACATATGGGGGGTTTCTGCAAACTACAGAATCAGGGCAATAAATATTTTGTTTTGTTTGGCTGTTAACCCTTGCTTTATTACCGGAAAAAAAGATTCAAATGGAAATTTTGCCAAAAAAATGGGTGTTTTGGCACAGTTTTCATTTTATAATTTTAACACTGTTCATCCGATGGGTTGGGTTAAATGTTATTTTTATAGGGCAGATTCTCGCAGAGATACCTAATATGTCTACTTTTTTTTTTAATTTATTTAGATTTTACACTATATTATCATTTGAGGAACAAAAAAAATTTTAGTATCTCCATAGCCTGGGAGCTACAGTTTTTTTTATTTTGTTGGGCGACTATCTAATGTAGGGACTCATTTTTTGCGGGATGAGATGGCAGTTTGGCACTATTTGAGGGTGCATATGACTTTTTAATGGCTTGTTATTACACTTTTTAGGAGATGTCCAATATGTATGGCTCTCAGACTTTGGAGACACTAAGCAGGCATCCTCAAACTGCGGCCCTCCAGATGTTGTAAAACTAAAATTCCCACCATGCCCTGCTGAAAGCTGTAGGTTGTCTGGGCATGCTGGGAGTTGTAGTTTTATAACATCTGGATGGCTGCAGTTTGAGGATGCCTGCACTAAAACTAATATTTTTGGGGAAAAAAAATTGTTTCCGTGTCTCCAAAGTCTGAGAGCCATAATTTTTTATGTTCTCTAGGAGACTGTTGGGGATTATAAAAATGTAGTACTCCATGGAAGTGTGATACTCCCTGAAGCAATCGATAACAGAGAGGCCCGGATGATCGGGGCAAGTGTCACATTGAGTGGTAGTATCCTTCCATATCCCCCTCTTGTGACAAACGCTGCATCTTTTTTGGGTTCATCCCTTCTTTCCTGTATGGGGGACCACGCCTGGAAAATGTTGGCCAGGGACGATCCGGGGCACCTCCAATTCCCGAGGTACGATCCGGGGAGCCTCCAATTCCCGAGGTACTCCGGCCTGCTCTTTCCCGGTCTGAAAAAATCAGGTCCTTGAGGACTGCCTCATAGAATTGGAGGAATGTCCCTGTGCTGTCAACACTTCGGGATAGTACAAAAGCGTTGTACAAGGCAACCCCTACCAAGTAGACTGCGATTTCTTTGTACCATGCCCGGGTTTTGCGCATGGCATTATATGGCTTGAGGACTTTCACGCCATACCTCGCCCGCTTAGTGGGAATGTATTGGCGGAAACTGAGTCTTCCCTTGAAAGCAACGAGAGACTCATCAACCGCGACCTACCTTCCAGGTACGTAGGCCTGCGCAAATTTGGCCCCGAAGTGATCGATGACCGGCCGTATCTTAAACAGACGGTCATAGGCAGGATCACCTTGGGGGGGCGACATGCTGCATTATTTGCATAATGCAGTAATTTCCAGATGGCCTCAAACTGGGGGCGTGTCATGGCCATACTGTAGAGTGGGGTCTGGTAGAGGACGTCCCCACTCCAGTATTGCCTGACACTCGGTTTTTGCACTAGACCCATGTGCAGCACGAGGCCCCAAAACGTCCTCATCTCGGCTGCACTGCAATTTTAATGTCCAGCCACCGGGTCTAGCCAAAAAGGAGCCCGGGTGCTGAGCAACGAACTGTTGGGCGTACAGGTTCGTTTTCTCCACCATCAGATTCACAAATGGGTCACTGAAAAAAAAGTGAAACCCACTGTGGGAATCTGGATTCCTGGATTGCCAACAAAATCCGAAATGTCAGGCTCAAAATCCACTGGGGGACACCAGCTAAGTTCACAGGTAGGGGGCTCCGGTGGCCTTATTTAGTGGGCCTGTGAAACCAGTATGCGCCCCAGGGCTGCTCGTACTGGTGTGGGCCACAGGGTCTGGATGACAAGACAAACATGGGTTTCATCCTCACTGGGGCTCTCTGAGTCGGAGAGTATATGGGCGTATGGCTCCTCCACCGAGAACATCTGGCGGGCCGTGGGTATGTATGTGTGTGCATGTAAAACGTTGTGCATGCGTGCGTGGACACGGGTGTTCACGTGCTAAAAAGCTAAAGTAAAAAAAAAAATGGACAAGTGTTAGAAAAAAAAAAAGTTCAAACTTGCTGATCAGCGGTGGGGCGGGCGATGCACTAGCAGTGGCTGGACGCTAAAAAAAAAAGTGGTGGGCGGGCAAGGGGCAGCACTCCTGGGTGGGTCTTGGGTCTCATAGCTAAGTGCTGTGGACCCCAACCACCAGAAACGCTGAATCCGTTAAAGTTTTTTTTTTTTCCCCCCTAACTATCCCTTTTATCCCTGCCTAATCTCGCCTCTCCCTCACTGACCCTAACCTACCTGGAGGGTGATTGGTGCCGACGGGGGGGGTCACAGGAGCTGGTGCAGAACGGTCCTCACAGTGCAGGAGCAGCAGCACGAAGAGGAGGGGAGAGAGCAGCGCCGAGAGTTTGAATCTCCCGCCTCTCTCCCCACACCAATCAGCACCGAGGACAGTGCCGCCCCCAAATGTTCGGACTGTGATTGGTGGTGTGTAATCACACCACCGATCACTGTTCTTTTCCAGTTCATCGGGTCACCGGAGACCCAAATGGACCGGAAACGCAGCAAACCGCAGGCCTGAATTGACCTGCGGTTTGCTGCGATCGCCGATACTGCGGGGTCACATGACCCCCGGGCGTTGTGACAGGATGCCCACTGAATGATTTCAGCGGAGATCCTGTTTTTATTAACCCCCGCCGTGCCGCAATCTAGTTTTAAAGTTATGACGTACCGGTACGTCATGGGTCCTTAAGGACTCGGGGAAACATGCCGTACCGGAACGTCATAAGTCCTTAAGGGGTTAAAACAGATTTACCTATTAATTTTAATATCTCTTCCTCTATGACTGATTTTCCTAGAGCAGAAGATGGATCGATAGTTGGTAAGAATCTGGCCGGAGGGGACTGAAGGAATTCTAATTTTAAGCCCCTGCCAATGGTATCTAGAATCCAAGGGCTTGACTAAATTTTTCTCCATTCTGCTAGGAAATCCTTCAGTCTGCCCCCTACCGGAGTTCTGGCGTCATTGCTGGTCTAACTTTCATCTGAAGAGGATTGGTTAAAGAAAAAGTTCCTGTTTTTTCTCTGACTTCTGAAACGGTCTTCCCTGGGCTTTCTGTCCTGTTTCTGGTTACCCCTAAAGGGACGAAAAGGCCGACTGAACCTATTTTTTTAGAGAAAGATCCCTGGAAACCAGGAAACTTTTTCTTCTTGTCTGCCTCATTGTCCAGAAGATCATCTAAGCTTGGACCGAAAAGGTATTCCCCCGCACATGGGACTCCACAGAGTTTTGTTTTGGAAGCAATATTGCCACTCCAATTTTTTAGCCATAGCGCCCTGCGCGCCGAGTTAGATAAGGCCGCCGATCTGGCCGCCAGCCTGACCGAGTCAGCGGACGCATCCGCCAGAAAGTTGGCTGCTTTTCTAATCGTAGAGAGGATGGCCAAGATATGTTCCCCCTATTTTTTAATTACGACTCTAGCTCTGTTAACCATACAATTAAAGACCGGGGCTGTAGAAGTGGAAGCTATGCTGGGCCTAAAAGAGGAGGTCAATGCCTCCCAGGCTCCTTTAGGAAAGGCATCCTCCTTCGTATCCAGAGGGTCCTTTAATATTCCTGTATCCTCGAATGGTAGGGTCGTCTTCCTGGAAACCTTTTATATGGCCACATCAATTCTAGGTGCCTTATCCCAAGAGGCAGAATCTTTAACCACTTCAGCCCCCCTAGCTTAAACACCCTTAATGACCAGGCCACTTTTTACAATTCTGCACTACACTACTTTCAGCGTTTATTGCTCCATCATACAACTTACCACCCAAATGAATTTTACCTCCTTTTCTTCTCACTAATAGAGCTTTCATTTGGTGGTATTTCATTGCTGCTGACATTTTTACTTTTTTTGCTATTAATAAAAAATTACCGAAATTTTTGCAAAAAAATGACATTTTTCACTTTCTGTTGTAATTTTTTTTAAAAAAAACTACATTTCTATATAAATTTTTTGCAAAATTTATTGTTCTACATGTCTTTGATAAAAAAAAATCCAATAAGTGTATATTTATTGGTTTGGGTAAAAGTTATAGCGTTTACAAACTATGGTGCAAAAAAGTGAATTTCTGCATTTTGAAGCAGCTCTGACTTTCTGAGCACCTGTCATGTTTCTTCAGGTGCTAGAATGTCAGGATAGTATAAATACCCCCCAAATGACACCATTTTAGAAAGAAGACACCCCAAACTATTTGCGGAGGGGCATGGTGACTTCAAGTTAGCGGAAAATGACACTTTCTGAGGAAAAAAAAATAATAATAAAGTTTCCATTTCTGCTAACTTCTGGCAAAAAAAATAAAAAATCTCCCACAGACTCACTATGCCCCTCAGTGAATACCTTGGGGTGTCTACTTTCCGAAATGGGGTCATTTGTTGGGTGTGTTCACTGTTCTGGCATTTTGGGCGGGGCTAAATTGTGAGCAGCCATGTAAAAGCTAAAGGTACTCGTTGGAATTTGGGCCCCTTTGCGCACCCAGGCTGCAAAAAAGTTTCACTTATGTGGTATCGCCGTACTCAGGAGAAGTAGGGCAATGTGTTTTGGGGTGTATTTTTACATATGCCCATGTTGGGTGAGAGAAATATCTCTGTAAACTGACAACTTTGTATAAAATTTTTAAAAAGTTGTCATTTACAGAGATATTTCTCACACTCAGCTGAGGTATATGTAAAATACACCCTAAACCATTCACTCTCCTGAGTACGGCGATACTCATGTGTGACTCTTTTGCAGCCTGGGTGCTAAAGCCCAAATTCAATGAGTACCTTTAGAATTTCACAGAGCATTTTTATGCATTTAGATTCCAGACTTCTCACGCTTTAGGGGCCCCTAAAATGCCAGGACAGTATAAATACCCCACAAGTGACCCCATTTTAGAAAGAAGACACCCCAAGGTATTCCTTGAGGGGTATGGTGAGTTCATGTAAAATTTTATTTTTTGTCACAAGTTAGTGAAATATGAGACTTTGTAAAAAAACAAAACAAAAAAATAAATAAAATATCAATTTCCGCTAACTTGCGCCAAAAAAAAAAAAAAAATTCTGTGAACTCGACATGCCCCTCACGGAATACCTTGGGGTGTCTTCTTTCCAAAATGGGGTCACTTGTGGGGTATTTATACTGCCCTGGCATTTTAGGGAACCTAAAGCGTGAGAATCCAAATGCGTAAAAATGCCCTGTAAAATCCTAAAAGGTGCTCATTGGAAATTGGGCCCCTTTGCGCATCTTGGCTGCAAAAAAGTGTCACACATGTGGTATCGCCGTACTCAGGAGAAGTAGGGCAATCTGTTTTGGGGTGTATTTTTATATAAACCCATGCTGGGTGAGAGAAATATCTCTGTAAATGACAACTTTTTGAAAAACCTTATACAAAGTTGTCATTTTACAGAGATATTTCTCTCACCCAGCATGGGTATATGTAAAAATACACCCCAAAACACATTGCCCTACTTCTCCTGAGTACGGCGATACCACATGTGTGACACTTTTTTGCAACCAAGATGTGCAAAGGGGCCCAAATTCCAATGAGTACCTTTTAGGAGGGCATTTTTACGCATTTTTCTTCTCGCACTTTAGGGCCCCTAAAATGCCAGGGCAGTATAAAAACCCCACATGTGACCCCATTTTGGAAAGAAGACACCCCAAGGTATTCCGTGAGGGGCATGGCGAGTTCATAGAAGATTTTTTATTTTTTTTTGCACAAGTTAGCGGAAATTGATTTTTTATAGTTTTTTCTCACAAAGTCTCCCTTTCTGCTAACTTTTGACAAAAAGTTCAATTTTTCATAGACCGACTATGCCCCTCAGCGAATACCTTGGGATGTCTTCTTTCCAAAATGGGGTCATTTGTGGAGTTTTTGTACTGTTCTGGCATTTTGGGTGGTGCTAAATTGTGAGCAGCCATGTAAAACCTAAAGGTATTAGTTGGAATTTGTGCCCCTTTGCGCACCTAGGCTGCAAAAAAGTGTCACTCATGTGGTATCGCCGTACTCAGGAGAAGTAGGGCAATGTGTTTTGGGGTGTATTTTTACATATACCCATGCTGGGTGAGAGAAATATCTCTGTAAACTGACAACTTTGTATAAAAAAAAATGTAAAAAGTTGTCGTTTACAGCGATATTTCTTACACAAAGTAGGGGTATATATAAAAATACACCCCAAAACACATTGCCCTACTTCTCCTGAGTACGGCGATACCACATGTGTGACACTTTTTTGCAGCCAAGATGCGCAAAGGGGCCCAAATTCCCATGAGTACCTTTAGGATTTCACAGGGCATTTTTACGCATTTGGATTCTCACGCTTTAGGACCCCTAAAATGCCAGGGCAGTATAAATACCCCACATGTGACCCTATTTTAGAAAGAAGACACTCCAAGGTATTCCGTTAGGGGCATTGCGAGTTCACAGAAAAAAAAAAAAATTGCCACAAGGAAATTGATATTTTTTATTTTTTACAAAGTCTCATATTCCACTAACTTGTGACAAAAAATAATATTTTGCATGAACTCACCATACCCCTGGTCTCTATCTGCATGATCTTCCCATCCTCTAATGTAATCCCCCTCCCTCCCCCCAGTCCCTACTTTAAACACTCCTCCAACCTTCTAGCCATCTTCTCCCCCAACACAGCTGCCCTTTCCCCATTGAGGTGCAGACCATCCCTACAGTAGAGCCTGTAGGAACCCAAACCCCTCCTTCCTACACCATTTCTCAAGCCACCCTAATCTCCCGCTTCCTTTCTTGTGTGGCTCGAGGTACAGGTAGTATTTTGGAAAATACTACCTTTGAGGTCCTTGCCCTAAGCTTTTGACCTAAATCCCTAAAATAATTTGTAAGGACACTCCACCTACCTCTAACTCTGTCATTTGTTCCGATATGGACCATGACCGCTGGATCTTCTCCATCCCCTCACAGTAATCTGTCAACCCGATCCGAGATGTGTCGAACTCGAGTGCCAGGAAGACAACACCCTGTTTGAAGATCCCGGTCTTTGTGACAGATTGCCCTATCTGTACCCCTAATAATTGAGTCTCCCACTACCAGCACCTGTCTGGCCTGCCCTGCTCTCCTGGCCCCCTTACTGGAGCCGACATTCCCCGGACTGACAGAGGAAGTGTCCGGCTGCAGCAGTGCTCTCCCTGAACTGTCATCCCCCTTATCTGCCAACCTTGCAAACTTGTTGGGGTGTGTCAGATCAGGGCTAGCCTCCCTGGCACTCTTCCCTCTACCCCGCTTCCTAACTTTTATCCAGCTAGCTACCTCACTATCCTCAGCCTCCTGTCCTTGCTACTACCCTTCCCCACATCTACCCCATAGAGTGCTTGCTCTTTGAGCAGCAAACTCTTTTCCAAATTGTTAACGCTTCTCAGTGTTGAAACTCGCCCGGTTAGATACTCAATGTGCTATTCCAAACTGGCAATTTGCTCACATTTTGAACAAAGATATGCTCCCTCAAACGGCTGTTCCAGGACTGCATACATTAGACAAGATGTGCACTGGACTGAGTTGTCAATAATGGAACACATACTTAATGGGGATTACTCAAGAAAAGAGAAAAATACAATATAATGCAGTGATAAGAAACTGATTTACTGCAGTCCCCTACTAAAGTCCCTGAATCTCAATTCACTTAATCTAAAGTCACAAACTTAAAGGATAACTGTCACATTTAGACCCAAATTTCAATGTTCATATATGTAGTTACCAATAACATGATATTCCAGAATCAATAACTATTAGACTTACTCGCCCCATATTTCATAAGATCCAGCCCTTAGCAACCAGTCTGCACAAAACTGCAATTTCCTTATTCAGTTAAGATGGCTGCTGCTGCCCTCACCCTGAGGCTAATCCCGCCTGCCCTCACTACCCTTAATGCATTGAGTTCCTCATGCACTAGTTTCTGCACCTCAACCAATAGGTGCTCTCCACAGTGAAACAGGCCCCCCTCCTGCTATCACATACACAAGTGGTAGAACTGTGTGAACATTCTCTGTTGCGTGGACAAAGAAAACTAATGGTAAACTAGTATTTATAATATAATAGCACTGCTAGGTGATAGGGAGACATACATGGGCTGCAGAATTACTGTCGTGGGAACACATATGTGCTGTATCACTGCTGTGATAGGGAGACATACACGGGCTGCAGAATTAGTGTCATGGGGACACGTGCTGTATCACTGCTGTGATAGGGGGATATACATGGGCGGCAGAATTACTGTCATGGGGCCACATCGAGGGTTAACAGCCAAACAAAACTCTATATTTATTGCCCTGATTCTACGGTTTACAGGAACACCCCACATGTGGTCGTAAACTGATGTAAGGACAGGCGGCAGGGCACAGAAGGAAAGGAGCGCCATATGGTTTTTGGAAGTCAGATTTTGCTGGACTGATTTTTAGATGCCGTGTCCCATTTGAAGCCCCCTGATGCACCTTTACAGTAGAAACGCACAAAAATGTACCCCATTTTGGAAACTAGGGGATAAGGTGCCAGTTTTATTGGTACTATTTTGGGGTAAATATGATTTTTAATTGCTCTATATTACATTTTTTGTGAGGGAAGGTAACCAAAAAAGGTCTGTTTTGGCACTGTTTTTATTTTAAATTTTTTACAAGATTCATCTGACAGGGTAGATCATGTGATATTTTTATAGAACAGATCGTTACGGACGTGGCAATACCCAATATGTATACTTTTTCTTATTTATTTAAGTTTTACACAATAATAGCATTTTTTAAACAAAAAAATTTTTTGTGTCTCCATATTCTGAGAGCTATAGCTTTTTTATTTTTTGACTGATTCTTTTAGTTATGGTCTCATATTTTGCGGGATGAGGTATCTGTTTGATTGGTACTATATTGGGGGGCATACGCCTTTTTGATCGCATGGTGTTACAATTTTTGTGATGTAAGTTGACAAAAATTGCTTTTTTTTGGCACTGTTTTTATTTTTATTTTTTTACGGTGTTCAGCTAAGGGGTTAGATGATGTGATATTTTTATAGAGCAGGCCCTCACGGACGCGGGGATACCCAATATGTATCCTTTTTTTTTTTATTTAGGTTTTACACAATCATTTTTTAAACAAAAAAAATCATGTTTTAGTGTCTCCATAGTCTGAGAGCCATAGTTTTTTCAGTTTTTAAGCGATTGTCTTAGGTTGGGTACCATTTTTGCGGGATGAGGTGACGGTTATATTGGTACTATTTTTGGGGTCATATGACTTTTCGATCGCTTGCTATTACAATTTTTGTGATGTAGGGTGACAAAAAAATGGCTTTTTGACAAAGTTTTTATTATTTTTTTACAGTGTTCACTTGAGGGGTTAGTTCATGTGGTATTTTTATAGAGCAGGTCCTTACGGACGTGACGATACATAATATGTCTAGTTTTTAAAAAAATAAAATAATTTAACACGAAAAAGCATTTTTAAAACAAAAGAAATCATGTTTTAGTCTCAGAGCCATAGTTTTTTTAATTTTTAGGGCGATTGTTTTTGGTAGGGGCTCATTTTTTGCAGGATGAGGTGACTGTTTTATTGGTACTATTTTGGGCGGCGTACGCCTTTTTGATCGCTTTGTGTTAGAATTTTTGTCATAAGGTGACAAAAAATGGCTTTTTTTACATGGTTTTTATTTTTTATTTTTTACGGTGTTCACCTAAGGGGTTAGGTCATGTGATATTTTTATAGAGCTGTTTTTTACGGACGTGGCGATACCAATTATGTATATTTTTTATTTTTTATGACAAACAGATTAAAAAAAAGACCATTTTTATTTTATTCTCATTTAAATTTTTATTTATTTTTTAACTTTTTTTTTTTTAAACTTATCAAGACCCAGCTGGATCCTGAAGATCCAGTGGGCCTGATCACTGTACAGTGCATTGCAATAGTCATCTATTGCAATGCACTGTATAGTCAGTGCTACATTTACACTAAGGCTGATCAGACCCTCAGAGTCTCATCAGCCTTAGATAACTTGGCAACCAGGACGCCTTTGCAACCATCGCGCCGCTGCGATCAACAGCAGCAGCGCGATAGAAGAGAGAGGGAGCTCCATCCCTCTTAACCCCATGGATGCCGTGGGCGGCTGCTAACCGCGGCATCTATGGGGTTAAATGCCCCAGATCGGTGTCAGCACCGATCTGGGGTGTAGCAGCAGAGTGTTGGCTGTAAGGCCCCTTTCACACGAGCGAGTTTTCCGCGCGGGTGCAATGCGTGACGTGAACGCATAGCACCCGCACTGAATCCTGACCCATTCATTTCAATGGGGCTGTATACATGAGCGTTTTTTTTCACGCATCACTTCTGCGTTGCGTAAAAATCGCAGCATGTTCTATATTCTGCGTTTTTCACGCAGCTCTGGCCCCATAGAAGTGAATGGGGCTGCGTGAAAAACGCATTGCATCCGCAAGCAAGTACGGGTGCATTGCGTTTTTCACTGATGGTTGCTAGGAGATGTTGTTTGTAAACCTTCAGTTTTTTATCACGCGCGTGAAAAACGCATCAAAACACATTGCACCCGCGCGGAAAAAACTGAACGCAATCGCAGGCAAAACTGAATGGCTTTGCCTGTGAAATCGCACAGTTTTCACTGAACGCATCCGCAACGCATCCGGACCTAAACCGGACACGCTCGTGTGAAAGAGGCCTAAGTCACAGCTAACACTCGCTGATGAATACAGCCGGCAGCAGGAGGAGCGGAGCAGAGGGGGGGCGGGAACAACCAGGAGGAGGAACGGAGGGGGCAGCGGGGGACATATGGAGGCATATGGGGGCAATGATGGCCGCATGTGGGGGCATTTATTTATAAAAAGGCACTGGGGGCACGGGAGCAGACTGGGGCACTAACGGGATTTCAGACTGCAGTCTCCAGAGTGGAGATCGCAGCCTGAAACCAGCATAATAGAGAGCTCTCACTTCCGGGAGCGCGCACGTACAAGTTACTGTGCTTCTCCCGTCGTCCAGGAGATAGACGGACCTCACATAGCAACCTGTTTTTAGGCTAAGGAAAAAATAGGCGCTGAGGGGGGCAAAATGAGAGTTTTATAGGGGTTCAGGGATAATGAAAAAAAAATGAAGATGGCCACTAATGTCATGAAGATGGTCTCTATTAAGATATTGAAAAAAAAAAAATGTGACAGTTATCCTTTAATACAAACACACACTGGAAATCAAACACGCCAACACTCACATTATTTGCCTGCTTGTATAAATGGAGCTCTCAAAACAGTCTGCTTTTTTTTTCCTGTGGATTCAAAGGACTGAGCTGCCCTCAAGGCTGGCTATTTAAAGGGATTTTGTCACCATATATGAGCTAAACATATGCTCACGTCCAGGGTTATAATAAGATCCCTAAGTGGCCTTATAAACCCTATTTGTGGCTTTATTGTGCTAAATAAACAGGTTTTACTAACCAGTCAATCAATGAATTAAGGTGCCCAATGGGAGGTCCGTGGATCCATGGTGCCCGGCCGTTCGGTGCCCAGCGCCGCCTTCTTCACCTCTGCGCCGCCTCTCCCTCCATCTCCCTCCTCCTGCTTTCAGATCCTGCGCGTGCACACAGGCTCAGTTTTGAGCGAAATGCGCATCAGGCCTGCGCATGCGCACTTCGCAAACGGAAGCCGATGCCAGCAGTCTGCATGGGCGCAAAGCCTGTGCGCACTCGCGGACTGCTGGCATCGGCTTCTGTTTGCGAAGTGTGCATGCGCCAGCCTGATGCGCTCTTCGACCAAGCCCGAGCCTGTGAGCACGCGCATGATTTGAAAGCAGGAGGAGGGAGAGGCGGCGCAGAGGTGAAGAAGGCGGCACATTGCCAAAACTATATAGAAAATGCCCTTTTTTGTCCGCAATTGCGGACAAGAATAGGACATGTTCTATATTTTTGCGGAACGCAAGTGCGGATCCGAAAGTGCGGATCCCCAATTCCGGATCCCAGCGGGATAAAGTCTATCCCCATAAAAATGAATGGGTCCGCAATTCCGTTCCGCAAAATGCGGAACAGAATTGCGGACGTGTGAATGGGGCCTATGGGTCCCTTATCACCGCCAGTTAGTTAGCTACTTGTTAGGTAGTTAGCGCCCACAGCACCGCAGTCATTGATTAGTCGCTGATTAGCGCCATCGCTGTCGCTAATCAGCACTAGTACTATATATAGTTTCTGTAAGTGATCAAGACTGATCACAATCTGATCTATATCAGTACATTACGGTCACCTTAGGCTCCACAAAAAATGCAGGGTTCTCGCGATCAGGCCTGATCTTGTGTGCACACTTGCATTCAGTCCGCCGCACTGCAGTGTCAGAAGTTTTTTTTCTGATCACTGCAAAAACACTGTAAAATCGCTGCGGTGCTATAAAGATCACTTTTGAAATTTGGGATCTTTATTAGCGATCGCAACTTTACTTCGCAAGCACTCCTATGTCCTTTTCCCTCTTTTTATTTTTTGCACATTTTTTGGCAGAGATTTTTTCATCCACATTGATCGATGCGAATGAAAAAATCTGTGCCGTTCATTTTCTTTTTCAGCCCAGAGGCTGAACAGAAAAAAAAAATCTCATTACCTGTATGCTCAATATAACGAGAATAGCAGAAACTCCTAAGGCTGGCCATACATGTAATGATTTTGGAGACCCTCAAATGCCAGGGCAGTATAAATACCCCACAAGTGACCCCATTTTAGAAAGATTTTTTATTTTTAGGCACAATTTAGCGGAAATTTTTTTTTTTTTTTTTTTTTTTTTTTTTCTCTTACAAAGTCCCATATTCCACTAACTCGTGACCAAAAATAAAATTTTACATGAACTCACCATACCCCTCACGGAATACCTTGGGGTGTCACTTGTGGGGTATTTATACTGTCCTGGCATTTTAGGGACCCCTAATGCGTGAGAAGTAGTTTGGAATCCAAATGCGTAAAAATGCCGAGTGAAATCCTAAAGGTACTCATTGGAATTCGGGCCCCTTTGCGCATCTTGGCTGCAAAAAAGTGTCACTCATGTGGTATCGCCGTACTCAGGAGAAGTAGGGCAATGTGTTTTGGGGTGTAATTTTACATATACCCATACTGTGTGTGAGAAATATCTCTGTAAATGACAGCTAAATTTTTTTATACAAAGTTGTCAATTTACAGAGATATTTCTCTTACCCAGCATGGGTATATGTAAAATATACCCCAAAACACATTTCCCTACTTCTTCTGAGTACGGCGATACCACATGTGTGACACTTTTTTGCAGCCTAGGTAAAGGGGCCGAAAGTCCAACGAGTACCTTTAGGCTTTACAAGGTTGCTCACAATTTAGCCCCGCCCAAAATGCCAGAACAGTAAACACACCCCACAAATGACCCCATTTCGGAAAGTAGACTCCCCAAGGTATTCACTGAGGGGCATAGTGAGTCCGTGGGAGATTTTTATTTATTTTTTTGCCAGAAGTTAGCAGAAATGGAAACTTTATTATTATTATTTTTTCCTCAGTAAGTGTCTTTTTCCGCTAACTTGTGAAAAAAATGAAATGATACATGAACTCACCATGCCCCTCCGCAAATTCTTTGGGCTGTCTTCTTTCTAAAATGGTGTCATTTGGAGGGTATTTATACTATCCTGCCATTCTAGCACCTCAAGAAACATTGCAGGTGCTCAGAAAGTCAGAGCTGCTTCAAAATGCGGAAATTCACTTTTTTGTACCATAGTTTGTAAACGCTATAACTTTTGCGCAAACCAATAAATATACACTTTCAGAAGTGTCCTGCTCTCCATGGTGCTGAAAGTCTGAATAGACCTGCTAATGGTCTATTTAGACTTTGTAAAGTAAAAAATACAGCACAGTGCACTATATAGTTTACTGTATTATACAGACACCAGATCCACTGGATCTACAAGAACCAAGTGGGTCTGGGTAAAAAAAAAAAGTGAAAAAAAAGTAAAAAAGAAAAAAAAAACACATATCACTGAATAAATAAATAAATAAATAAATACACTACACATATTATGTATCGCCGCGTCGGTAAAAACCTGCTGTATAAAAATATGACATGACTGAACTCCTCAGGTAAACGCCATAAAAAAAAAGGTGTACATAAGCAATTTTTTGCCACCTTACATCACTAATAGTGTAATACAAAGCGATCAAAAAGGCGTATGCCTCCCAAAATAGTACCAGTCAAACTGCCATCTCATCCCGCAAACAATGAGCCCCTACCTAAAACAATTGGCCAAAAAATAAAAAAACTATGCCTCTCAGACTAAAACATGATTTTTTTTTTTTGTTTCAAAAATGTTTTTTAGTGGTAAATGTAAAAAAATAAATAAAAAGTAGATATATTGGGTATCTCCACATCCGTAAGAATCTGCTCTATAAAAATATCACCTAACCCCTCAAGTAACCACTGTAAAAAAATTAAGTAAAAACGTTGTCAAAAAAGCCATTTTTTGTCACCTTACATCACAAAAAATGTAATAGCAAGCGATCAAAAAGTCATATGACCCCCCCAAATTGTCGCTTCATCCCGCAAAAATTATACCCAACCTGAGACAATTGCCTAAAAACTGAAAAATATATGGCTCTCAGACTATGGAGACACTAAAACATGTTTTTTTTTTTGTTTCAAAAAGGATATTATTGTGTAAAACCAAAATAAATAAAAAATGGTATACATATTATGTATCGACGCGTCTGTAAGGACCTGCTCTATAAAAATATAACATGACCTAACCCCTCAGGTGAACGCCGTAAACATAAAAAATAAAAACGTTGTCAAAAAAGCTATTTTTTGTCACCTTATATCACAAAAAGTGTAATAGCAAGCAATCAAAAAGTCATATGCACCCCAAGATAGTACCATTTGAACCGCCATCTCATCCTGCAAAAAATGAGCCCCTACATGGGACAATTGCCCCAAAAAATTAAAATATGGCTCTCAAACAATGGAGACCCTAAAACATGATTTTTTTTGTTTTAAAAAATATTATTGTATAAAACTTACTTAATATGTATACTTTTTATTTATTTATATATCGTCGCGTCCGTCTCAACCTGCTCTATAAAAAAACACATGACCTAACCCCTCAGCTGAACACAGCAAAAAAAAAAAAAAAAAACGGTGTCAAAAGCCAGTTTTGTCACCTTACATCACAAAAAGTGTAATAGCAAGCGACCAAAATGTCATATGCACCCCAAGATAGTGCCAATCAAACTGCCATCTCATCCCACAAAAAATGAGCCCCTACATAAGACAGTCGCCCAAAAAATAAAAAATAAATGATGGCTTTCAGAATGTGGAGACACTAAAAAATATTTTTTTTCAAAAATGCTTTATTATGTAAAACCGAAACAAAACCCCCCAAAAAATAGTCATATTTGGTATTGTCACGTCCGTAAAAACCTGCTCTATTGAAATGGCACACAATCTAACCTGTCAGTTCAACGATGTAAATAACAAATAATAAAAACGGTCCCAAAACAGCAATTTTTTAGCAAATTTTCCATTTTAATCAATTTTTCCAGTAACAAAGCAAGGGTTAACAGCCAAACAAAACTCAATATTTATTGCCCTGATTCTCTTGTTTGCACAAACACCCCATATCTGGTCGTAAACTGCTGAATGGCCAAACGGCAGGGCACAGAAGGAAGGGAACGCCATATGGTTTTTGGAAGGCAGATTTTGTTGGACTGGTTTTTTGACTCTATGTCCTATTTGAAGCCCCCCTGAGGCACCCCTACAGTAGAAACTCCAAAAAAGTGACCCAATTTTGGAAACTACGGGATAAGGTGTCAGTTTTGTTGGCACTATTTTAGGGTAAATATTATTTTTGGTTGCTCTATATTACACTTTTTTTGAGACAAGGTAACAAAAAATAGAAATTCTGAAATTTCATCTCCACTTGCCAATAACTCTTGTAGAACACCTAAAAGGTTAATAAAGTTTGTAAAACTGGTTTTGAATACCTTGAGGTATGTAGTTTCTTAGATGGAGTCACTTTTATGGAGTTTCTACTCTAGGGGTGCATCGGGGGGCTTCAAATGGGACATGGTGTCAAAAAACCAGTCCAGCAAAATCTGCCTTCCAAAAACCATATGGCTTTCCTTTCCTTCTGTGCCCTGCCGTTTGGCCATACAGCAGTTTACGACCACATATTCGGTGTTTGTGCAAACTACAGAATCGGGGGAATAAATATTAAGTTTTGTTTGGCTGTTAACCCTTGCTTTGTTACTGGAAAAAATGGATTAAAATGGAAAATGTTCAAAAAAAAATCGAAATTCTGAAATTTTATCTCCATTTGCCATTAACTCTTGTGGAAAACCTAAAGTGTTAATGACATTTGTAAAATCAGTTTTGAATACCTTGAGGGGTGTAGTTTCTAGAATGGGGTCATTTTTGGGTGGTTTCTATTATGTAAACCTCACAAAGTGACTTCAGACCTGAACTGTTCCCTAAAAAGTGGGTTTTTGATCATTTCTGAAAAATTTCAAGATTTGCTTCTAAACTTCTAAGCCTTGTAACATCCCCAAAAAATGAAATGGCATTCCCAAAATGATCGATACATGAAGTAGACATATGGGGGAAGTAAATCAATAACTTTTTTGGCGGTATTATAGAAGTAAAGAAATTGAAACTTGGAAAATTGCAAATTTTTCTAAATTTTTGGTAAATTTGGTATTTTTTTTGTAAATAAAAATGAAATTTTTCGACTTCATTTTACCACTGTCATGAAGTACAATATGTGACGAAAAACAATCTCAGAATGGCCTGGTTAAGAAAAAGCGTTTTAAAGTTATCACCACATAAAGTGACACTGGTCAGATTTTGAAAAAATGGCCTGGTCCTTAAGGTGAAATAGGGCCGTGTCCTTAAGGGGTTAAAAGAAAATGTGATCTCACTTAGACTGACAATTTTTTCGCAGGCCTTGTATTAACCTATATTTTCACAGGCACTGTGTTCATACATATTCATTCCCTGTATTGAATTGCTGAATCAGAGAAAAAAACACAGTGTCTGAACATAAGTCTATAGCAAGTGAACCACATATAAACGTGCAGCTAAAAACAAACCTAAATATACACGTGTGAAAGCTATACCGGTCGGCGAATTCAGTCACCTCCCCATTAATTGGGGCATGGTGAATAATGAAGCTTATAAGAAAGTGGAGCTTGTGAGATAGCATGCCAGTCATGAGTAAGAACTTTTACCTGTTCGAAACGCGTTGTCTGTAATTGGATATGTGAACATACTTGTTATTGCCGTTGCATTATCCATCACTGGAAATAAAGAAATCATCGCCCGCGAATTGTAGGTGTTGGAGCGTTCCTTCATTTTTACAGCTATCAAGGTCTTACCTACAGTTGTGTTCAAAATTATTCAACCCCCACTGAAATTGAGTGTTTTGGCCAGTTTGACATTGATTGTGATCATTTCAGTCATCTTGTTTACAATTAAATCAAAGAGGCACTTGTAAGTCAGACAAATATAACATAACATTTATAATGAAATAACCACAAATGTCTTTTCTGTGCTCACATCATTATCAGTTTTATTCAACCCCCAAGTGACATTCAATCTTAGTACTTAGTACAACATCCTTTTTCCCTCCGCCTCCACAACGGGAGGTTGGCCCGCCTTCTCAGGGACAGGAAACAATAGACGAGATCAGCAATAAAGGGCCTCCTCCCCTTTACCTCTCCAGTTGTTTCCTGTCCCTCAGAAGGTCGGGAAGCGCGTGGATCAGCGTTCGCACGGCTTGTGGTTTGTTCTCCCGGCGGTGCCGGAGGGCCGGTGCAGGAGCGGGGTTCGCGGGACTGGGGATCCGTGTCCCTCCCCTCTCTTGGTGTAAGTCCGGTACATGCCGGCAACCCCAGGCTGAAAATCCCATGTCCAGGTCAGGACCGGTATTGGTGAGGGCGGCAGGGAGCGGTACGGGGAGTGTACGCTCCCATGTGACTTCCGGCAATGCAGGTAACGCGATAGCGTGGCACTGCGGGAAGGGGGGGCGGAGCCACAGGTCAGCTGAGCGGCATTCAGGAAGTTTAAAGGACGCATGCGCCGGCGTCCTAGTGTGTCTTGCCGCACTCCAGCATCGAGATGCAGACCGGCTCTGAGTCCCCCAGGAAGTCCCCTCTAGCTCGGTAAGCCTCCTCCCCTGGGGGAATTATTCAGGAGAAGATCCTGTCTCCTCTCCTATATGGCTCCTTTTGGTGATGGGTTCTTATTCTTATTATTCTGTTACAAGCCCCGCTTATTCTATTACAACCCCCCTTTACGCTTGTGTCTCCTAGGGTAGAGACGTTCCTAAAAAAGAACAATCTGCCAAAAAGAAATGTGCCATTTGCAGGAAGGGGCTTGCTAGTTCCCATAAAAAAAAAAAAAGTGGTTTCAGAGGAATCTCCTTCCTTAATTGAAAATCTAAGGTCCATGATTAAGGAGGAAGTAGGAGCGGCAGTTGATGCTAAACTTTCAGACATACCGCGCAGACCCTCCACATCTAGCAGCTCCATTGCTCAGCCTGAGTCAGACCTGGATGAGGGAGAAGTTACATCCGATTCAGACTCTATTGTCTCTGTAGACGTTTTTGGCAAAGCCCTTTGTACGATTGAAGAAACAGATGGTTTGCTGAAAGCAATTCGGGCCACGATCAATGTAGAAGAGCCAAAGGAACCGCTTTCTGTACAGGATCAGATGTTTGCGGGCCTAGGTGATAGGAAAAATAGGGTGTTTCCGGTACACAACAACATAAAGGTTCTGATCCAGAATGAATGGAAAGAATTTAGAAAAAAGACAATCAGCATCCAAGATGTTCAAATGTAAATACCCATTTACGGAAGAGGATTCTTCCACATGGGATAAGACCCCAAAAGTGGACGCCCCTGTGGCTAAAATATCAAAAAAATCAGCACTACCGTTTGAGGATCTAGGACTGTTAAAAGACCCGATGGATAAAAAGTGTGAGAGTCTATTAAAGAAAACCTGGGAGTCCTCTACGGCAGCATTTAGACCTAGTATAGCTGCTACATACACAGCTAGAACCCTGTCCCTATGGCTGGGCCAATTAGAAGGCCATCTAGAATCAGGCACACCCAGGGAAGATATCCTCTCTTCCATTCCCACACTAAAACAGGTGGCTAACTTTATAGCAGATGCCTCGGCAGATATAGTAAAACTCTCCGCCAGGTCTGCAGCCTTGTCTAATGCCTCATGTCGTGCAATCTGGCTTAGATCTTGGTCTGGTGATGCCGCATCTAAAAATAAGTTATGTTCTCTACCGTGCGAGGGAGATCGTGTATTTGGGTCAGCACTAGACGATATTTTGGAGAAGGCCTCTGATCGCAAGAAAGGATTTCCAACAGAATCAAAATTCTTCCATCAGAGACGTTCCTTTCGTCCCCAGAGACGTAATAGACCTGAGCAGAAAAAAAAAAGAAACAGGATCGTCCTGGCAGACCTCAAAAGGAAGAGGGAAAGGCTTCCTTTTTAACTCCGAAAAGTCCTCCCGTCTTACGACCCAATGACGCCAGAAGTTCGGTGGGAGGAAGACTGTCCCGTTCTTATCCTGCCTGGGAAAAAATCCGGGCCTCTCCCTGGCTGCTAGCTATTATAAGGGAAGGATATGGTCTGGAATTTCTCAGTCTTCCTCCATCACATTACATAGTGAACCCTACATTAACAGGAAGAAATCAGGAAGCTATGGATTCTTTTACAAAAGGAGGCCATTATTCCGGTTCCAGAATCAGAAGAAAAACAGGGATTCTACTCCCCAATCTTTTTGATAAAAAAACCAAACGCTTCCTTCAGGGCAATTATAAACCTAAAACGGTTGAACCAGTTTTTAATCTACAAAAGATTCAAGATGGAGACTGTAAATTCAGTAGTCAATCTGTTAACAAAAGATTGTTATATGGTGACAGTGGACCTTACAGACGCATACTACCATGTCCCGATAAGAAAGGAAGACCAGAAGTATCTCAGAACAGCGGTCTGGTTTCAGGGGTCTCTGCACCACTTTCAATTTCATGTTCTTCCATTCGGCCTCAGTTCAGCACCAAGAGTGTTCACCAAAATAATGATAGAGGTCGCAAAATTTTTTCATCTAGCAGGGATACCGTTTATTCCATACCTCGACGATTTCCTAATCTCAGCTCAGTCAGAAGATATGCTTACACTCAATCTCCAGACTGTCGTGTCAACACTAACCGATCTAGGTTGGTTGATAAATCATCAGAAATCCTCTCTCAACCCCTCTCAGGAGAGAGTCTTTTTAGGGCTGCTACTCGCTTCCCAAAAAATGACCTCCTTTCTGCCTGCATCGAAGCAAGAGGATCTGATGTCCACAGTCAAAACCCAGAAAAAGAAGGTAGTATCTTACAGGAAGATTATGGCGGTGCTGGGTCTAATGACATCAACAATTACTTCTGTAAAATGGGCCCAACATTACTCAAGACCTCTTCAGGCCTTCCTCTTGAAGAATTGGGACAAGAGGCTATTGTCACTAGACCAGGTAACCAGGATACCATCATATCTCAGGGTCTTACTATCCTGGTGGACGATCCGATCAAATGTGGCCAGGGGAGTCGAGTGGAGACAGGTGAATCAAGTCATCATAACAACAGATGCAAGTCAACAGGGCTGGGGTGCCCATATAGAAGGCAAAATGGCTCAGGGGCTTTGGGGTCCAGATCTGCGACAGACGTCATCAAATATGCGCGAGTTAACAGCAGTTTGGAGAGCCCTCGGGACCTTCTCTTCCTGTGTCTTCCAGAGAAACGTAGGAATTTTATCAGACAATGCAACCACGGTAGCTTACCTGAACAGACAGGGGGGGTACAAGAAGCCGTTCCCTAGCATCTTTGTCAGAAAAGATCCTGAATTGGGCAGAAAGAAATCTGCTTTCCTTGTCATCAGCCCATGTAAGAGGGAAAGACAATCAGGTGGCAGATTTTCTCAGCCGAGATCAACTGAATCCGGGGGAATGGAGTCTGAACAAACAGATCTTCAAGCAGATATGTGCCAGGTGGGGCACTCCACAGATCGATTTATTCGCCACAAGAAAAAACAGGCAAGTCCCGGAATTCTACTCCCTGTCCTCCCTAGACAATCCCTAGAGGATAGACGCACTATCAGCTCCCTGGCCTCAGGGTCTACTTTATGCTTTTCCACCAATGCAGTTAATTCTGAGGGTCTTATCAAAGATCTTAGAAGAGAACGCCCAGGTAATACTGATAGCCCCGTTTTGTCCCAGAAGGGCGTGGTTCCAGATACTAAAGTCCCGGGCAGGAGAGGATTTTTGGATTCTACCTCCGAACCCAGACCTACTTCTTCAGGGTCCAATTTGTCATCCCAGAGTCTCCCAACTTCAGCTGACGGCTTGGAGACTGAGAAATATATCTTAGGCAAGAAAGGCTTTTCTGAATTAGTGATTTCCACCTTATTTCAGAGTAGAAAACCGATAACATCTAAGATCTACCTCAGAACTTGGAAGGCCTACTTAAGGTTTGTAGCTGATGAGTGGGACCCATCCAAGGAACCCGACATCCCTCTCATCCTGAGCTTTCTTCAAATGGGGCTGGATAAAGGTCTGGCTGTAAGTACCCTGAAAGTCCAGGTGGCAGCTCTCAGTGCCTTTATGGATAGCAAGCTATCAGATGTAAATATTGTCAGAAGATTTCTTAAGGGGGCTAGTAGGATCCGCCCTAGACTCCGGTCTAGTACTCCTCCCTGGGACTTAAACTTAGTTTTGTCCAGATTAATGCATCCCCCGTTTGAGCCATTACAGGAGATCCCTTTAAGACTACTAACTCTCAAAGCTGTCTTTTTACTGGCCATCACTACCGCCAGACGCATAGGAGAAATCCAGGCTTTATCCATCCTACCTCCTTATCTTACAGTCTTGGAAGACAGAATCATATTGAGACATTCCCCAGAATTCCTGCCTAAGGTAGTGTCCAGATTCCACTGTCAACAGGAAATTACCTTACCTTCCTTCTGTTCCCAAGCCAAAACAAAAAAAGAGAAACTCTTCCATAACCTGGATGTCCGAAGGTCAATCCTTTAATATCTAGAAAGAACTAAGGATCTAAGAAAGTCAAACCAGCTCCTGGTTCAGTACTTGGGGCTTCACAAAGGAGAAGCAGCTAGCAAAACTTCTATTTCCAGGTGGATCAAATCTTGCATAAATTTAGCCTATGAGACAGAAGGTTGCACTCCTCCACCCTTCTTGAGAGCCCATTCCACCAGGGCCCTAGCAACTACCTGGGCGGAAGGTGCCTCAGCCTCATTAGAGGATATCTGCCGAGCAGCCACATGGTCCAACCCGTCCACCGTTTTTAAGCATTATAAGCTGGACATTTTTTCCAATAGAGATCTATCTTTTGGTCGCAGAGTATTATCTACAGTAGTCCCTCCCTAAATCTTTTTTCTCCTATGTCACTCCTCCAGGTGATGCCGTTGTGGAGGCGGAGGGAAAAAACATAAATTACTCTTACCGGTAATTGTATTTTTCTTTAGCCTCCACAACGGCATAGTAATTCCCACCCCAAAAAAATAATAAACATTGTCAGAAGATAAAAAATATAAAGAAAAGATTTTGGAATTTCTTGTCTGGTATTCTTTACCTGTATTATGGTATTTATGTCCTCTGCTTCACTCCCTCTTGGAGTCCTAGGTAACTAACTGAAGAGGTAAAGGGGAGGAGGCCCTTTATTGCTGATCTCGTCTATTGTTTCCTGTCCCTGAGAAGGCGGGCCAACCTCCAGGTGATGCCGTTGTGGAGACTAAAGAAAAATACAATTACCGGTAAGAGTAATTTATGTTTTTCCAGTTATAACAGCTTTTAAACGTGAAGCATAGCTTGACACAAGTGTCTTGCAGAGATCTACGGGTATCTTTGCCCATTCTTCATGGGCAAAAGCCTCCAGTTCAGTCAAATTCTTAGGCTTGCTCGCTGCAACTACTTTCTTTAAGTCCCACCAGAGGTTCTCATTCCGATTTAAGTCTGGTGACTGTGATGGCCACTTCAAAATGTTCCAGCCTTTAATCTGCAACCATGCTCTAGTGGACTTGGAGGTATGCTTGGGATCATTGTCCTGTTGAAAGGTCCAACGTCTCCCAAGCCTCAGGTTTGTGACGGACTGCATCATATTTTCATCCAATATCTCCTGGTACTGAAGAGAATTCGTGGTACCTTTCACATGCTGAAGCTTCCCTGTACCTGTAGAAGCAAAACAGCCCCAAAGCATGATTGACCCCCCGCCATGCTTTACAGTAGGCAAGGTGTTCTTTTCTTCATAGGCCTTGTTCTTCCTCCTCCAAACATAGCGTTGATCCATGGGCCCAAACAGTTCTAATTTTGTTTCATCAGTCCACAAAACACTATCCCAAAACTTTTGTGGTTTGTCCACATGATATTTGGCATACTGCGGTCGACTATTCGTATTCTTTAGAGACAGCAAGGGGGTGCGCCTGGGAGTTCTGGCATCGAGGTCTTCATTACGCAGTGTGCGCCTTATTGTCTGAGCTGAAACATCAGTACCCGCATCTGACAAATCTTTTTTCAGTTCCTCAGCAGTCACACGGGGACTTTTCAACACTTTGTACTTCAGGTAGCGCACAGCAGTCGAAGTCAGCATCTTCTTTCTGCCACGACCAGGTAGCGTTTCAACAGTGCCCTTTGCCTTGAATTTGCGAATGATGCTTCCTATGGTGTCTCTTGGTATGTTTAGTAACATAGTAACATAGTAACATAGTATATAAGGCCGAAAAAAGACATTTGTCCATCCAGTTCGACCTGTTTCCTGCAAGTTGATCCAGAGGAAGGCAAAAAACCCCTGTGAGGTAGAGCCAATTTTCCCCACTTAAGGGGAAAAAATTCCTTCCCGACTCCAATCAGGCAGTCAGAATAACTCCCTGGATCAACGACCCATCTTTAGTAGCTATAGCCTGAAATATTATTACGCTCCAGAAATACATCCAGGCCCCTCTTGAATTCCTTTATTGTACTCACCATCACCACCTCCTCAGGCAGAGAGTTCCATAGTCTTACTGCTCTTACCGTGAAGAACCCTTTTCTATGTTTGTGTACAAACCTTCTTTCCTCCAGACGCAGAGGATGTCCCCTCGTCACAGTCACAGTCCTGGGGATAAATAGATGATGGGAGAGATCTTTGTACTGACCCCTGATATATTTATACATAGTTATTAGATCTCCCCTCAGTCGTCTTTTTTCTAGAGTGAATAACCCTAATTTTGATACCCTTTCGGGGTACTGTAGTTGCCCCATTCCAGTTATTACTTTAGTTGCCCTCCTCTGAACCCTCTCTAGCTCTGCTATGTCTGCCTTGTTCACGGGAGCCCAGAACTGTACACAGTACTCCATGTGTGGTCTGACTAGTGATTTATAAAGTGGTAAGACTATATTTTCATCACGGGCATCTATGCCCCTTTTGATGCAACCCATTATCTTATTGGCCTTAGTAGCAGCTGCCTGACACTGGTTTTTACAGCTTAGTTTGTTATTTATTAAAATTCCTAGATCCTTTTCCATGCCAGTGTTACTGAGTGTTTTACCATTTAGTATGTACGGGTGACTTGCATTATTCCTTCCCATGTGCATAACTTTACATTTGTCAGTGTTAAACCTCATCTGCCATTTCTCTGCCCAAGCCCCCAATCTATCCAGATCCCTCTGTAGCAGAAAACTGTCCTCTTTAGTGTTAATTACTTTACACAGTTTAGTGTCATCTGCAAAAATTGATATATTACTGTGCAAGCCTTCTACAAGATCATTAATAAATATATTGAAGAGAATAGGACCCAATACTGAACCCTGAGGTACCCCACTAGTGACAGTGACCCAATCTGAGTATGTACCGTTAATAACCACCCTCTGTTTTCTGTCACTCAGCCAGTTACTTACCCACATACAGACATTTTCTCCCAGTCCGAGCATCCTCATTTTATATACTAACCTTTTATGAGGTACGGTGTCAAATGCTTTGGAGAAGTCCAGATATACGACATCCATTGATTCGCCGCTGTCAAGTCTAGAACTTACCTCCTCATAGAAACTGATTAAATTAGTTTGACATGACCGATCCCTCATGAAGCCATGCTGATATGGTGTAATTTGCTTATTTTCATTGAGATACTCCAAGATAGCATCTCTTACAAAACCTTCAAACAGTTTACCCACAACAGATGTTAAACTTACCGGCCTATAATTTCCAGGCTCTGTTTTTGGACCCTTTTGAATATTGGCACCACATTTGCTATACGCCAGTCTGGTGGAACATTCCCTGTCAGTATGGAGTCCGTGAATATCAAAAATAAGGGTCTGGCTAGGACATCACTTAATTCCCTTAGGATACGGGGTGTATGCCATCCGGTCCTGGCGATTTGTCTATTTTAATCTTTTAAGTCGCTGCTGTACTTCTTCCTGGGTCAGACAGGGCACTTTTAAAGGGGAATTTACTTTTACATTTTGCATTTCATCTGACAGTTTATTTTCCTCAGTGAAAACAGTGGTGAAGAAAATATTTAATAGCTTGGCTTTATCCTCATCGCTTTCTGCAACTCCCCTCATTGCTATGTAGAGGGCCGACTCCTTCAGGTTTATATTTTTACCATTTATATAATTGAAAAACATTTTAGGGTTAGTTTTGCTCTCTTTGGCAATTAATCTCTCGGTCTCTAGTTTGGCAGTTTTTATTAGTTTTTTACATATTCTATTTTTTTCCTTATAGTTTATCAGTGCTTCCTGGCTCCCCTCCTGTTTTAGTGATTTATATGCTTTCTTTTTGTCATTTATTGCTTTTTTTACGGTTCTATTTATCCACATTGGTTTCTTCTTATTTCTTAGCCTTTTATTTCTATAAGGTATGCATCGATCACAATTTGATGTTACAATGCTTTTAAAAATCTCCCATTTTGTGGTTGTATTTTTATTTGAGGACTATGTCCCAGTTAATTGGGCCTATGGCCTCTCTTAGTTGGCTAAATTTTGCTTTTTTGTTTAATATCTTTGCAATCTTCTTATAGCCATTGCCCTTCCTGTGAAGAGAAATCACCTCTTCTCTTGTCTTCCTGGACCATTCTCTTGACTTCACCATGTTTGTAAACACACCAGTAAATGTCTAGAAGGAGCTGAGTATCACAGTCACTTTAAATCTGCCTAATTGGTGCTTATTATGCTCGATTGCTGCTCCTTGACATCCACAGGTGTTTTCAATACCTGATCGAAAACACTTGAATGAACCTCTGTTCTTAAGAGTGGTAGTCTTTAAGGGGTTGAATAATTGTGTCAATGAAGAAATCACAAAAAAAAATTTAATACTGTATTACAAAAAAATTTGATGTCATTTTAGTTGCATTTGGTTCTTTAAAAAGTCCTTGTAAGATTTCATTCTGAACACAATTACAAATGTACACTAAATTCCCTAAAACCCTTTATAGCATTGAGGGTTGAATAATTTTGAACACAACTGTATATGTCTGTGCACTAGGGGTGGACCACTTGGACTATCAAAGCAGGTGAGCTGGATTCCTTTTTATATCTCTACTGCAACTGTCTTCAGTTCCTGCTTGTTCTTGGGGAATTTTCCCTTCAGTTTTGTCTTCAGCAAGTGAAATGCATGCTCAATCGGATTCAGGTCAGGTGATTGACTTGGCCATTGCATAACATTCCACCTAAAAAACTCTTTCGTTGCTTTTGCAGTATGCTTTGGGTCATTGTCCATCTGCAATGTGAAGCACTGTCCAATGAGTTCTGAAGCATTGGCTGAATATGAGCAGATAATATTGTCCGAAACACTTCAGAATTCATCCTGCTGCTTTTCTCAGCAGTCACATCATCAATAAATACAAGAGAACCAGTTCCATTGGCAGCCATACATGCCCACGCCATGCCAGTACCACCACCATGCTTCATTGATGAGGTGGTATGCTTGGGATCATGAGCAGTTCCTTTCCTTCTCCATACTCTTCTCTTCCCATCAGTCTGGTACAAGTTGATCTTTGTCTCATCTGTCCATAGGATGTTGTTCCAGAACTGTAAAGGCTTTTTTAGATGTCGTTTGGCAAACTCTAATCTGGTCTTCCTGTTTTTGAGGCTCACCAATGGTTTACATCTTGTGATGAACCCTCTGTATTCACTCTGGTGAAGTCTTCTCTTGATTGTTCACTTTGACACACATACACTTACCTCCTGGAGAGTGGTCTTGATCTGGCCAACAGGGTGTTTTCTTCACCAGAGAAAGAATTCTTCGGTCATCCACCACAGTTGTTTTCCGTGGTCTTCTGTGTCTTTTGGTGTTGCTGAGCTCACCGATGCGTTCCTTTTTTTTTTAAGAATGTTCCAAACTGTTCTTTTGGCCACGCCTAATGTTTTTGCTATCTCTCTGGGTTCTTTTTTTTTTTTTAAGCCTAATGATGGCTTGCTTCACTGATAGTGACGGCTCTTTGGATCTCATCTTAAGAGTTGACAGCAACAGATTCCAAATGCAAATAGCGCATGTTACGGTATAACCCGGTATAGCGAGGGTTAATACCGGTCGGGCGATTCCCCTGGAGAAGAGCACAGCAACCCACAACCGTTGATATCCACCGAACTGGAACCATACGAAGTCCTCCTCTCCTGGAACAGGCAAGAGAACGTTCTGACGTAGCAATTCCCCCCCAAGTACGAGACGAGGCTCCGTATTGATGGTAAACAGGAATTCTAACTTTATTGAGGGCTACCTGCCCAGTATTTATCCAGGTCTCCCACCTGGTGGACACTCCCCTAGGGGACCAGAAGGAAGACTGCGACACGGGATACAGCAGCCAATCACACACAATGGGACAATACAGACACCCCCAGCATATCCCTCCCCTCTGCCTGTGATACAATCACTCTACATGGGTAATGTAATCATCACAGGCAGGAGAATACACAATGTCTTCTGTCCTGGAGACAATTGAGGAGTCATTCAATTATCTCTCAGGACAAAGGGAAATCGCCAATACACACGTGGAGACAATAGGACAGACATCACTATTCAATATACAATGTCCCACCCTTTACAGTACACACAGACATGTAACATATCCCCAGATAGCTTGGATCTGAGCGCTCAATATATCCAAGGATAGAGGCAGACTCCATTGAGCACATGGTTGCAAAAGTACATAAAATTACACAATGTTACAATTACTACATAAAACATATACATGCAACATATCCCCAGATAGCTTAGGTCTGAGCGCACATTATTGAATGGCGCTCAGACCACACACATCCAGTTCAATTGCCTTGGAGCTAAAGTCTTTCCCATAGTCTTTCATTATACGAATGGGCTCCATAGCAGAGCTATCTGGGGCATCACCGCTCAAACAGGACAAGCATACATGGGGCGATAGTCGCAGGGCAGGAGGCGAGCAATCTGTCCCCTCCAAAACCCAGTGGCGCGGTTGGTTTCGCCACACATCTCCCCTTTTCCAAACAGACTAACAGGGTATCTGACCTTCTGCCGGTCAGTGCCCTTGTTAGTCCAGCAGCCCACCCACAAAACAGAAACAGCAGTACAGCCCACCCACAATAAATGGTTACTACACCTGAGAAAGGGATAAACCTGTCCATGTCCATGTGCCTCACTACAGCTGTGTGGGGGACTGGTAGACTGCCTGAGTGGGCAGAGACCAGCGGTACTCTGCCCTGGTGCCAGCGCTACCACGGAAGTAGCCTGGTTGGAGCCTGGTTGTTGTAGGGGGAGACCGACTGTCTCCCCTTTAGATAGACCACCATGCTGCTGTGGGGGGAGACCGACTGTCTCCCCTTTGGCTAAATGGCCCTGTTGCTGGGGAAAGGACCGACTGTCCCTACCCCCTGTGCTGTAAATGCAGTGACCACGGTCCCATCTGCACTGTTGGGGGGCTTACTGTCTCCCCCTGGTGCGTTAAACTGTCGCCGGGGGATGGAGACCGGGCTCCCAATTCCCTGTACATCACACGGCCGATGGGGAATGGAGACGATGCTCTTCTCTCCCTGAAAAACATACTGCCGCTGGGGAGCAGGACCGACTGTCCCTACTCCCTTAAAATCCGGCTGCCGCTGGGGATCTGGGCCGACTACCCAGCATCCCTGTAGGGCCGGTGGAGAGCTCTCGGTCCCATCTCCACTGTTGTGGGGCTTACTGTCTCCCCCTGGTGCATTAAGCTGCCGCTGGGGAGAGGGGGTAACAACCTCCTCTTCCAGACATTCTTCCAGCTGCTGGAGAGGGACACCGACTGTCTCCGCTCCCAATACAGTGTCCTGCTGCTGGGGAAAGGAGACTGGGCTCTCTATTCCCTGCTGGACACTCTGCCTCTGGGGAGGGAGGACAAGGCTCTCCTCTCCCAGTAAGTCACTCTGCTGCTGGGGGCCAGGACCGACTGTCTCTGCCCCCTGTAACTTAGCCTGCCGCTGGGGAGAGGGGGTAACAAGCTCCTCTCCCAGACATACTTCCAGCCTCTGGGAAGGGAGACCGACTGTCTCCGCTTCCAATACAGTGTCCTGCTGCTGGGGAAAGGAGACTGGGCTCTCTATTCCCTGCCGGACTCTCTGCCGATGGGGAGGGAGGACAAGGCTCTCCTCTCCCAGTAAGTCACTCTGCTGCTGGGGGCCAGGACCGACTGTCTCTGCCCCCTGTAACTCAGCCTGCCGCTGGGGAATGGAGACTGGGCTCCCATTTCCCTGCAGGACCAGTGGAGAGACCTCGGTCCCATCTCCACCGGCCACCTGGGGTTTTTCCCAGTAGACCTCCACAATATCCTCCCAGCTGAAGGGCTCTGGACGTGGGTCTGACACTCTGCTCTCTCGCTGAGCCCTCTCACTGGAGTGGAACAGCTGCTGGTAGTCCTGTTCCAGCTCCATCTCCCGGGTCACCAGGTGGACCAGGTCTTGCTCAATTTTGTGAGTGTCGTCCCAGTCATACCTGCTCTCCCGCCACTCAAAGAGGTCCCTGAACCGGGCTTGTGTAGGGCTCCCAAACTCCAGCTCTGAAAAATTCTCCCATAACAAGCCAGGACCATCAAACTCCTCTCCCTCTGGCATGTCATGCTCGGCTGTCCGGGGTAGGTACCGAGCTTCATACCACCAGAGTGCCTGGTAGGCATCTTCCAGCCACATCTCCCGCCTTACCAGGTGCTTCAGGTCTTCTACCCACTCTTCCAGGGGCTGCTCTCCTAGGAAGGGCATCCGCAGGGCTACTCGCTTCTGCTGTCGCTGCTCGTCCTTGGGGAGCCTCTCGTCCCGCAGATACTCCACAATACCCAGTGCCTGGTACCAGATGCCTTTGCGGACTGCATCTCGATCATCCATGACACCCTCATCATACTCCACTAGTGGTTCCATACCGGTGCTGTACTGGGACACGCTTTGCCCTCAAATTCCACGGTGCCTTCTGTTGCTGTCCTTCTGGCTGTAGGAACGATCCCGCTGCTTGCCACCAGTTGTTACGGTATAACCCAGTATAGCGAGGGTTAATACCGTTCGGGCGATTCCCCTGGAGAAGAGCACAGCAACCCACAACCGCTGATATCCACCGAACTGGAACCATACGAAGTCCTCCTCTCCTGGAACAGGCAAGAGAACGTTCTGACGTAGCAATTCCCCCCAAGTACGAGACGAGGCTCCGTATTGATGGTAAACAGGAATTCTAACTTTATTGAGGGCTACCTGCCCAGTATTTATCCAGGTCTCCCACCTGGTGGACACTCCCCTAGGGGACCAGAAGGAAGACTGCGACACGGGATACAGCAGCCAATCACACACAATGGGACAATACAGACACCCCCAGCATATCCCTCCCCTCTGCCTGTGATACAATCACCCTACATGGGTAATGTAATCATCACAGGCAGGAGAATACACAATGTCTTCTGTCCTGGAGACAATTGAGGAGTCATTCAATTATCTCTCAGGACAAAGGGAAATCGCCAATACACACGTGGGGACAATAGGACAGACATCACTATTCAATATACAATGTCCCACCCTTTACAGTACACACAGACATGTAACATATCCCCAGATGGCTTGGATCTGAGCGCACATTATTGAATGGCGCTCAGACCACACACATCCAGTTCAATTGCCATGGAGCTAAAGTCTTTCCCATAGTCTTTCATTATACGAATGGGCTCCATAGCAGAGCTATCTGGGGAATCACCGCTCAAACAGGACAAGCATACATGGGGCCATAGTCGCAGGGCAGGAGGCGAGCAATCTGTCCCCTCCAAAACCCAGTGGCGCGGTTGGTTTCGCCACAGCGCACTTGAAATGAACTCTGGACCTTTTATCTGCTCATTGTAATTGGGATAATAAGGGAATAACACACACCTGGCCATGGAACAGCTGAGAAGCCAATTGTCACATTACTTTTGATCCCTTAACAAGTGGGAGGCACATACGCAAACTGTTGTAATTCCTATGTTCACTTGATTTGGATGTAAATACCATCAAATTAAAGCTGACAGTCTGCAGTTAAATCACATCTTGTTCGTTTCATTTCAAATCCAAATTGTGTTCATGTCACAATATTTATGGACCTGCCTTTTATGCCAATCTTCGAGGGTAATTCCCGGACAATCAATTTGCCAAGCCTTTTGTGCCGGAGAACGTGTATTATTAAATCGTGTTTTAGGTCAACACTTTATAAAGTTGAGAAAGTTTAACCTTCTGTTCTGTCCCATATTCCCTATAAATGAATAGACGAAGCGGCCGCTTTGTGGCCTCCTCATGCTGCTGCCACCGCCGCAATCTATCATCATTGTGCCACTCTGTGGCCTCCTCATACTGCCGCCAACTCCAGACTGTCATTGTGCTACTCGGGGGCCTTCTCCTGATGCTGCCAACTCCAGACTCTGTCATTGTGCCACTCGGTTCTGACGGATCAGAGGAAGAGCAAAATAATAAGTGACATCAACACAAACTTACTGCTGACACCCTCTCCACTCTGTCAGGGGGGGCTCTACTTGTATAAGCGTTTAATTGAGCAGGTTCTGTAGACATCTATGTGGAAACAGCTGACGACGGTGTAAAAGGAGTGCGCTTCTTCTTGGCGCTAACATCAACCTGTAAGGCTAAGTTCATACTTGAGTTATTTAGTTAGTTTTGGCCCCTTGGTTGCCTAAATAAGTGAAGTGTGCAGTGATTCTAAAAGCGACTCCTGTCATCTGCATGTCATACAGACTCACAGTATTATTTCACTACCACAGCAGACTCCCTATGCGTGTTGCTGCAAGGCAGTGTTCTACACCATTATAAAGGCTCTCTTTTTTTACGCTATTCGCCGCGAACAAATTCGGATCAAACCTAATTTTGTCAAAAAACTCGTCGAATCGACCAAATTCAATTTTTGGAAAATTCACTCATCTCTAAAAATTATCATATCTCATATACTGCATGAGGAAACCCTGACAGAATTACAATTTTGCCCACCTCACATCCCCAATTTTTTTTAATAAAAAGTGATCAAAAAGACATATGAACCCCAAAATGATACCAATAAAAAATACAGTCCACCTTTGGCACTCAAGCTGATATGAAACTAAAACTCCCAGAATGCAAACATGCTCGGCTTTTCTCACAACTCCCATAGAAGTGAATAGAGCATTCTGGGAGTTGTAGTTTTTGAACATCTGGAGTGATGGAAGTTGCTGATCCCTGGCACAGATGGAAGTGTGAGGCAGCATGAGCAAAAGTCAGGGCTTGGGTTAAGTCCCCAGACGTGGTCTTTTCAACCCTCAGAACAAAGGAATAATTAGTATTATAATTCAAGTTTTCCATAGTACATATACACCAATGTGTTTTACACATTACATCATTAATAACTTAATATAATCCGGGGACTGGATGTATTTCTAGAGTGTAATAATATTACAGGCTATAGCTACTAGACAGGGGTTGTTGATCCAGGGAGTTATTCTGATTGCCTGATTGGAGTCGGGAAGGAATTTTTTTTCCCCTTAAGTGGGGAAAATTGGCTTCTGCCTTAGAGGGTTTTTTTTTTTGCCTTCCTCTGGATCAACTTGTAGAAAACAGGCCGAACTGGATGGACAAATGTCTTTTTTCGGTCTTATATACTATGTTACTATGTATATACATAAACTATGACCTCACAAATATTTTACTATATATAAAATGTCCTTATCACGAATACTACTTCATGCATACATAATTAGTTCCCTTTGGTCGTCCATCAATCCTCTCTAATTTTAGTCCTAGTCTCCATTTTTCTTTCAAAGGAGCCATATGAGCTATAAAACCAAAGTTGGCCCCTTTATTTATCACCTATCCCAACACCAAGGATCGAACATGATCATAAACGTGTTAATAGCCTACTTCAATTTCAATAGACAAGTACATTTTTCTTGGTCACAACCTCCATCACTAATGTAAATATCTACTTTCTAAAGCCTCATTCAAACATCATTGTCCCACGTATGTGTGCTGTTCATGCTCTTTACGGACAGCAAATGTACCCATTAATTTTAATGTGTGAATACACACATCATTTATTTTTTTACCACAGTCCATGTTTTTAGCACTGATGCATGCTCTATTTTGCCCATGTTCACGGATTCATCACGCCCATTATAGTCTATATGTCCATGAAAACGACAGATGCAATACGGATGCTATCCATGTTTCATGGATCATTAGGACGAGATTCTTTGAAAATTATTTTTCAGCTGTGCAGTGTTAGTGAAACACAGATGACACACTGACAGCAAAAAATGGGCTCCCAGAACCATCACGGACATCTTGACTGATGCATTACGGATTTAAACACAGACATGTGAATGAGGCTTAAAAGGTAACCATTCTATCATGACCCTTTTTATCAATTTACTTAAGGACCTCTATTTCATTAGCCGAAGTACATCAAGATTATTCACTATATTTACTAAACTCCTTTCTGAGGTGAGAACTCAAGGGCCCTGTTTTTTCAAACCTTCACTCCAGAATTCTGGCATCTAAAAGTCCCCAAAAAAGGGTTTTTGTGACTTTTTGCACACACTTATGCAAAATTTAAGCGATTGTGCAAAACTTAGCGCCTTTTTTTGCACTTAAGCTAAATTTTTAGACTTGTTTGCATTTTTCCACAACTCTCTCCAGTTTTGTAATGTGGGTGGAAAAGTGATTATGGTTAGCTATGTTAATGAGTTTCACATCAGATTTATCATTGAGACTCTTTTTAAAGTCACAATCTCATTCCAGGAGGAGGGCGGAGTAGGAAAACTGGAGTAGGTTCTCTAGACAAAACTGTTAGGCTGCATTCACACGGGCGAGTTTTCCGCGCGGGTGTAATGTGTGATGTGAACCCATTGCACCCGCACTGAATCCGGACCCATTCATTTCAATGGGGTTGTGTACATGAGTGTTTTTTTTCACGCATCACTTGTGCGTTGCGTGAAAACCGCAGCATGTTCTATATTCTGCGTTTTTCACGCAGCCCTAGACCCATAGAAGTGAATTGGGCTCTGTTAAAAACGCATTGCATCCGCAAGCAAGTGTGGGTGCGTTGCGTTTTTCACTGATGGTTGCTTGGAGATGATGTTTGTAAACCTTCAGTTTTTTATCACGCGCTTTAAAACGCATTGCACCCGTGTGGAAAAAAATTAACGCAATCACAGGCAAAACTGAATGGCTTTGTCTGTAAAATTGCACAGTTTTCACTGAACGCATCCGCAACACATCCGGACCTAATCCGGACACGCTCGTGTGAACCCAGCCTTAGGTCTAAGGATAAGCCAAATTTATCAAGTAACATTAGACATTTGATAGATGTGGCATAAAGTACTCCAACGTAGACTCCAGTATAACTGATTTAAAATTTTACCCTCATGATAAATGTCCCCCCAGATGTCTTCCTAAGGCCTTATTCACACATCCGCAATGTAGTCCGCATGTATTCCGCAATTTTGCGGAATACATGCGGACCCATTGACTGTGAATGGGGCCGGGAAAGATGCGGAGAGCACACACTGTGCTCTCCGCATCCGATTTTGCGGAGCGCGCCGCCGATTTTCCGGTCCGCGGCTCCACAAAAAAAATAGAGCATGTCCTATTCTTGTCCGCAATTGCGGACAAGAAGAGGCATTTTCTATGGAGTCCGGGCAATGTGCGGTCCGCAAAAATGCGGAATGCACATTGCCGATGTGTCCGTGTTTTGCGGATCCGCGGCTCCGTGGATCCGCAAAACACAACGGATGTGTGAATAAGGCCTAAGGGCTAATGCATATGACTGCTCTGTATTCCGCAATTTGCGGAATGGAACAGGCAGCCCATGAAAGAAATGCCTATTCTTGTCCGCAAAATGCCCCATAGTAGTGACTTGGTCCCCATCCAAGCTGCAAAAAAAGCAGCTCGGATGCAGACTGAAACAACGGTTGTGTGCATGACAGGGCTCCAAATGGCGGCCAAAACGGTCGCTAATGCGCCTTAAAATTTGCAGATGGCGACAAGACTTTTTAGTCTTGTCGCCATTTGCGACTGGACGGCCGCGCTGTAGCTGTAGGGTTGCACTGTGTATCCCTGCGCAGCCTAGTATGCTATGTTGTCTTCACTAGCACAGTGTGCTAGTCCCTTCCTCCCCACTGTGACGCGGCTGCTGCTGCCACCAATGGGGAGATAGCAGGGAGGAGGAGGGGAGGAGCTGTGGCCGCTGCGCTACCAATGACTGTAATTAACTCATTAATTCAAGTGTAGGCAGCGGTGTCACAGACCCGGCCTCAATAACAGGGCATGCGATCCGTGGAAATTAACCCCTCAGGTGCAACATCTGAGGGGTTAATTGCCGCGGATCTCATGCCCTGTTTTTGAGGCCGGCTGCTGGGTCTGTGATACCGCTGCCTACACTTGAATTAATGAGTTAATTATATACATTGGTGGCGCAGGGCGCCGCCGCCTCCAGTGTTATAAATTATATAAACCTTTGGTGTCTGAAAAAGTGTGAGCTATTAAAATATAAAGAAATATTTCCACTGCAGTGAATGACGTAACAGGAAAAAAAATCAACACCGCACAATTCGCCATTTTTAGTCACCTTGTCCCCCAGAAGGTATCACTGGATGTGAGAGGTATGTGGTTCTGTATTCTCCTATATGTAGAGCTGTCTCACTACTGTGACCTGCATCTCATCTTCTCTGTCAAGTCTTTTTTAAATTATAATTTATGCATTTTAAATTTGGCGACTAATAAATTTAATTTGGCTCCTAAATTTTTCAGTTTAGGAGCCGATGGCTCCTGGTTATTTTTTTTTAGTCTGGAGCCCTGCATGAGCTCTAGGACAACATGGCTTGACCATCAGATCTAATCCTGTTTCTGCAACAGCATTCACTTCACCCGTCAATCAATTGATTGAGAAGTGTAGTTTCCAAAATGAGTTCAGTTTTTGGGGTTTCCTTTCTAGAGGTACCTCAGGGTCTCTTCAAATGAGACATGCCCCCGGAAAACCATTCCTGCATAATACTCCCTCTAAAAACGATATTACACTCTTTTGCTTCTGAGCACTGCCGTGTTTCCATACAGCAGCTTACAACCACATATGGGTTGTTTCTGTAAACTGAAGAATCTGGGTAATACATATTGAGGTTTGTTTAGCAGTTAACGATTGCTGTGTTGCAGGAAAAATGGAAAAATCTGGACAAAGAATGAAACATTTTACATTTCACTTCCATTTCGCTTTAATTCCTGTGGAAAACCTAAATGGTTAATAAAGTTTGTCACGTCTGGTTTAAATAACTTGAGGGGTGTAGTTTCTAAACTGTGGTAATTTTTTTGGGGTGGTTTCTATTAGGCAAGCTCCTCAGTCACATTAAAACTGAATTGGTCTTTAAAGAGGACCTTTCATCAGGGTAAAAAATTTGAACTAAGTATGCTGACATGTAGAGCAGCGCCCAGGGATCTCCCTGCACTTACTATTATCCCTGGGCGCCGCTCCATTCGCCCTGTATAGGCTCCGGTATCTTCTGTGACTTGGTTCTACTAGGCGGAGCCTAGATTCATTTGGTTATACTAGGCGTATTCCAGGCTGTAGTGCTGGCCAATCTCAGCTCTTAGCTCACAGCCTGGGAGATAAAACTATCGATTCCGTGAACCCCGTCAATTAACCCCTCAGGTGCGGCATCTGAAGGGTTAATTGACATGGTTGGTGTGGCATATCACAACCGCCAACATTTGTATTAATGGGTTAATTATATTCATTGTTGATGCAGTGCCCCCCCTCACCTCCCCCAGTATTATATTCATTGGTGGCAGGGCCACAGGGTTTAATCCACCTGCCCTTGTTAGTAACTTTGGCAGGAATAAAAGCATAAATTTTGATTCTTCATCAAATTCTCTGACACGTTTGTCACTTGCACCCCTTCCCATTTGAAAAGTCAACTTGGTCAAAATGTCAGCTTTCAAAATGCGTGCTGTGTTGGACACCGCTCCTCACAGATTTTCCCCCTTCCCCTTAGTAACGGGCTATATTCAGGATGGCCTTTCCAACCACCGTTTTCCATTTTTTCAGGTGTGTCCATTCTTTTGGACCACTATATATTCGACAAATTGCCCTGCATCTAGGCCATTCTGACCTTGAAGTTATAAAGTGTTCAGGGCAGTGGTTACATATGGGAACATATCGCAAACAGGCTCTGGACAGTTAGGACAGACCACCAGTAGAGCTGCTTGTGTTTGATCCCTTGACAAGCACGAGCAGCTCCCATGGTTTTGTTGTCCACCATCCTTCCAGACACAGGTGACACATTCATTACTTACTACTGTCTTTGCCCAGACCAGTTGCAGCTGCCCATGACATGTCCTGAAAGCCAGCTACCGTCACCTTAATTTGCAGTGGTTTTGTGAACAAGAAATCCGGACTGTTGTAGACTAAAATCATATTTTTAGGGACAAATCCAGGTTCTGTTTGGGATCCAATAAGGGTCAGGTTTTAGTATGGAGGCCCATGGTGAGCGCTTCAAGATTGCATCAATTTCTTGGCCTGCCCCGACAGATTTATCTTTATCTCCAACCGAGCATTCATGGGACTAGCTGGGATGCCAGCTATATCAACCTATAAATGTGTGTTTAGGATCAACAGGCCCAGCTGTAACATCTGTTAAGAAGGGGCCACAGAATACTATATGGAACCTGTATGCCACCGTGCTTGAGTTTGGAACAACAGGGTATTAGAATCTCCTTCCACCTGTACAGTTTCTGACAAATCCAACTTGGTGCGTTATACATTTTTTTGTCAATGAGGATGTGTGTGTGTGTGTGTGTTTCTATAAAAAATTTTTTTTACATAAATACAGCCACATTAACACAATTTTTTTCATAGGTGAAAATAGCAGAGTTTTCTGAGACACCGGAAGATTTTCTCAAGAAGTATGAAGAGTTAAAGTCGAAGAACACACGCAATGTCGACCCACTAGTATATCTACTTTCCAAGCTTACTGAAGACAAAGAGGTATGGCAGTAATAGGATAGAAATACAAAAAAGCGACAAAATGTAAGGTTGTAACTGCTTGCTGACCGCCAGTCAACTATATATGTCCATGAAGTCTGCACTGATCTCTGCACAGATGTTTTTAAAGGTCCTTGCAGAGTTCACATAAGTCCCCTAATCGGTCAAAGCTATGGAAAAAAAGTTATTTTCTTCAAAGATTCATGTACTAAAAAAAAATGGAAATTGTATCTGGTCTAAGAAAGAGGGGAACAATGCCTGGTCTTAACCCCTTCACTGCCGAGCTAAAGCTAACTATTTTTGCTAATCTGACATGTGTCCCTTTATGTGGTAATAACTTTAAAGCGCTTTTACTTATCCAGACCATTCTGTTTTCTCATCACATATTGTACTTCATGACAGTGGTGAAAATGAGTCAAAAAATTTCATTTTTATTTATAAAAAATATACCAAATGTACCAAACATTTTGAAAAATTAGCAAATTTCTATTTCTCTACTTACTCACTTACTTTACATTCCTCATATGTCTACTTCAAGTTTGGATTATTCACCGGAATAATTGACAGACGCCATCTTGCAATTGAACACACCCTTAGGTACTCCTAGAGTATAAAACCCCCAAAAAGGGACCCCATTCCGGAAACTACACCCCTCAAGGAATATTTCAAGGTGTGTAGTGAGCACTTTGAGCCATTAGGCATTTCACAGAATTAGGAAATGCTTGGCTGTGAAAATGAAAAATTAAATTTTGTTTCCAGAAAAAGTTGCTTTATACCCACATTTTTCACTTTCACAAGGGGTAACAGAACAAAATGCACACCACATTTTGTTCCCCATTTCCCCCCCAAATACGGAAAAACCCCATATGTGCTCAAAAAATGATGTATGGGCGCACAGCAGGGCTCTAGAGTCAAACGGCTAAATATCGATTTTGCTCACCTGAATTGGCAGACATTTATTTTAGTAGCCATGTCGCATTCAATAAATACCTGAGGTCCCCAGAGCACCTCCGTATGAACAGTAGTAGAAAGGGTACTTTTCAGCAAACGGGTGACCCACAGAAGGCAGAAATACTAGAGAAAGTATTTCAAAGCACACATTTGCAAAAATGAAAAATTACTAGTAGATCCCAATTTTTCACTTTCACAAGGGGTACAAGGAGAAAATGCACCCCAGTATATGTTCCCCATTTTCTCCCCTTTTTGCAAACACTCCATATGTGCTGTTAGCCTGTTGTATTGGCGCACAGCAGGTCTCTAGAGGCAAAGTGCAAAAAAATGTTTTTTGCAATCCTGAATAAACAGACATGTATTTTAGGTGCCATGTCACATTAAATAAATTTCCTGAGGTCCCCAGAAATAAAAAAAATAAAAAAAAACAAAAAGTGACCCCATTTTGGAAAGAGCACCTCCATACGAACATTTTAAGTGATGAAAACACTTGTTAAAGGATTTCAAAGCACACATTTGGGAAAATGAAAAATTACTAGCAGACCCCAAATTTTAACTTTCACAAGGAGTAACAGAACAAGGAGAAAATACACCACAGTATGTGTTCCTCATTTTCTTCCCATTCAGGAGACACCCCATATGTGCTTGTAGCCTGCTGTATGGGTACACATCAGGGCTCTAGAGGCAAAGTGCAAAATATGGATTTTGTAGGTCTGAATAAACATACAGGGATTTTACGTGACATGTCGCTTGTTAAAAAATTCTCGAGGTCCCCAGAAATTTAAAACTCCAAGAAGTGACCCCATTTTGTAAAGAGCACCCACCTAACGAACATTTTAGGGGGTTGAAAGGGCACTTTTGACCAAACAGGTGTATTAAAGAAATTAATATGTAGTGGTTGTGTCACGACCGCTATCCCAGCAGCGGTTGTGTTGCACCAGACGGAGGGGAAGGGGGACCCTTATCTACGGATGGGAAATAGAACGGCCACCCCTGACAAACCCTAAGCTGGCACCTGTCTGCCCTGATACCCTAGACGGGGTGTGAACCTGTGCAGCGAGCAGGATGCCTAAACCCTAAGTCACCCTTAGAAGACTAGACTGGGGAAAGGCAGATGGGAGCACTAGTCACCATCACTCATGTCTAGGAGAACAACAGGGGAAGACAGCAACAAACAAACAATCTCCAGCAGAGATAGACTTATCCAGTCACGAGCAGAGAAGATGATCCCAATAACGACAGTCCCTGCCAGACAAGAGCTCCACAGCAATACCGTCAAACGATCTCCTTCAAAGGTCAGAATAGCACTGGAAGTAAGGACTATATCTGGCAATGACTGCAAGTGAAACTGAAACTAATATAGTAGCTGGGAGTGGCAGACAGCACTCACCTGAGAAGAATGCCTACAAACTCCCAGTCAGGACAAAAAGGTTCACAAGGCAAAACCCGGATGACATACCCTGAACCACGGAGCAAACTCACAAGCTATCGCGAGTAGCAAGTCGCTGCGACCTTCTCTTCCCAGACCTATCTGGATCAGTCACAGTCGTGACAGTACCCCCTTTCTACGAGGGCCACCGGACCCTCAAGACCAGGCCTCTCCGGGTGGGACCTATGAAAAGCCCGAATGAGTCTGTCCGCCTTTATCTCTGATGCTGGCACCTACATTCTCTCTTCAGAACCATAACCTTTCCAGTGCACCAGGTACTGAAGAGAGCGGCGAACATATCGTGAATCAACAATCTTTTCTACCTGAAACTCAAGACTGCCATCAACAACCACCGGTGGAGGCGGTAGTGGCAATGGTTCAGGAGGTTCTACATATCTCTTAAGCAGAGATCTGTGGAAGACATTATGGATCCTTAGAGTCTGAGGTAGCTCCAGACGAAAAGCCACCGGGTTAATGATCTTAATTACCCTATAAGGACCAATAAATCTCGGACCTAATTTCCATGAGGGAACCTTCAACTTGATATTTCTGGTAGACAACCACACCAAGTCATTCACCCCAAGGTCCGGACCTTCAGAGCGCTTCTTATCAGCCACACGTTTGTATCTACCACCAATTCTCTTCAAACTTTCTTGCACACTCTGCCACACTGATGAAAGTGAAGACGCAAATCGTTCCTCCTCGGGAATCCCAGACGGCCCCCTCACTAAACGTACAAAACTGAGGATGGAAACCATACGCACCAAAAAATGGTGACTTATCGGTGGATTCTTGACGACGATTATTAATGGCAAACTCTGCTAACGGTAAATAAGATGACCATTCCTCCTGATTTTCGGAAACAAAGCATCTCAAATATGTCTCTAGGTTTTGATTGGTACGTTCAGTCTGACCGTTGGACTGTGGATGGAAAGATGAAGAAAACGACAGATGAACCCCTAAACGAGAACAAAAAGCTTTCCAAAATTTAGAAACAAATTGGGTACCACGATCCGAAACAATATCGGAAGGGACCCCGTGAAGCTTCACGATGTGGTCAATAAAAACCTGAGCCAGTGTGTTAGCATTAGGCAATGCGGTCAGAGCAATAAAGTGCACCATTTTACTGAATCTGTCAACAACAACAAGAATAACAGTCTTCCCCGCTGATACTGGTAGATCAGTAATGAAATCCATTGATAGGTGCGTCCAAGGCCTGTTGGGGATGGCCAGAGGTAAAAGACGCCCTGCCGGACGAGTATGATCCACCTTAGAACGAGCACAGGTAGGACATGCAGACACAAAATTCAACACCTCCTGGCGCCACTTAGGCCACCAGAACCGACGAGACACTAATTCAGAGGTTGCCTTACTACCTGGGTGTCCTGCCAGTGCGGAGTTATGGTGTTCTTTTAGTATCTCCAGGCGTAAATTTTCTGGCACAAACAGTTTACCCGAGGGGCAGGAGGCCGGGGCATCCCCCTGAGCTTCCAACACCCTCCCCTCTAAACCTGAGTGTAATGCAGAGACCACCACCCCCCTTTGCAAAATAGGCTCTGGAACATCATCATCACCCCCTCCAGGAAAACTTCGAGACAATGCATCCGCCTTAGTATTTTTTGCCCCCGGGCGATTACAAAATTAAACCTAGTAAAAAAGAAACGACCACCGAGCCTGTCTAGGGGTGAGACGTTTAGCAGACTCCAGATATACTAAGTTTTTGTGATCAGTAATCACTGTGACGGGATGAACCGCTCCCTCCAAAAAATGACGCCACTCCTCTAAGGCCAACTTAATAGCCAAAAGTTCCCTGTTGCCAATGTCATAGTTCCTTTCTGCAGTAGACAATTTCTTCGAAAAAAAAGCACACGGACGCCATTCACCAGAGGACGGGCCCTGAGATAGTACCGCTCCCACCCCCACCTCTGATGCGTCAACCTCTACAATAAAAGGAAGCGAGACATCTGGCTGTACGAGAATAGGAGCCGAGGTGAATCTTTCCTTCAGAGATGTAAAGGCAGTTTTGGCTGCATGTGACCATTTGGAAAAATTGGATCCCTTTCGGGTCATGTCCGTCAGTGGTTTGACCACCAAGGAATAGTTCTTTATAAACTTTCTATAAAAATTGGCAAACCCCAGAAAGCGTTGCAATGCCTTCAGGTTCTCAGGCAGATCCCAGTCCATAATTGCCCGGACTTTCTCTGGATCCATGCGGAAACCTGAATCTGACAACACATACCCCAGAAATGGCAGTACTTTTACGGCGAACACACATTTCTCTAATTTGGCAAACAATTTGTTGGCCCTTAATATCTGCAGCACTTGTCTCACATGGATCTTATGTGTATCCAGATCCGGAGAATAGACCAGGATGTCATCAAGATATATCACAACAAATCTCCCGATAAGGTGACTAAAAATATCGTTGACAAAATGTTGGAACACCGCAGGCGCATTAGTAAGACCAAATGGCATGACCAGATTTTCATAATGCCCTTCCGGAGTATTAAAGCCGTCTTCCACTCATCCCCTCTTTGATGCGAACCAGGTTATAGGCTCCTCTGAGATCCATTTTGGAGAACCATTTAGCACCAGCAACCTGATTAAAGAGGTCGGGAATGAGAGGAAGAGGATAGAGGTCTCGGATAGTTATCCGGTTTAATTCCCGGAAATCCAGGCAAGGACGCAGGCCCCCATCTTTCTTTTTAACGAAAAAGAACCCTGCAGCCACGGGTGAAGAAGAGGGTCTGATGTGTCCCTTAGCCAAACTCTCCAAAATATAATCTTTCATAGCCTTCCTCTCCGGGCCGGAAAGATTGTATAACCGGGTTTTAGGTAGTTTTGCCCCATGTAACAGATTAATTGGGCAATCATATGGACGATGAGGTTGTAACCCCTGACAACCCTTCTCAGAGAACACATCCATAAAATCTGACAGAAAGGAAGGTAGAGATGTTACAGAGAGTGTTGAGCACCTACTACTCAAGCAGTTGTCCTTACAATGTTCACTGCACTCCACAATCTCCCCGGCCTGCCAATCCACCACTGGATTGTGAGTCACCAGCCAGGGAAGCCCCAATACCATAGGAGCCGGAAGACCATCCAGGACATAACAAGAGATATGCTCTTTATGGAGGTCCCCTACCTGCAGATGGATATTATGGATGACCTGAGTTAACTCTCTGAGTAAGAGGGGAGGAGTCGATGGCAAAAACAGGAATAGTTCTGCGTACCGGTTCCGGAGTAAAACCCAGAGCCTGAGCAAACCGTGAATCCACCAAGTTGACCCCCGCCCCACTGTCCAAAAACACGGAACATATCTCAGTCTTATTGCCCGCCACAACGGTAGCGGACAACAAAAACTGAGACATGCGTATGGAGGAAACGAATACGCCCAGACTGTTATCCTCCGCACAGTCTGGGGACTCTAGTTTCCCGGCGGCTCCTTTGTTTGTGATCTTTTGGGTTCTGAGGGACATACCTTCACAAAATGACCCCTCCCCCCACAACGAAAACAAACCTCTGACCTATGGCGGACCTTAGGAGGATTCACCCGTCTAGTGGCGCCCCCTATTTGCATTGGTTCGACTGGATCACAACAAACCGATCCCTGCCCTATAGAGGCCTCTGTAGAATTTAATAGTCTCTCCTGAGTCGTCTGTCGATTCTTATGGACAGAGACATAGCAGCCTCAAGAGACCCAGGGACCTCGTATACAGCCAGCGCGTCTTTTAATTTTTCAGACAACCCCTGGCAGAACTGACTCCTAAGGGCCGAGTCATTTCATAATGTATTAGTAGCCCACCTACGGAATTCGAACAATATAGTTCAGCTGACCGGTTCTCTTGCCGAAGTCTACGTAGCTTAGATTCAGCCAGTGAGACCCTGTCCGGGTCATCATATACGAGACCCAAGGCTTCAAAAACTCCTCCACAGATCGTAAGGCCGGAGAGTCTGATGGTAAGGAGAAAGCCCAAGCCTCGCGGATCTCCTTGCAGGAGAGAAATTACAATGCCCACCCGTTGTTCCTCACCGCCGGAGGATCTAGGGCGTAACCTGAAGAACAATTTACAAGCTTCTCTGAAGGTTACAAATTGGTCTCTCCCTCCTGAGAACCTGTCAGGAAAAGCCACTTTTGGCTCAGGAGTACCTTGGTTTCCCGTAGCAACGGTGGAACCCAAGGATTGCTGCTGCTGCTGCAGCACTGTTGCTTTTAATCCTGCCACTTCAAGGGATAACCCCTGTAATTGTTTCGCCAAAACCGTAACCGGATCCATAGTGCAACAGAAAAATACAAAGCAAAACAGCAAGCAAAAAAAAAAAAAAAGGAAATGTCACTTTTTTTTTTTTTTTTTTTTTTTTTAAAAGGCCAGATATACTGTCACGACCGCTATCCCAGCAGCGGTTGTGTCGCACCAGACGGAGGGGAAGGGGTCCCTTATCTACAGATGGGAAATAGAACGGCCACCCCTGACAAACCCTAAGCTGGCACCTGTCTGCCCTGATACCCTAGACGGGGTGTGAACCCGTGCGGTGAGCAGGATGCCTAAACCCTAAATCACCCTTAGAAGACTAGACTGGGGAAAGGCAGATGGGAGCACTAGTCACCATCACTCATGTCTAGGAGAACAACAGGGGAAGACAGGGGAAGACAGCAACAAACAAACAATCTCCAGCAGAGATAGACTTATCCAGTCACGAGCAGAGAAGATGATCCCAATAACGACAGTCCACGCCAGACAAGAGCTCCACAGCAATACCGTCAAACGATCTCCTTCAAAGGTCAGAATAGCACTGGAAGTAAGGACTATATCTGGCAATGACTGCAAGTGAAACTGAAACTAATATAGTAGCTGGGAGTGGCAGACAGCACTCACCTGAGAAGAATGCCTACAAACTCCCAGTCAGGACAAAAAGGTTCACAAGGCAAAACCCGGATGACATACCCTGAACCACGGAGCAAACTCACAAGCTATCGCGAGTAGCAAGTCGCTGCGACCTTCTCTTCCCAGACCTATCTGGATCAGTCACAGTCGTGACAGGTTGGTTAACCACCTCAGTCCCCCTAGCTTAAACACCCTTAATGACCAGACCACTTTTTACAATTCTGCACTACACTACTTTCACGGCTTATTGCTCGGTCATGCAACTTACCACCCAAGTGAATTTTATCTCCTTTTCTTCTCACTAATAGAGCTTTCATTTGGTGGTATTTCATTGCTGCTGACATTTTAACTTTTTTTGATATTAATCAAAAATGACCGAAATTTTTGCCAAAAAAGACATTTTTCACTTTCTGTTGTAATTTTTTATTTTTTTTAAAAACTACATTTCTATATAAATTTTTCTCTAAATTTATTGTTCTACATGTCTTTGATAAAAAAAAGTCCAATAAGTGTATATTTATTGGTTTGGGTAAAAGTTATAGCGTTTACAAACTATGGTGCAAAAAAGTGAATTTCCGCATTTTGACTTTCTGAGCACCTGTCATGTTTGCCGAGGTACTACAATGCCCAGACAAATGACCCCATTTCGGAAAGTAGAGACCCTAAGGTATTTGCTGATGGGCATAGTGAGTTCATGGAAGTTTTTATTTTTTGTCACAAGTTAGCGGAAATTCAAAAAAATTCATTTTCCGCTAACTTGTGACAAAAAATAAAAACTTCCATGAACTCACCATACCCCTCACGGAATACTTTGGGGTGTCTACTTTCTAAAATGGAGTCACTTGTGGGGTATTTTTACTCTAAAGCATGAGAAGTAGTTTTGAATCCAAATGCGTGTAAATGCCCTGTGAAATCCTAAAGGTACTCGATGGAATTAGGGCCCCTTTGCGCATCTTGGCTGCAAAAAAGTGTCACTCATGTGGTATCGCCGTACTCAGGAGAAGTAGGGCAATGTGTTTTGGGGTGTATTTTTACATATACCCATACTGTGTGTGAAACATATCCCTGTAAATGATAACTTTTTCAATTTTTTTATGCAAAGTTGTCAATTTACAGAGATATTTCTCTCACCCAGCCTGGGTATATGTAAAAATACATATACATGAGTACGGCGATACCACATTTGTGACACTTTTTTGCAGCCAAGATGCGCAAAGGGGCCCTAATTCCAATGAGTACCTTTTTAGGAGGGCATTTTTCTTCACGCTTTAGAGGCCCCTAAAATGCCAGGGCAGTATAAATACCCTACATGTGAACACATTTTAGAAAGAAGACACCCCAAGGTATTCCGTGTGGGGCATGGCGAGTTCATAGAAGATTTTTTTTGGCACAAGTTAGCGGAATTTGATTTTTTTTTTGTTTTTTCTCACAAAGTCTCCCTTTCCGCTAACTTGTGACAAAAAGTTCAATCTTTCATGGACTCAATATGCCCCTCAGCGAATAGCTTGGGGTGTCTGCTCTCCAAAATGGGGTCGCATGTGAGGTTTTTGTACTGCTCTGGCATTTGAGGGTCTCTGCAATCATTACATGTATGGCCAGCATTAGGAGTTTCTGCTATTCTCCTTATATGGAGCATACGGGTAATGATATTTTTTTCCGTTCAGCTTCTGGGCTGAAAGAAAAAATGAACGGCACAGATTTCTTCATTTGCATCGATCGATGTGGATGAAAAAATCTCTGCCAAAAAATATGCAAAAAAAAAAAAAAGAGGGGCCTGGTGATTGCCAGGACATAGGGGCTCCGCCCAAACATCCATTCCCACTTCAGCTCCTATGTCCTGGCAAACGTGATTTCTCCATTCACATCGATCGTCGTGGAGGAAGACCTCTTTGCCAGATTTTTGATACAAAATGTTTGCCAAAACATATAAACTCCAACACCTCTCCTCAGCTCATATGCCTGGGCAAACGTATCTGTACTGCGGAGAAGAAATCTCGTCCTGCAGCGCTTCATACACCGACTTCACGTGTCTTCTGACAGCAGCGCAATGCTTCTCTCAGAATGCACATCAGTGCTGCAGCGTTTTCGTTGGTTGGTCCAGCTGGAAAATAAAGGGTCGTTAGTAAAAAAAAAAAAAAGGAGAAAAAACAAGCAGAACATTACGAACTTTATAAACCTGAACATCATAAAACTTTTAAAACCTAAACTAACTCAAGATTTCTTTTTCTTGGTACCTGTTTAAATTATTATTTTTTTTTTTTTCACTCTTTATTTTCCTTGCAGAAACCTCTCCTTTCCCATGGACCAATGTGTAAAGCAGGTGTGCACAACCTGCGGCACGGGGGCCACATGCGGCCCTTGATACCATTCTGTGCGGCCCCCAACCATCTGGTGATAGACATGCATATCTATGTCTTGTGGCTGCTCACATGCATTTTTCATGTATTCTCCCATTAGATGGGAATTCTGGAGGTTTAACCAGACATTTATAGTATATACTGTATGTACAATACGCCATAAATACAGTATTTCAGTTGGTAATACCCCTTTAACTTTTATTTTCAGCCCTTGGGATTCCTTCAGTCTGACAATGTGGCCCCCAACCAGAAAAGGTTGTGCACCCCTGGTGTAAAGTGTAAATTGCACAGAGATGGTGCGAAGTACATTATGCACTTTATCCCAAGTGAAAGGAGATGTTTCTACCATTTCACATAGCTGCAGTAGCACACTAGCACCCCTGTGTGTTAGGGTCTCCCAAAACCTAGTATCCTGAGAGACCCTAGATCCTCAGTGTAAAAACTACCTGAGTCCTGCGGTTCCTACGTCCCCAAGTGTACCGGAGTGTGGTACTTCCGGAAACACTCCCCTAGGCATAGGGCAGGGTGGTCAGGACAGTCAGGACAGAAATAGCGGGTGTCACTCCTGCTACAGACACAACATCTTTTTCGGGGTGGCGGTTGGTTTGAGGTACCAGCAACGACATTGGGGAAATGTCGCTCGTGTAGACAGCTCACTACACTGGTGGTTGGGGCCACGGAACCTCCTGGATACAGGAGGTTCTCGATGATCTCTTCCTGAAATTTGAGGAAGGATCCCGTTCTCCCAGCCTTACTGTAGAGAACAAAACTATTATATATAGCCAATTGAATTAGATATACAGACACCTTCTTATACCAGCTTTCGGGAAAGCAAATATAGGGCCAACATCTGGTCATTGAAGTCCACCCCTCCCATCAGCAAATTATAGTTGTGCGCTGAGAGGGGCTTTTCAATGACACTGGTTGCCCGTTCAATTTGGATTGTCGTGTCTGCGTGAATGGAGGAGAGCATGTAAACGTCACACTTGTCTCTCCATTTCACCGTGAGCAGTTCTTCGTTACAGAAGGCAGCCCTCTTCCCCCTTGCGAGACGGGTGGTAACGAACCGTTGGGGGAAGCGTCGGCGACTAGGTCATGTGGTGCCACAGCAGCCAATCTGTTCTAGGAACAAATGCCTGAAGAGGGGCACACTTGTGTAGAAATTGTCCACATAAAGATAGTACCCCTTGCCGAATAAGGGTGACACCAAGTCCCAGCCTGTCTTCCCACTGCTCCCCAGGTAGTCAGGGCAACCAACCGGCTCCAGAGTCTGATCTTTACCCTCATAGACACGAAATTTGTGGGTATAACCTGTGGCCCTTTCACAGAGCTCATACAATTTGACTCCATACCGGGCGCGCTTGCTTGGGATGTATTGTTTGAAGCCAAGGCGCCCGGTAAAATGTATTAGGGACTCATCTACGCAGATGTTTTGCTCAGGGGTATACAAATCTGCAAATTTGGTGTTAAAGTGGTCTATGAGGGGCCGAATTTTGTGGAGCCGGTCAAAAGCTGGGTGGCCTTTGTGACGAGAGGTGCTGTTATCGCTAAAGTGCAGGAAACGCAGGATGGTCTCAAATCGTGTCCTGGACATGGCAGCAGAGAACATGGGCATGTGATGAATTGGGTTCGTGGACCAATATGACCGCAATTCATGCTTTTTTGTTAGGCCCATGTTGAGGAGAAGGCCCAGAAAAGTTTTAAATTCGTAAACTTGGACTGGTTTCCACCGGAACGACTGGGCATAAGAGCTTCCCTTGTTGGCGGTTATAAATTGAGTGGCATACCGATTTGTTTCTGCCACGACTAAGTCATAGAGCTCCGCAGTGAAGAACAGCTCAAAAAACCCCAGTGCCGATCCGATCGGAGCTGTCTCCACCCGAACTCCTGACTGGGCGGTGAAAGGGGGAACTACTGGTGCGGCTGAAGATGGGGGCTGCCAATCAGGGTTTGCCAGCACTTTAGGGATTCTAGGGGCTCTACGGGCCTGTCTGTGCGGTGGCTGCGACGGGGGAACTATTGCACGTGCCACCATACCAGCTTCAACTGCCCTTCTGGTGCTCGCCACTTCACCATGTTCTACCACAGTGCTGGTAGTAGGTCCAGGATGGGCTGCGCTGCTGGTGTATGCCTCACCACGTAAGCCCCACTCTGCTGCCCTTGAATTGCATCCTGCGCTACCTGTGGTCTAGCGACACGGGGCCGGGTACGCCTGGTGGTATCAGGGACCTCAACCTCCTCGTTCGAACTTTGGGTCAGACTGCCACTGCTTTCTTCAGGTTCATATTCTGACCCGCTAGATTCGTCAGATGAGGGTTCCCATTCCTCATCCGACTGGGTCAGAATCCTGTAGGCCTCTTCAGGAGAATAACCATATATTGATACCGGGGGTATCCACGGGCCCTGCAAAAATCTTACACCAACCGGTGGGGCAACTACATACGGAATACCCATGTTACATGTGACACCAGCATATACTCTGAATTACATATGACGAAAACAGAAGCACAAAGAGCAACATGCTGAAAGTTTACAAATACATCAACACTTTATTAATCAATAAATACAATTACATACATCTAAAAGAAGGTGACAGAAGAAAAGACGCCACCCTGGATCCCAGTCACATTTCTATTGTAAACATGATTTGGCTGATAATATAAATGGTTAAAAGTGCAACCTGCATACTGGATTCCTGCAACATGATCTGATTAATGTTAATGTATAACATGCACACAAGTAAAAACATGTATGGCACCGAGTGACTTAAAAAGCCTAGTGGCCGTCGAAGATATCACATATCAGTTCAATGCAGCAAGACCCACTATGTTGCTTCCAAGACACAATATTGAATACCTCCAGTAACCCATCAAACGCGGGCCCCATGTGGGAGCTGTAGCGCAATCACAATGAAAAAGGCAAAAATATCAAATGCAGGTTAGGCCAAATATCATGATGAACTCACCCAAGTAAACCACCGACCGGGAAACCAGGATGGCGTCACCCCGACGCAAAACTGATTTATTTATTTTTCGCCGCCGCGCTTGTGAAGTGATTGTGCAGTGATAAAAAAATAATAAAAAATTTTTGTCACTGCAGTGGGGCGGGTGTGGGTGAACGCACGTGTGGGCGTTCACTAGTGATTGACAGGTGATTGAAAGGGGTGATCAAGGGGTTAATTGGGGTGATGGGGGGTGATCTGGGGCTAAGTGTGTAGTGCTTGGTGTACTCACTGTGCTCTCTTCAGGGTCCAACCAACGAAAAGGACCCAGCAGAGAGCACATAAGCCATTTAACACATTATATTTATAAATATAATGTGTTAGATGGCTTTTTATTCGTTTTTTTTTAAAAGTCATCAGCCTGCCAGCGCTGATCATTGGCTGGCAGGCTGATGACCAACTCCTTCTGAAACTTTTTACCGCCGCGCAGCGGCATCAGCGTGTCATCTCGCGAGATGACACGCCGTTGCGTCGACCCAGAGAAAGCAGACCGCCCGCCGAACGCATCCGTGCGTTAGGCGGTCCTGTAACGGTTAAAAGTCGATATGTAAGCTCTTTGGACAAAATCAGTTATAAGGTGTTAAGATTACAGGGTAACTCAAGGATGAAATTATTCCATGGATGAGTGATAGATTCTGAAACAATCCTTGACGCACAGGCCAGGTTTTGCAATAGTAAATGGTGTCTTTCCTTTTCCCCCTTTTTGGAACACACCCTGCATCTTTTTTGGGTCCTTCCCTTTCTCGCTGTTTGGGGGATTTCACCAGAAAAATGTTGCCCTGGTACAACTCGGGCAATGTAACTTGCAGAAGTACTGGGGCCCTTGATTGCTTTTTTAGAAAAAATTTGAGCCTTTATCACCACCACTTGAAACTGTAGGAATGTTCTTGGATGGCCTCTAGATTTAAAAAGCACAAACGCATTGTACAGCTCCGTCTGTACGAGGTGCATGGACAGCTTTTTGTACCAGAATTTTGTTTTTCGTGTGGCATTGTAGGGCTTTAAAACTTGATCTGAAAAATCAACCCCCCATGTGTTTATTGTAGTCTAGGATGCAGTCTGGCTTGGGACAGTGGTTGTGGTACCTCTTGCAGCGTCAGGGGAGCTGGTGTTAGTGTGAATTGTGGTCAGTAAAAGCACATCCCTTTTATCCTTGTACTTAACCACCAACATGTTCTCACTGAGGAGAGCACGTATTTCTCTTTTTCTTAGTGGTTGCCCTACCAGGGATCTAGGGAGGCCTCTCTGATTTTTGCGTACTGTGCCGCATGCCACAGTACCTCTTGAAGCTAGAGACTGGAACAGTGGTAGACTCGTGTAGTAATTATTGACGTAGAGATGGTAACCCTTATCCAGCAGTGGGTGCAGTAAGTTTCACACTATCTTCCCACTAACTCTTAGGACGGGGGGGCATTCTGGGGGTTCAATCCAGGTGCCCCTCTCTTCGTAAAACCCGGAACTTGAGTGTACCCAGAGCTACTCTCAGATTTTATAAGTTTTTATGCCATACCTTGCCCGCTTGCTTGGCAGATACTGGCAGAATCTTATCCTCCCTTTGAAAAGTAATAGGGATTCGTCTACGCGGACATTTTTTTCTGGGGTGTACACTTATGAAAACTTTGTGTTGAAGTGGTCAAGGATGGGCCTAATTTTGTACAGATGGTCAAAGGCGGGGTCATTTTGGGGTGGGCACTGTGCATTATCGTTGTAATGCAAAAGTTTCAGGATTGCTTTGAATCTATTACGGGCCATGGCACTACTGTAAATTGGAGTGTGGTACAAGACACCCACACTCCAATACTGAGTAATCTTAATTTTTTTTTAACAATGCCCATATGCATCAAGAGCCCCCAAAAGGTAATCATCTCTGCTGCATTTACTTGGGTCTAGCGTAGGGCCATGTAGGGTTCTGGGAAATAAATTGCTGGGCATATAAATTTGTTTGGGTTATCATCAAATTTTATTAAATCTTCAGAGAAAAAGATTTTGGAGAATTAAATTTCAGTGAAGCCCGCACAATCTATCTGAATTCCTGAGCTGCCCACAAACTCATGAATTTGGGGCTGATAATAGTCATAGGGTGGGGTCCATATAGGCTCACGCTGGGGGGCTGTCTCCACTACTACCCTGGGGCGCCTTCTAGAGGGTCCCTCATCACCGGATGATGATGAGGGGGTAGAGGAGTAGAGGAAAGTTGCATCCTCTTCCCCCTCACTTTTCCAACTCTGTATCAGAGGCAAGATATGTGTATTCCTTCAGCTGAGTAAATTCATTGTGACGGACAGGCCATTTTTATTTTATTTGGGAGTAATGTGTGAAATGTGTAAAACTTTATTTAGTGTGGACTGTGTATGAGGTGCTTTCACACTGTGTATGAGGGCTTGTAATAAATTGGAAAATAAATTTTGGAGAAAAAAAATAACAAAAATCAGCACAAAAAAAAATTCTTCTCTGCACAAAAAAAGCCTCTTCTGCACAAATAAAAGTGGTTAAAACTGAACAGATGCGATCAATAATGGACACTACTGATAGGTGCTCAGTGGTTGCAAAATGCACTAAACTGACACTAACCGAAATTGATATATATATATATATATATATATATATATATATATATATATTGCCATTTCCCTGCGAGATAGATTTTAAAATGATGATTTTAAAATGCACGCACGCAGATGGTGCGTTCGTGCAAAATCCTAAACTGACACTAACTGAAACTGATAGTGTTATATATATATATATATATATATATGTGTTATAACTAACTAACTACCTACCACTAACTGCAGGTCTTTTATCACAAAAAAAATATAAAAAATGTGCAGATGTAAATGAGCACACTAGTTATCGGTGCTCTGTAGCATGCAAACACACAGATCGTGCGTGCGTGCAAAAACTGTAGTATAAAAATTCACTACAGTGGTCAAAAAGTGAACACTGGCTAAAAATGTAACATATACAGTTGTGTTCAAAACTATTCAACCCCCACTGAAATTGAGTGTTTTGGCCAGTTTGACATTGATTTTGATCATTTCAGTCATCTTGTTTACAATTAAATCAAAGAGGCGCTTGTAAGTCAGACAAATATAACATAACATTTATAATGAAATAACCACAAATGTCTTTTCTGTGCTCACATCATTATCAGTTTTATTCAACCCCCAAGTGACATTCAATCTTAGTACTTAGTACAACATCCTTTTCCAGTTATAACAGCTTCATGGGCAAAAGCCTCCAGTTCAGTCACATTCTTAGGCTTGCGCGCTGCAACTGCTTTCTTTAAGTCCCACCAGAGGTTCTCAATCAGATTTAAGTCTGGTGACTGCGATGGCCACTTCAAAATGTTCCAGCCTTTAATCTGCAACCATGCTCTAGTGAAATTGGAGGTATGCTTGGGATCATTGTCCTGTTGAAAGGTCCAACGTCTCCCAAGCCTCAGGTTTGTGACGGACTGCATCACATTTTCATCCAATATCTCCTGGTACTGAAGAGAATTCATTGTACCTTGCACACGCTGAAGCTTCCCTGTACCTGTAGAAGAAAAACAGTCCCAAAGCATGATTGACCCCCCCCCGCCATGCTTCACAGTAGGCAAGGTGTTCTTTTCTTCATAGGCCTGGTTCTTCCTCCTCCAAACATAGCGTTGACCCATGGGCCCAAACAATTCTAATTTTGTTTCATCAGTCCACAGAACACTTTTGTGGTTTGTCCACATTACTTTTGGCATACTGCAGTCGACTCCTCTTATTCTTTGGAGACAGCAAGGGGGTGCGCCTGGGAGTTCTGGCATGGAGGCCTTCATTACGCAGTGTGCGCCTTATTGTCTGAGCTGAAACTTCAGTACCCGCATCTGACAAATCTTTTTTCAGTTCCTCAGCAGTCACACGGGGATGTTTCTCCACTTTGCGCTTCAGGTAGCGCACAGCAGTCGAAGTCAGCATCTTCTTTCTGCCACGACCAGGTAGCGTTTCAACAGTGCCCTTTGCCTTGAATTTGCGAATGATGCTTCCTATGGTGTCTCTTGGTATGTTTAACATCTTTGCAATCTTCTTATAGCCATTGCCCTATCTGTGAAGAGAAATCACCTCTTCTCTTGTCTTCCTGGACCATTCTTTTGACTTCACCATGTTTGTAAACACACCAGTAAATGTCTAGAAGGAGCTGAGTATCACAGTCATTTTACATCTGCCTAATTGGTGCTTATTCTGCTTGATTGCTGCTCCTTCACATCCACAGGTGTTTTCAATACCTGATCGAAAACACTTGAATGAACCTCTGTTCTTAAGAGTGGTAGTCTTTAAGGGGTTGAATAATTGTGTCAATGAAGAAATCACAAAAAAACATTTAATACTGTATTACAAAAACAATTGATGTCATTTTAGTTGCATTTGGTTCTTTAAAAAGTCCTTGTAAGATTTCATTCTGAACACAATTACAAATGTACACTAAATTCCCTAAAACCCTTTACAGCATTGGGGGTTGAATAATTTTAAACAGAACTGTGTGTGTGTATATATATATATTGTGGTAAGGTGCAAGGTGTCATATGTGATGGCAGGTACGTGTCACCGAGGTTGCTGGCCTCGGTGAGGTGAGAGCCGGGTTTTTGTCTGCAGCAGCTAGTGCTGTTTGACTTTGTTAAATAGCATGGCTGCAAAGCCGATCCGGGCCGGCTCTTACTGGGAGCAGTTAAAGAGTAGGGTGGGTGGCTGCTCCCCACGGTCCAGTCCATGTTTTGGGCTGGATATAAAACGCAGCCAGCAGCTGTGTCTGGGGGTGTGATTATCCTGGAGCTGCTAACAGGGCTGGGAGTTCTCTGTCCTGGAGGAAAGAGCTCAGCAAGGAGGTGTTGTGTTCCTGGCTACCTGAAGCTGGATTCTCCTGCGGCTGGGCCGACAGCGTGGTGCGAACCTGCACCTACACCTCCCAGGTGACTGAACCTGTGTTGGCCTGTTTTTGTTTGGCCACATTATTTCTGTTGTGTGTGAACTGTCACCAAGAGACTGTTTTTCGTTTATGGTGTGCAAGTGTGAATAAAACACTGTTTGTTGCACAATCTGGACTCCTTGTTTTGCCTCTAAACTGCACCCGCACCGCTGTCTACCAGAGCGACTCCCCACATTTGGTGTCGGATGCGGGCATGCGCAGTGAGGCTGGCGTGAACGCCGAAGTTTTGTTTTTCTAAAGTGCATGGAATATATTAAGCCAGCAAAGCTGCAAGCAGGAGTTTCTGGCATATGGAGGCAGCGCAACAAGCCCAGAGTAGGGTGTATAATCGTCAGGCTCGGGTACGGGGCTTCCATCCGGGAGATCGGGTTTTGGTTCTGGTACCCACCCTTGACAGCAAGTTCCTAGCTAGGTGGCAGGGCCCCTATGAGGTGATCGAGAAGGTAGGGGAAGTAAATTACAAAGTACACCAGCCAGGGCGGCGCAAGCCGGAGCAGGTGTACCACGTGAATTTACTTAAGCCGTGGAAAGATAGGGACACAGCCGACGACCACAGCCCCGGCCAGGGTTTCTAGGTGAAAGGGTCCAGCCCCACAGTTCGAGGCCTGTGAAGCAGTAACCACGGTAAAAATTGCAGACAGCCTGTCTTCCAAACAAGTTCAGGAAGTCAGGGAGTTCATCAGTCGGAACACGGATGTGTTCTCGGACCTCCCTGGCCGCACGTCTCTCGTCCAACATGACATCGTCACTGAGCCTCAGGCCAAGATCCGGTTAAAACCATACCGGGTACCCGAGGCTCGGCGACGGGCCATCGCGGAGGAAGTACAGTTAATGTTGAAGCTCGAGGTCATTGAGGAGTCGAAAAGTGAGTGGGCCAGTCCCATAGTCCTAATACCCAAGCCGGATGGGACGTTGCGGTTCTGCAACGACTTTCGCAAGTTAAATGAAGTATCCAAGTTTGACGCGTATCCCATGCCCCGAGTAGACGAGCTGGTTGAAAGTTTAGGACAAGCCCGTTATTTTTCTGTGCTGGACCTCACTAAAGGGTACTGGCAGGTACCCTTAACGGAGTCGGCTAAGGAAAAACCGCATTTGTTACCCCGCAGGGCCTGTATCACTACAAGGTGTTACCCTTTGGCCTGCATGGCGCCCCGCCACTTTCCAAAGGTTAATGGACATAGTGCTGCGACCACATCGTCGGTACGCCTCGGCCTACTTAGATGATGTAGTCATCCACAGCACCGACTGGGAAAGCCATTTACCCAAGGTGCAGGCGGTAGTAGATGCCCTGAGGAAAGCCGGACTGACCGCTAACCCAAAGAAGTGCTCCATAGGGTTAGAGGAGACAAAATATCTGGGATATGTAATTGGGCGGGGAGTCATCAAACCTCAGGTAACTAAGGTAGAGGCCATTCGTAACTGGCCCCGACCGGTCACCACCAGGCAGGTAAAGTCGTTCCTGGGGATTGTAGGTTACTACATGAGGTTTGTGCCCCACTTTGCCACAATAGCAGCGCCATTGACAGACCTGTTGAAGGGGCGAAAGTCTGGGAGGGTTAGCTGGAGTGAGAAGGCGGAGGAGGCTTTCTCCGCGTTGAAGTCGGCCCTCTGTGGGTCCCCGGTTTTGGTGACACCCGACTTCAACAAGGAGTTTGTCGTACAGAACGACGCCTCGGAGGTAGGCCTCGGTGCGGTACTGTCGCAGGAGGTCAACGGGGAAGAACATCCCGTTGTCTTCCTGAGCCATAAGCTCAGTCCCGCCGAGTCCAGATATAGTATAGTGGAGAGGGAGTGCCTGGCTATCAAGTGGGCACTCGAATCTCTCCGCTACTACCTGTTAGGGAGGAGGTTCCGTCTGGTGACCGACCATTCCCCCTCAAATGGATGAGTCAGGCCAAGGAGAGGAATGCTCGGGTCACCAGGTGGTTCCTATCTCTTCAAAATTTCAAGTTTTCCGTGGAACACAGGGCAGGCCGCTTGCAGGGCAACGCAGATGCCCTGTCCCGCGTCCACTGCCTCACGTGTGTTCACCCTCAGGGTTGAACAAAGGGGGTATGTGGTAAGGTGCAAGGTGTCATATGTGATGGCAGGTACGTGTCACCGAGGTTGCTGGCCTCGGTGAGGTGAGACCCGGGTTTTTGTCTGCAGCAGCTAGTGCTGTTTGACTTTGTTAAATAGCATGGCTGCAAAGCCGATCCGGGCCGGCTCTTACTGGGAGCAGCTAAAGAGTAGGGTGGGTGGCTGCTCCCACGGTCCAGTCCATGTTTTGGGCTGGATATAAAACGCAGCCAGCAGCTGTGTCTGGGGGTGTGATTATCCTGGAGCTGCTAACAGGGCTGGGAGTTCTCTGTCCTGGAGGAAAGAGCTCAGCAAGGAGGTGTTGTGTTCCTGGCTACCTGAAGCTGGATTCTCCTGCGGCTGGGCCGACAGCGTGGTGCGAACCTGCACCTACACCTCCCAGGTGACTGAACCTGTGTTGGCCTGTTTTTGTTTGGCCACATTATTTCTGTTGTGTGTGAACTGTCACCAAGAGACTGTTTTTCGTTTATGGTGTGCAAGTGTGAATAAAACACTGTTTGTTGCACAATCTGGACTCCTTGTTTTGCCTCTAAACTGCACCCGCACCGCTGTCTACCAGAGCGACTCCCCACAATATATATATATATATATATATATATACCCTTAACTACAGAATTGCAAAAAAATGAACACAGATGTGGGTGAAAAAAAAAAAAACAAGTGTCAAAAAAAAAAACAAGTGTCAAAAAATAATCGCCAGGTGCTGATCAGGCAGGTATGCACTGAACAGCACTTGGCGGTCACAGCTCGCACATAGAAAAAGTTGTGCAGAGCTGGAAAATTGTAAATAAAAATAATTTAAAAACAAAAAAAGTGCACGGACCAAATGGCATCCGTAAAAAACGCAATCGTTTTATTTTTCTGTTTAGATTTAACTCTTAGTATCCCAGCGCCATAATTGCACGGTAACCGTTGTTAGATGGCTGCAGTGAAAGGCAGACAGTCATCTTTACTAAGGGTCTCTGGCGGTATTTACGCCCCCCCTGCAGCTCCGATATCTGAGATTGGCCAGTCAGAATAGACAGGCCCAACGCAAAGATTCATGTGCTAAAAAAATGAAAACTGTATCTGGTCCAAGGAAGAGGGGAACAATGCCTGGTCTTAAACTTCTTAAACATAACATATTTCTTGTTTTTGGTGCAAGTTTTTCTTTGTGTTATGAAAAGTTGTTTGAATAGTGATATTTCCTGATGTTCCCCTTTTTTTTTTTTTTTCATCTTTTACTCTGTGCCTTCCAGGAGCCATAGTATTTTATTTTTTCAGTTTATATTACCATTTAACTCGTAGGAACCCAGCGCCATAATTGCACGGTAACCGTGGTTAGATGGCTACATTAAACGACAGGCAGTCATCTTTACTAAGCGTCTCTGCCGGTATTTACGCCCCCCCCCCCCCACACACAGCTCCGATATCTGAGATTGGCCAGTCAGCGTAGACTGGCCAATCGTCTGGTTTTTAACCATTTTTGGGCATAAAGAGGGGGTCAGGTGAGGGTGACTGGGGCTGACACATTCAGCACCAGTCATTGCCTGTCTGACACCTCTGTGTGTCCAGAAATGGTTAAAAATCAGACGGAGCTGTGATGGGCTGGTATACACTGACTGGCTAATCGCAGCAATTGGGTCAGCAGTGGGCGTAAATACAGCCATAGACCCCCAAGGTCAGGCAGGGGACTACAGTGTTTAGGGTTCCCCTGCCTGCGCTGCGCTTGGTTGGAACAACGGCAATGGCAGCGCCATAGCAGCAGCGGGAAGCAGAAGAATCCTTCTGCAGTCAGCCATTATGGCTGGAGACTGCTTGCAGAGAGGTTCTGTGCTTCTCTGTGCTGCTGCTTTTTTGTCACTTTTTTTTTTTTCCCAGCTCTGCACCACTTTTTCTGTGTGCGAGCTGTGACCACATTGCGAGTCGTGACCACATTGCGAGCCATGTACATTGCGAACTTCAAGCAGGATGTTCTCAGACGGAAGTGGCCACTGAGCTTAGAGTGTCAGTGTCAACAGCAGGTTGCAACACCGATACAAAGAGACTGGAAAAGTAACAAAAACGCATAGAAGTGGACGTTCTTTGGCCACATCCCACACTGATGACCTCTTTGTGAACAATGCCCTGTGGAACCGTATGATGAATGCCACACAATTCCAGGCACATTCAAGGGAGGTGAAAGCCACCAAAGTGTTGCGTCAGACCATTCTAAACTGTTTACATCAGCGTGATCTGCATGTAAGAAGACCTGCAAGGGTACCTCACCACCGACATCATCGTCTTTCATGGGCCAGGGAGCATCTACTCTGCATGAGGGACCAGTGGGCCTCTTTGCTGTTCACTGATGAAAGAGTTTCACGCCGAGCAGAAATGATGGCCGCCAAAAATGTTGGAGATGTCAAGGAGAGCGCTGTGCATCAGCCACTGTTTGCCTTTGGTGGTGGTGTCACAGTATGTGCAGGTGTGTCTAGTCAATACAGAACTGCCCTATACTTTGTGAATGGTACAGTGACAAGCCCATACTACTTGATTAACATCATTAATCCAGTCATTGTGCATGAACTAACAACACAGACCTAATTTCATCTTCATTGAAGACAATGCGCCAGCTCATCGAGGTTGCATCCTCAGGGAATGGCTGCATGAGACTGGGGTACTTCAAATGGAGTGACCTGTAGCGTGAACTTTTTTACGTTTTCCATAATATATCTATCTCTCTCTCCCTCTCTGTCTGGATAATGTACGAATTTAGTGACAATACATATAACAAATATTTCACCCACAACTTTATAACTTTTTATTACAATAATTTTATTTAATACAAGAAAAACCCCGGGCTCACTCCGGAAAAAAAAAATAGAAAATTACTCATAGCCTGTCAATTACCAAAACTGCCATATCTTCCGACATAGGTTCCCAAAATTTAGGCTCTTATAATAACTTAACTCAAAGTTTTTTATTTTATTCATAGAATTCTTCCACTCCAAGCCCGTAGGAGGTTTTATATCCCCCCCCACCGCTTAACAATTAGGACTTTAGCAATCATAAACCCCTTCATACAAAACAGTATCTGCAGTTGAGTTTTAGATTCCATTTCAGCAATTATTACATGCCAAAAACCACGAATCGCCGGACAACTCCATAGCAAATGTATGAAGCCAGCCCCTACTAGTCGACATTTCAGGCAGCTATGTCTGTTCGATTTATCTTGGGGATATATTTTGGCTAGAACCTTAGGCGTATAGTACAAACGATGAACTATCTTATATTGTATCAATCGGTGATTATTAGACAACGATACTTTCTTAATATTACGATAAATATCCCGCCAGGGCAAGGGGGAAATACCTCCCAATTCTTGTTCCCACTTTTTAATACTTTTGAAAATGATTCCCTTAGCTAGTTCTTGCCGAAGTCGCGTATAGACATGTGAAATCCTATACTGAACGCCTGTGCCTGCAACATTAAAACAAAACTCCAAGAAACCATGGGGTGCATACCACAAAATACTATTTTCACATGAAGTGATATAAGCTTGTTTTAATTGTGAATATCGAAAATAGTCAATACCATTAATATTAGTGGTGTGAAATATTGTCAGTGCATCCTTAAATATACCCATATGAAATAGATCAGAAACTGTGATGATACCTTTTTGTATATCCAATATATACCATCTGTGATTTTCGCAAACTCTGTTACCCTAGAATTCTCCCAAATAGGTGTAAAATAGAGCAAGTGTGAAAACGCCAATAGTTTTTTAAGCCGGTCCCAGACAAGCTGCAGCATTAGCCCAACCTGCATTAGCCCAACTTCTGCATATTAGCTGATGTCCCTGTCTCTAAAATCTGAAAAATGTTCTGATTTTGAGAGCATTTGTGCTTTGGAAACCAATTTTTAAAGTATTTATACACCACTGTAGTTGGGAGCTTATATAATATCCCTGAAAAAAGGGAGCCCCAATCCACCATCTGATTCTGCCAACCAAAGATACTTCTGTTTGATACGCACTCTACGACGCCCCCATATCAGATCATTAATAATCCTCTCTAGGAGATTAAAAAAACTGTCATTGATCCAAATAGGACAAGGGGTGATCACATAAAGAACCATTGGAAGAATTGGATCCGAATCCGAATGGATTAGTTTGCCAATAACATTTTTCATGCGCTTCGCCAACCCTTTAGAGAGAATCTTATAATCGGCATTGAGCAATGCTATTGGCCAGTAGGATGAAATACTCAACGGGTCTTTCTCCTTTTTTATTACCAACGTCACAACGGCTTCTCTCAATGATGGCGGTAGGGAGTTACTTGTAAAAAACAAGGTAGAAGAACATCTTCAAGCTGTTTATATAGCTCAAATGGAAGGCCATCTGAGCCGGGAGTTGATCCATTCCGAGTCTCCCTAAGTGCCTCCTGTAATTCATTAAGCTGAATAGGACCATCTAGTAAATCAGCATCTTGCTTAGGCAAAACTGGAATTTCTATTCCAGAAAGATACGAACTTTCACATTATCTGTATCCATCAATTCAGAGCAATATAACTCAGTATAGAAGTCTACAAACAGCTGTCGAATCTCTACTGGGTCCGTTACTTTATGATCATGACCGTCTTTAATGACAGCAATACTACAAGAGGGCCTCTGATTCCAACTATCGATGATACCATCCTCCCCGGCCGGCCACCTTCAATAAACCTTTTAACCCCTTGAAAAAATAGCTTCTGTTGAGCCTTACTACCTAAATAAGCGGAATATGCATCTTTTGCCTCCTGCAGTTTTGATTGTGAATGGACATCTTGTTGTAGAATATGTAAGGCCTCAGCAACTTTGATCGCATTTTCTAGATTTAGTTCTTGTTTATGAAACTCAGTCTTATTAAATTTAATTTTACTGCAATAAATACCGCAAATTTAAGCCTTTAAGGCGTCCTATACGAACATGTGTGGCTTGATAATTACGTAACCAAAAGTCAGTAATTTGCTCTTTTAACTGATCATACTCCCCAATAATGTGAATCCAATGTGGGTTCAACCGAAAGTGTCTATGACAATATTCAAATTTAAAGTCTTTAACTAAAAGCAACATGGGAGAGTGATCAGAAATTCCATGTGGAGCATATTGCATCTTGGTAACCCAATTTAACATTTCTTTATTGGCTAACGCAATATCTATCCGAGACATACACTTATATGTAGAGCTAAAACAAGAAAAGTCAATTTGCTTACCATACAGATGTCTCCAAACATCTACAAGGGCCAATTCCTGACAGATATTGGAAAGAGGAGTGCTACTGTTGTTACTAAATCGAGATCTGCTAACTGATGACATTCTATCTAGTGCATAGACTTGCATAGAGCCAGGGGGAGGATTATATATAAAAGCCATTATACAACATAGGCCATTCCAGCATCCATAAAGAATGACAAAACACCCTTCCTTATCAATCTTCTGATCAATCAATTCAAAATCTACTTTTTGATGGATTAAAACACTCACACCCCGGGCATATGAAGAACAACAGGAGTGAAATTCCAATTTGGCCCATTTCTTCTTCATATACTGTAGCCTATCAGCAACTGTATGAGTTTCTAATAAAGCAACAATAGCAGGTAAATATCTATTAATGCGATCAAAGACCATAACTCTTTTCATACTATCCCCCAACCCTCGGACATTCCACATTAACAACCCATGCGTCATTTAAAAAAAAAAAATTATGAAAAAACCACACGGAGCAAGCCCAACTGGTGTTTCCCACCATCCATCCTCCCACTCCCGCCCCCCTCCCCACCCAACTCCTCATGTCTCATGTAGAGAAACCTCCTCATAAGACTCTCCCTAACACTGGGTTCAGACCTGAGCGTTTAGAAGCCTATCGTTTTATGCGCGTTCAAGATGGGCGTTTAGGTGCGTTTTTTCAAGCGTTTTGGTAAATAGTGTAGGCGCGTTTGACGCGCGTTTATGTGATTGACTGCATAGTTGGCCAATGACCAATGATATAGTTTGGCCAATCTAAATGCTTTAGAGGTGTGACATTCCATGGTGGCTGATTCAGCATGTTGCAAACTTTGTAAAACGCGCATCCATAGGCGCGTTTTACGCTGCACAAACGCCCGAACAACACGCCTATCGAGTTTCCCATTGAAGTCTATTGGCACCAAACGCTCGAAAAAAGCCCGAATTAACGCGAACATACTTGCTTATGCGTCGGACGTTTATAGGCGCCTACGAACGCGCATAAAAACGCGCAAGTGTGAACCACCCCCATTGGAATGCATGGTTTCTGTACTGTTGTGCGTTTTTATGTGCGTTCGAACGCGGCGTTTTACGCGAAAGTGTGAACTGAGTGTTACAGCAGCCCCGCCCGTCCTCCACTATGTCTCCCAAAACAGTCCCATTAAGGCATATTGTCACCCGACAATAAAGGCATTATCAAAGACCATTTGTTACAAGCCATTCTAGTGTTTCTGAAGGATTGGTCAAAAAGACCACTTTATCTTTGTAAACTATTCTAAGTTTGGCAGGGTACATCATAGAATATTTGACAGATGCCTTAATAAGACGTGTTTTAATGTCGCCAAAGGCTTTCCGCTTATTTTGCGTTTCTCTTGATAAATCCCTGATTAATGTAATATCCACCTGAAGAGTGGAAACAGTGTTCGTTAAAGCGCTAAGAGATTGATTTATGGAAGTAACCATAGACAATATTTCAGCAAGTTTCTTATCAATATTCTCAAATTCTACCCCCTGCCCACCTGTGTTACCCACAATATCTTTCTCAGAAGCGCTTCCACTATGCCTATCTGCATCTGTTATGTTTCGTTGAGAACCCCTTGTCTTTAAAGTAGGGGATCTGAGAAATTTCTCCATTTTTGTTTGCGGACTATCCGCTATATTACGTTTAGGGGAACTTAGTCCCACAGATCTCCGGCTTTTTGGCGGCATTATAGTAGGCACTATAAAAAAATATAGTACAAAATACAAATAGATGGGAGTAAGAGGGAAGGGTAATATAGAGATTTTATTTAATTTTTTTCCCTCTTTTTTCTTTTTTCCTTTTCTTTTTTCTTTCTCTCTTTTTTTTCAGATTTTTTTTTCTCTTCCTGTTCCCTTTCCTTTTTTCCTTCTTTCCCCTTTCCCCTATATAATTATATACAGGTGGACACGAAGGTCTTTGCAAATACAAGGAAAAAAGACCAGTATTATCGGATTTAACAAGTGCGACCCCGTATATCAGGCATCCTCAAACTGCGGCCCTCCAGCTGTTGCAAAACTACAACTCCCAGCATGCCTGAACAGCCTACAGGTATCAGACTACAGCAGGGTATTGTGGGAGTTGTAGTTTTACAACAGCTGGGGGGCCGCAGTTTGAGGATGCCTGCTGTATATCATCCATTAATTGATACAGGGACTCAACAAGACAATTTTTCCAGCACAGTTCCAGCCACAGAAATAGATTCTGCAAATTCTGTAGTGCAGCTGTACCGCGCAGAGGATATCCTATATAGCGCATCAGTATTTTCCGGTCTCTGCTGTTTTAACGCCCAGTGTTCATACAGCCAGTGCAGTGCCGTCGATAGTCAATCCGAGCGCCAAGCAGACGCTCCTCCTTAACATCAGGGGAGCAACCGGTATCCGGTATATTTTATGGGCTGGTGAGAGGCACTGACTAGGAGCTGATGGAGGGGGCACTGGGGGCTGAAGGAGGGGGTCACTGGGGGCTGTTGAGAGGCACTGGGGGCTGAAGGAGGGGTCACTGGGGTCTGATGGAGAAGCACTGGGGTCTGATGGAGAGGCACTGGGGTCTGATGGAGAGGCACTGGGGTCTGATGGAGAGGCACTGGGGTCTGATGGAGAGGCACTGGGGTCTGATGGAGAGGCACTGGGGTCTGATGGAGGGGGCACTGGGGGCTGATGGAGGGGTCACTGGGGGCTGATGGAGGGGTCACTGGGGGCTGGTGGAGAGGCACTGGGGGCTGCTATGAGGGTACTGGGGGCTGATATATGGCTACTAGGGGTTGCCATAAGGCATGGGGCTCTTATCTGAGGTCTGATTGGGGGTCATTCATATTGGGGTCTGAGCTGAGGTGTGATCTGAGGTCTTATTGGGGTCTTATTAACATTGGGCATCTTATTGGGGCTGTTATCTGAGGTCTGATTAACATTGGGGGTCTGATTGGTGGTCTGACCTGAGGTGTAATAAAAAATATATTTTTTTCTTATTGTCCCCCTCTAAAATCTAGGTGCATCTTATAGGGAGAAAAATACGGTACTTGCTTGCTCCTCCTCCTGACCTCCCCTGCCCTTTGCGTATGTCGCGCCCCGTGACGTTACACGGAGGCACTTGGGTGAGTTCCCACACTTTTTTCCCCAGGACTTGACCCCTGTGTACACCCCTCTTAAAAAATGTCTGCATAGACTATTCCCTAATACTTTTCAAAGTGAGGGTAACATTCCACCTGTACCTGCCTAACAAGCGGGCAAGGTATGGCATTAAGATGTACAAACTTTCTGAGAGTAGTTCTGGTTACACTCACAAGTTCTGCGTTTACAAAGGAAAAGATTCCTGGATTGCGCCCCTAGAATGTCTCCCTGTCCTAGGAGTTAGTGGAAAAATAGTGTGGGACTTACTGCACCCTCTACTAGATAAGGTTTACCATCTCTACGTCGATAATTACTACACAAGTCTACCACTTTTCCAGTCTCTAGCTTACAGAGGTACTGAGGCATGCGACACAGTACACAAAAGTCAGAGAGGCCTCCCTAGAATCCAGGTAGGGCAACCACTAAGAAAAGGGGAAAGCGGTGCTCTCCTCAATGAGAACATGTTGGTGGTTAAGTACAAGGACAAAAGGGATGTGCTTTTACTGACCACAATTCACACTAACACCAGCTCCCCTGACGCTGTAAGAGGTACCACAACCACTGTCCCCAAGCCAGACTGCATCCTAGACTACAATAAACACATGGGGGGGGTTGATCTTTCAGATCAAGTTTTAAAGCCCTACAATGCCACACGAAAAACAAAATTCTGGTACAAAAAGCTTGGCCGTGCACCTTGTACAGACGGCGCTGTACAATGCGTTTGTGCTTTTTAAATCTAGAGGCCATCCAAGAACATTCCTACATTTTCAAGAGGTGGTGATAATTACTATATGAGTCTATCACTATTTCAGTCCGTAACTTCCAGAGCTACTGTAGCTTGCGGCACAGTACGCAAAAATCATAGAGGCCTCCCTAGATCACTGATTGGTGCAACCAATAAAATAGGAGTGATAAAGGCTGGGCACTCACGCATATAATGCCAAGTGGCAACAATTTATTAATAAAATGTGAAGAATCAAAGTACAGTACAAATAGTTAAAATAGATATTATGCATAAAAAATAATAAAATAATAGGAGCTTTTGTGCAGATATACGCAAATGTTTCTTACAATCCACATACAGGCTAAAAGTTCATATTGGAAAAGTGTGCACACTTGTATAAAAATAGTTAGATCAAGATCCAATTGTTGTCCATATAAAATCTGGTTGGATTTTGCAGATTAGTGTTGTCTTAAAGTAATTATAGCTGGACAATTAAAATAATCACGGCAATTCTCTTCTGTTGGTGATCATACTCACCACTCAATGTGGTTTGATGAAAAGCGGGGTTTTGCAGAGACCAAGCGGCGTCCCGCGTGAGGTCCCCAGTGACCTCCGCCATTCTGCCTACTTACGTGAGTTCTTTAGCTTTTCCCAATTTCAACAGTCAAGGCTGAATAGAGCTGCAATTGTCTCCCTCTGGGGTATGATTTATGGTTCAACGCCAGTCTTCGGTCTTGGGCTGTGTGGTTGGGACCAATTGTCTCACGAACCGAACACCATAACCTGTAACATCCGCGCTTGCTTACGTCACACGCTGACCTCAGACTGCATTCCAGTACCGGTTCACCGTTTGGCCAATATCCGTTAGCGTACGGGTAGGTAATTCCGTGACCTATGGCATCTATTTCTCGCCCCGGGATATATAATGTCCTTTGAAAGAATCTTCTTTTAAATAGGTTGTGCCATAATTGAAAGTCCTCTAGTTCTTCAACTCTGAAACGGACAGGAGGATCAAAAAACCAAACGTGTTTCGGGACATTGGATGGTCCCTTCCTCAGTTGTTAACTGACCTCCATATTACATAGTAACAGAGTACATAAGGCCGAAAACAGACATCTGTTCATCCAGTTCGGCCTGTCATCCTGCTAGTTGATCCAGAGGAAGGCAAAAAAAACCCTGTGAGGTAGAAGCCAATTTTCACCACTTAAGGGTAGTTAAAAATTCCTTCCCGACTCCAATCAGGAGATCAGATCAACGACCCATCTCTAGTAGCTATAGCCTGTAATATTATTACGCTCCAGAAATACATCCAGGCCCCTCTTGAATTCCTTTATTGTACTCAGCATCACCACCTCCTCAGGCAGAGAGTTCCATAGTCTCACTGCTCTTACAGTAAAGAATCCTTTTCTATGTTTGTGTACAAACCTTCTTTCCTCCAGACGCAGAGGATGTCCCCTTGTCACAGTCACAGTCCTGGGGATAAATAGATGATGTGAGAGATCTCTGTACTGACCTCTGATATATTTATACATAGTTATTACTTCTCCCCTCAGTCGTCTTTTTTCTAAAGTGAATAACCCTAATTTTGATAATCTTTCAGGGTACTGTAGTTGCCCCATTCCAGTTGCCCTCCTCTGAACCCTCTCCAGCTCTGCTATGTCTGCCTTGTTCATGGGAGCCCAGAACTGTACACAGTACTCCATGTATGGTCTGATTAGTTATTTGTAAAGTGTTAGGACTATGTTCTCGTCACAGGCGTCTATGCCGCTTTTGATGCAACCCATTATCTTATTGACCTTGGCAGCTGCCTGACACTGGTTTTTGCAGCTTAGTTTGCTGTTTATTAAAATTCCTAAATCCTTTTTCATGTCAGTGTTACTGAGTGTTTTACCATTTAGTATGTACGGGTGACTTGCATTATTGCTTCCCATGTGCATAACTTTACAATTGTCAGTGTTAAACCTCATCTGCCATTTCTCTGCCCAAGCCTCCAATCTATCCAGATCCCTCTGTAGCAGAAAACTGTCCTCTTCAGTGTTAATTACTTTACACAGTTTAGTGTCATCTGCAAAAATAGATATTTTACTATGCAAGCCTTCTACAAGATCATTAATAAATATATTGAAGAGAATAGGGACCAATACTGACCCCTGAGGTACCCCACTATTGACAGTTGCCCAATCTGAGTGTATAGCGTTAATAACCACCCTCTGTTTTCTATCTCTTAACCAGTTACTTACCCACTTACAGACATTTTCTCCCAGTCCGAGCATCCTCATTTTATATACTAACCTTTTATGAGGTACGGTGTCAAATGCTTTGGAGAAGTCTAGACATACGACATCCATTGATTTGCCGCTGTCAAGTCTAGAACTTACCTCCTCATAGAAAGTGATTAAATTCATTTGGCATGACTGATCCCTCATGAAGCTATGCTTATATGGCGTTTTTTGCTTATTTCCGTTTAGATCCTCTAAGATAGCATCCTTTAGAAAACCTTCAAACAGTTTCCCCACAACAGATGTTAAACTTACCGGCCTATAATTTCCAGGCTCTGTTTTTGGACCCTTTTTGAATATTGTCACCACATTTGCTATGCGCCAATCCTGTGGAACATTCCCCGTCAGTATAGAGTCTGCAAATATCAGAAATAAGGGTCTGCCTATGACATTACTTAATTCCCTTAGGATACGGGGGTGTATGCCATCCTGGCGATTTGTCTATTTTAATCTTTTTAAGTCGCTGTTGTACTTCTTCTTGGGTCAGATAGGACACTTTTAATGGGGGATTTATTTTTACATTCAGCATTTCATCTGACAGTTTATTTTCCTCAGTGAATACATTGGAGAAAAAAAATATTTAAAGGGGTTATCCGAGTTATGGGGAAAAAAATTAAAACCTCATAAAACTCATCAGGACATACATATTCATTAGTTTAGCTTAAATTCTTCAGAGAAAACCCCATACTTACAGCTTTTCCTGGTTCTGTTATTGCTGTGTTTACATGCTGAAGTACATGCTGAGGGGGCGTGTAACAACAATGCCTGAGCTCTCCCTCATGAATATTTGTGGGTGTGAACAAGCTGTGCATTAAAAAAAAAAGTCACATGATCATCTCCTAGCTCACACAAGCAGATGATTTTCCTGTCCCATTTCTATATCTGTATCTAAGCCATATCTGTATCTAAGCCATATCTTTATCTAAGCTTTATCCATGCCATATCTGTATCTAAGCTTTATCCATGCTATATCTTTATCTAAGCCATATCTGTATCTAATCTTTATCCATGCTATATCTGTATCTAAGCCATATCTGTATCTAATTTTTATCCATGATATATCTGTATCTAAGCCATATCTGTATCTAAGCTTTATCCATGGTATATCTGTATCTAAGCTATATAAGTATCTAAGCCATATCCAGGGCCGTCTTTAATATTGATTGGACCCTGGGCAAGAATTTACTTGGGCCCCCTGGATCCCGCCTTCCCACACCCTAGCATGCAATCATGCCCTCCACCACCATATATAATATAGCGCTTACAGTGAATGACTGTAAATCCTTACAGTTCTGAAGACTCCAGCGGCTCAGGATCAGTGCTCTGGGCAGCCGGGCTCAGGGCTGGAAGTGGGCACCGCTCTGCAGTTCAGGGGGGAGACCTGGACTTACCCTAGCGTTACAGTGCACCCCAGCACCCCACAATATGCAGTATAGCACCCTATAGTATACAGCACCCCACAGTATGCAGTATAGCACCCTATAGTATACAGCACCCCACAGTATAGCACCCTATAGTATACGGCACCCCAAAGTATGCAGTATAACGCCCTATAGTATACAGCACCTCACAGTATGCAGTATAGCGCCCTATAGTATACAGCACCCCACAGTATGCAGTATAGCACCCTATAGTATACAGCACCTTACAGTATGCAGTATAGCACCCTATAGTATACAGCACCCCACAGTATGCAGTATAACACCCTATAGCAGGCATGCTCAACCTGCGGCCCTCCAGCTGTTGTAAAACTACAACTCCCACAATGCCCTGCTGTAGGCTGATAGCTGTAGGCTGTTCAGGCATGCTGGGAGTTGTAGTTTTGCAACAGCTGGAGGGCCGCAGGTTGAGCATGCCTGGTATAGAGCACCTTACAGTATGCAGTATAGCACCCCACAGTATAGCACCCTATAGTATACAGTTTCCCAAAGTATGCCATATATTGTATAGCACCCCACAGTATATAGTACCCCACAGTATGCAATACATAGTGTAACACCCCACAGTATGCAGTATAGCATACTATAGCATACAGTATAACACCTCACAGTATACAGCACACTATCCAGTATACAGCACTTCATACTATACAGCACCCCACAGTATACAGCACACCATACTGTACTGCACCCCACACTATACAGCACCCCACACTATACAGAAGAGCAGTATAGCACTCCACAATATACAGCCCCCCATAGTATACAGTATACAGCACCCCACACTATACAATATACAGCACCCCACACTATACAATATACAGCACCCCACAGTATACAGCACTCCACAGTATACAACATCCCGTAGTATACAGTATACAGCACCCCACAGTATACAGTATATTGCACCTCAAAATATACAACACCCCACTCTATACAGTAAACAGCACCCCACAGTATACAGTACACAGCACCCTGCAGTATACAGTATGGAGCACCCGACACTATACAGCACCCCACACTATTCAGAACCCCAAAGTATACAGCACTTTACAGTATACATCACCCCACAGTATGCAGCACCCCACACTATACAGAACCCCACAGTATGCAGCACCCCACACTATACAGCACCCCACTATACAGTAGCTTACAGTATATTACCATAACAGCCCCTGTCACCTTTTCCTGATGTAATCTTCACAAAATAAAATCTCCAAAATTATTGCAAACTTCTCCTGCAGGCTGCAGCAACACTGGTAGAAAGAAAGAAATCTAACTATATCTGTATCTAAGCCATATCTGTATCTAAGCTTTATCCATGCTATATCTGTATTTAATCCATATTTGTATCTATGCTTGAATCATGCTATATCTGTATCTAAGCTATATCTGTATCAAAGCCATATATGTGCTATATCTGTATCTAAGCTTTATCCATGCTACATCTCTATCTAAGCCAGTGTTTCCCAACCAGTGTGCCTCCAGCTGTTGCAAAACTACAACTCCCAGCCTGCCTGCACAGCGAAAGGCTGTCCGGGCATGCTGGGAGTTGTAGTTTTGCAACAGCTGGAGGCACACTGGTTGGGAAACACTGATCTAAGCCATATCTGTAACTAAGCTTTATCTAAATTATATCTGTATCTAAGCCATATCTGTATGTAAGCTATATCTGTATCTAAGCTTTATCCATGCTATATCTGTATCTAAGCCATAACTGTATCTAAACTATATATGTATCTAAGCTCTATTTGTATCTAACCAATATTCATATCTAAGCCATTCCTGTATTGAAGCTTTATCTAAGCTATATCTGTATCTAAGCTATGTATGTATCGAAACAATGTATGTATCTAAACTATGTATGTATCTAATGCTGTAAATGTATCTAAGCTATTTATGTATCTAAGCTATATATGTAGCTCAGCTATATCTATATTAGATAGATATAGCTTATTTATATATATAACTTAGACACATATATATCTTAGATACCGTTCAAGCTTAGATACAGTTATAGCTTGTATACCGATATAGCTCAGATACATATATAGCATAGATACAGTTCAAGCTTAGATACAGATGTAGCATAGATATAGCTATATCTATAATACGGGTATACATCTGTATCTAATGTATATCTGTATCTAAGCTATGTATCTAAACAGTGTCTGTATGTAAACTATATATGTATCTAAGCCCTATATGTATCTAAGCTATATATGTATCTGAGCTATATCTATATTAGATAGATATAGCTTATATAACTTAGATACTTATATATCTTTGATACAGTTCAAGCTTAGATAGTTAGGTTTGATACGGATATAAATGAGATTCAGATATAGCTTAGATACAGTTCAAGCTTAGATGCAGATATAGCATAGATATAGCTATATCTATAAGAGGGAAAATATATGTGTATCTAATCTATATCTGTATCGAAGCTATGTATGTATCTAAACAATGTCTGTATCTAAACTATATCTGTATCGAAGCTGTATATGTATCTAAGCTATATATATCTAGGCTATAGCCATCTAAGTAATATCTATATTAGATATATATAGCTTAGTTTTTTATAATAAGTAGTAAGGCTGACTAGTCAGCCTGCATTTGTGGGAGGGGCGGAGGCTCTTCTTAAACATGCCACTGCCTCACTCCTGGGCGTGTGTTCTTCAGGTGCACAGGTGCTGCTGGGTGTCATTAGTGAAGTAGCTTCTCTGGTGGCAGGATCTCTTTCTTTGCAGCATGGAGCCAGAACGGACGTTTTGTTTTGTCTTTTTTTTTTCTTCGCTCTCTGCTATCGTAGCAATGCACGTGGGGTAATACGTAAGTAAGTTGGGCCGTGGCCATCCCTCCTGGCCGGTCGGAACCCGACTTTTCTAGCGAACGGGAGGCTTCACCTCAGAATCTTCTGCCTCAGGTTTGTTTTGTTGGGGCTAAAAAATTTATATTTCTTTTTCAACCTCGTTTGTTTGATAATAAGAATTAGTTCCAATATATCTTGCAAATTTACGTCGCTTGTTTGTCGCATGGAAATTTACTTCAGCTTATACGCAGTTAGGGAACAGTCACCCGGGCTGCATGTGATGTCATGATTGAACATCAGACTCAGCTGTTGTTTGACCTATTGCTGTAGCTGTTCCTTGCCATGTGACTCCCCTCTCCCAGCCACCACCATCTTTAGACTTCATGTATTTTCCCTGCTTTATGTACTAAAACCCTGATGCACCTTATGCTCTGCTCTTATTCTGAGCGGCATTTCCACGTTCAGCTCTACTTCTGTCTTATACCTGCTTGCACCTCGCTTTATACGCCTCACACCCTCAGATGTATCCGCACGTCTTTTATTGTCCATCACTTTCACGCTGCTCGTTCCAGACGGCCTTTACATTTTGCTTTACACATGTTTTACTCTCTGCTCACCGGAGCTGTGTCCACATGTCTGCTATTTTCATCATGCTTCATACTTCAATCACATTCGAGTTGCATTCACCCGTTGGCTGTTCACACTTGGCTGTTGCATCATGTTGTTGTGTGTGGTTAGAGCTACTTTTATGCGTCGGCTAGTATACCATGTTTGCTCTGCTCACAGTCAGAGCTGCGTTCACATGTCGGCTGTTACAACAGGTCATACGAGGCTTGTTTTCAGAGGTGCATTCACGTTCGCTGTCACATCATGTTCATGCTCCACTCACATTTAGAGCTGCTGTTATACCTATTTTCGTTCTCGACTCACTCACAAAGGAGCCTTCACACTTACGCATTCAAATTCACGACCAGAGCTGCGTCCATACGTCTATTGGCATATCATGTTTGCTCTACTCACACCCAGAGCTGCGTTCACACGTCCATTGTTACTACAGGTTCTTTCCAGGCCCATTTCAAGAGCTGCGTTCATGTCCCTTTCACAGCATGTGTCACGCTCCATTCACAACCAGAGCTGCCGTTATACCAATTGTTTGCTCTGCCTATACCCAGAGTTGTGTTAACACTTCTACTGCTACAACAGGTTTTATACCCCACTCGCCAGAGCTGCTTTCCATGTCGGCTGTCACTTCGAGTTAATATTTCATTCACATCCAAAGCTCCGTCCGCATGTCTACTTTTACATCCTGTCCTCTACTCCATTCACTACTAAAGCTGTGTCCATGTGTCCGCAGATGCATCACGTTAATAGTCCGCTCACGTTCAGTTTGCATTCTTACGTCTGCTTTATACCATGTTTTTCATGCTCTAGTTATACTCAGAGCAGCGCTCATACATTGTTACTCACATCCTGAGCGGCATTCACCCATCTGCTGTTACACCATGTGTTACATTCTGCTCCCACTCAAAGCTGCATTCTCCTGTTACTTGCTACACTCAGTAGTCTCAACGGGGCACTCCGCACCCACTGCTTAGTACTCTCCCAGTAAAAACATGGCTGCTTTCTTTTCAGGCTTACATTTTTCCTCGGTGGTGTGAAAAAAAAAAAAAAAAATCCTTTTAAATCCTGATTCGTGTTCACTCAGATTGGTCTCCTTTACTCCTGGTTTGCATTCACTCAGATTGGTCTCCTGCCTAGTTCAACAAAACAGCTTCTCAGCGGAGGCCAGTGGGCCTACCATGTTTTACAAGTTGTTCTTTTGTTTGTTGGGAAGGTACTGTACCTTCCCTATGGCTTCGGGGGTCCACCGACTGCTTCGGCCCTATGGCTTCGGGGGTTCCGACGGCTGCTTCGGCCCTATGGCTTCGGGGGTCCGACGGCTGCTACGGCCCTATGGCTTCGGGGGTCCGACGACTGCTTTGGCCCTATGGCTCGGGGTCCGATGACTGCTACGGCCCCATGGCCGGGGTCCGATGACTGCTACGGCCCCATGGCCGGGGTCCGACGACTGCTTCGGCCCCATGGCCGGGGTCCGGCGACTGCTACGGCCCCATGGCCGGGGTCCGGCGACTGCTTCGGCCCCATGGCCGGGGTCCGACGACTGCTACGGCCCCATGGCCGGGGTCCGGCGACTGCTACGGCCCTATGGCTCGGGGTCCGGCGACTGCTTTGGCCCCATGGCTGCGGGGGTCCGATTACCTGTTTTCAGTCCTGCCTGGTTGGTTGTCCATCCATGGTTCCAGGCTGATTGGGCCCAAATGTCTCACATTCATATCTGCTTCCCTGATCACCTGCATACGGCCCATGTTTTAGACTAAAGTCTGTCACCTGCGGGGTTCAGTCAGGTTCACTTGTTACTCAACTAAGTTTCCTGCTTCTTACGTTCTTTAGGTGTTACACCTTATTAATGTCCAGTGTCTGCCATGCTCCAGGATCACACTTCAATTACTGGAGCTCAAATCTTTAGGGTCACCTGCCATGTTGGTCAGGTCACATTTTTCAACGATATTCGCCTGCCACGGTATTCGGGCCATGTAGGTTAATGGTAGACTTAGATACCAGGTCGGTTTTCCCGTTTCAGGATTAAACCATTCTCAGGGGTTCACAGAAGAATGCAGGGGCCATGGTAAGCAGATAGATGTCTGGGGAACTATTCAAAGATTCCCTTCCTACTTTCATGGTTTCTTTTGCCCCTCACTTCTTGCATAGTCTAGGCAGGCAGGTTTCTCTTTCGGTTCCACAAACTCCGGAGGCCAGGGCAATTGTCAGTACTAGAACCACAGTTCACCAGGTTCAGTTAATATTTCATGCTCCATTCCACAGCGTATTCCCAGTCCTTCATTCCGCTTCGGGGCACTATCTGCAACATCGAGCATCATGTCTCCGGTTTCGTCATTTGCAAGCTGTGATGTATGTCTCCTTATGGTTTTGCCGCATACTTCCTGAATGTGTGGTCAAGATTGCCGATGCCTTGCAGTTGGTCACGGATTTGTTTGCACTTTCATTGTGTTTCTTTATAACCTACTTGGCTTGGCTTTTGCCCCCTTTTAGGCCTACCCACGGCTATGGCTAAGGGCACAATTCAAGCCATTAAGTTAGGTTTAGCTAGCACACGGCTAGCCGGGTTAGGTTGTTCTTGTTTGATAATATTTTTATCTCCCTAGGGTTCATCAAGCATCGTTGGCCGTAGCCATGACCACAAGTAGTAAGGCTGACTAGTCAGCCTGCATTTGTGGGAGGGGCGGAGGCTCTTCTTAAACAAGCCACTGCCTCACTCCTGGGCGTGTGTTCTTCAGGTGCCCCACTCTCCCTCCCTCCCTTCTCTTTTCATTTCCACAGGGTATGCCCCCTTGTAGGCCTACCCACGGCTATGGCTAAGGGCACAATTCAAGCCATTAAGTTAGGTTTAGCTAGCACACGGCTAGCCGGGTTAGGTTGTTCTTGATGTTTATCTCCCTAGGGTTCATCAAGCATCGTTGGCCGTAGCCATGACCACAAATATATATATATATATATATATATATATATATATATATATATAACTTTGATACAGATATATCTGTATAGATAGCAGGTCCAGCCTATATACTGATATAGATTAGATATAGCAGAGCTCAGATACAGCTATACCTATATGCTGGACAGTTATTTACTTGTGTCCAGGGGTGGTATCTGTAATGTGTAACTGCTGGGGCCAGGGCTCTAACACAACTATCCCCAGATGCCGGAGGGGAACGGGTTAACTGGCTCATAGAAGTTATGGGTGGGGCCAGATATGGTGATGGACCATGTGATGTGACGTCATCACAGGTCCTTTAGCTGGTAGCTGAATCTTGAAGAGAGAAGACAGATCGCCAACTACGCGATCAAGTGGCTAAGGTAAGTTTCGTTTTTTTTATTTTTAACCCCTTAATCCTCATTTTACACAGCATTCTACACAGCATTCATTCAGCATTCACTTCTATAGGGCCCGCGTTGCGTGAAAAACGCAGAATATAGAGCATGCTGCGATTTTCACGCAACGCAAAAGTGATGTGTGAAAATCACCGCTCTTGTGCACAGCCCCATAGAAATGAATGGGTCCGGATTCAGTGCAGGTGCAATGCGTCCTCCTCACGTCCTCCGTGTGAAAGGGGCCTTACTATCGCAGAGGCTGTGTGAGGGGGGTGGGCATCAGAGGCTGTGACGTTCCGTTTACAGAGCCCGGCCACTCCCTCAAGCAGGGAGAGGCTTGTAAACGGAACATCACAGCTTGAGCAGGGCTGATGACGTCGGGAATCACATGACCGCAATCTGAAGAGGATAAACAGTGCAAAATCACTACAGTAAGTGATTTAGAAAAAAGTTTATTAGGCTAGTATAAAACGCAGTAGCAAACTTTTATATAACTCGGATAACCCCTTTAACAGCTTTGCTTTCTCCTCATCACTCTCTGCAACTCCCCCTTCATTACTCTTTAAAGGGCCGACACCTTCAGGTTTATACTTTTTAACATTTATATAATTGAAGAAAATTTTAGGGTTAGATTTACTCTCTTTGGCAATTAATCTCTTGATCTCTAGTTTTGGCGCTTTTATTTGTTTTTACATGTTCTATTTTTTTCCTTATAGTTTATCAGTGCTTCCTTGCTACCCTCCTGTTTTAGTGATTTATATGTTTTTGTTTTGTCATTTATTGCTTTCTTTACATTTCTATTTATCCACATTTATTTATTTTTGTTACTTAACCTTTTATTCCCATACGGTATGTACCTCTCACAATGAGAGTTTAGGATGCTTTTAAAGATATCCTATTTTGTGGCTGTATTTTTGTTTTTGTGACTTTTTCCCAGTTAGTTAGGCCTATGGCCTCGCTTAGTTTGCTAAATTTAGCTTTTTTGAAGTTTGGTATTTTTGTTTCTCCCTGTAGAAATGCTCTTTTGGATGATAATTGGAAGGTTATTACTTTATGGTCACTATTTCCCAGGTGCCCCCCAACTTGCACATCTGTTGTTCTATCAGGTCTATTGGTTAATACTAAGTCCAGTATGGCCGTCCCTCTAGTCGGGTCCTGAACCATATTGGCCCCAAAAAGGCGACATCAGGGCACTCCTCCATGAGAACATGCTGGTACTGTAGTTAAGGACAAGGGATGTCATTGTACTGACCACCATTCATAGTAACAACAGCTCCCCTGCGAGAGGTACCAAGGCCACGGTTTCCAAAATGGGGTTACTTATTGGGCATTTGCACTGTTTGGGGACCTCAGAACTTTTTTTTTTTTTTGTGTGACATGGCACCTGAAATCCATGTTTGCAAATTCTGACCTGCAAAATCCATATTGTGCAGTCTGCTTCTAGAGCCCAAACAGCAAACTATAAGCACATATGGGGTGTTGCTGTATTCAGGGAAAATAAGTTACATAGCGTGGAGCATTTTATCCTGTAACCCCTTATGAAATTGAAACATTTCGGCCTAAAGCTATATTTACTTGTAAAAATTCTAATTTTTCATTTTCACAGCCAAGCGTTTCTGAATTCTGTGAAACACCTTTTGAGCTCGAAAGTTCCTTGGGCTGTAGTTTCCAAAATGGGGTCACTTTTTGGGGGTATCCACTGTAGGGGTACCTCAGGTTGTCTTCAAATGCAACATGGCATCTAAAAACCATTCCAGCAAAATCTGCCCTCCAAAAGCCATATGGTGCACCTTCCCTTCTGAACCCTGGCAGGTGCCCATACATTGGTTAACAACACATATGGGGGAAGGGGGGTTCTATAAACTGCGGAATCAGGGTAACAAATATTTAAGTCTGATAAGTCAAATAAGTCTGTTTTGGTTATAACCTTTTGCTATGTTACAGGAAAAATTGATTAAAATTGAAAATCTAAAAAAAGTGAAATTTTCTTTAATTCTTCTGGAACACCTAAAGGGTTAACAACGTTTGTTAAAGAGGACCTTTCACCGGTCCAAAGTTTTTTAGTGAAAGGTATGTACATGCAGAGCAGCACCCAGGGATGTCCCTGCACTTACTTGTATCCCTGGGTGCCGCTCCGTTCGCCTGCTGTAGCACCCAGTAGCGCATGTGCTGAGGCTAATTTTGCCTTGGGCGGAGACATCCTCTTTTGCCCTGGGCGTCTCCTTCTCCCAGGCTGGAGCGCTGGCCAATCGCAGTGCTCAGCTCATATCCTGGGAGGTTTGCGGGGGAGTGGGGGTCTAAAAATGACCCCATGTGGTAAAAATGACATGTAACTTCATTCTGATGGTCAGTACTAGAAATGAACGAATCTAAGTTGATGAAGTGGAATTCGAGAAATTTGATTCGTCCTGAAGTAAATTTCCTCGCGTTTTGTATTAACGAATTGCATTCCTAAAATGACTGCTGCTAGTGTTAGAACGAGGAAAAAAGAAGCCTGGGAATGAGGCATCACCCACAATGCTATGCAGCCAGCCAGCCAGCCAATCAGCAGGTAGCCAGCCCCTGTGATGTCACAGCCCTATAAAAAGTCTCAGCCTGCTCAGTCTTTGCCATTTTTCAGTGAAATTAGTGTAGGGAGAGACGTGACAGAAGCTAGGGACAGTGATTAGGAAACTATTTATTCACAAAAAATTACTATTGAACAGTTCAGAGAGAGATTATTCATAGTGTAGGGAAAGGATAGGGAGGCATGATCCACACTATAGGGAGGGAGCAGAGATAAATAGAAGAGTGTAAAGCCTGGGTAATATGAGCTATTCTATTACACCTTGCTGCCCTAATTGGGGTTACAAAGTGCTCTAATACTACTTTTAGGTTGTTTGCATTCTTTGATACATTAGTAATTCCATTAATCCTTGATTCTGTTATTGGGGGGAAATTGCAGTCTGATACAACCAGTTTTAGGGTGTATTTAGTTTATATATAAGTACATCCATCCATCCTTTTCAAAATTTGTGTGCCTCTTAAGACTGATAGTGACAAGAGATGAGCAGGCTGCTGGATGTCCAGGTTCGGCCGAGCTTTGTTTCAAAGTTTGGTTCGGGTTCCGAACTTGACCCCGAACAACAAACCCCATTTAAATTAAAGTAATTTTTTTCCTACTACAGTAAGACGGATGCCAAAGGGGTGGTATACATTTTTAAAAATTGCCATGTGCCGAATTTGGAGACCCAGAAGTTAAATGGAGCAGACCCATCCGTCAGTACATGCAGACTTGTGGACACGTACTGTTCCACCATGGTGCAGAAATGCTGCATCCTGCTAAGACGGTCCGTATCAGATGGTAGTGCTGCATATTGTGACGTGCAGACAAAGCTTTTCCACATTTCGTTCATGCTAACCCTCCCAGCTCTGAGATGCTGACGGTGCCCTTTCTGTGTTGGCGACTTTCTCCTCCGTCTCCCCGCGTGCTTCCATTAAGCCCTTACTGTGAGGTGGGCATGCCATCAGTAGCACCTCTACCAGCGTTCACTTGTACTCGCATATTTTCCGTTCACGCTCCAGTGACAGAAGTAAGGACAGCATGTTGCCCTTGTAACGGGGATCCAGCTGGGTGGCCACTCAGTAATCAGCACTGGTTAGAATGTGGGCAGCTCGGTGGTCGTTGCGCAGGCACTGCTGCATGTAATCGCTCATGTGTGCCCGGCTGCGCAGAGACAATGACAAGCTGTCCTCTGTGGGAGGTGTAGCATCTGTGTCCTCTGTATCCCCCCAGCCACACCCCAGTGATGCCCGTGAGCTGATTTGGGTGCCACCCTGGCTGGACAGTTGGGTACCTGGCTGCTGTTGCTGCAGGAACCCACCCTCTGAGCCACCTGTGGACACCTGGCCTGATAACCGTGGGAATGATCCCAGTTCCTCCTCTTCTTCTTTCTGTGCCACATCCTCATCCATCAGCGCCAGAAGCGTTTTTTTTCAAGGAGATATAAAAGTGGGATATTATAGCTGATGACGGCATCATCACCACTGGCCACGTAAGTGAAGTACTTGAAGCAGCGCAACATGGAGGTCACTTGTTGGTTTTGAAATGGTGCTGTTCTGCAGAGCGACTCACCCGTGCGTGCTGCAGCTAAAACTCCCCTATCGCCTGCTGCTGCTCGCCCACCTTGTGGGTACATTACATGTGAAGCGAGCAGCAGCAATATGAGAATGCCGAAAACGCGCAGGCAGCCCTCACTTTCTGCAGCAACTCTGACATATCGGGGTAATTCTTCAGGAACCTTTGCACCACCAAGTTCAGCGCATGTGCCAGGCAAGGGATGTGCGTCAAACCGGCTAGGCCCAGGACTGCTACGAGATTTCGCCTGTTATTGCACACTACCAGGCCGGGCTTAAGGCTGAGCGGCACCAACCACTCATCGGTCTGTTCCATTTCTGCCCACAGTTTCTGCGCTGTGTGGGGTCTTTCCTCCAAGCATATGAGTTTAAGAACAGCCTGCTGTTATTTCCCCCTGGCTGTGCTGAAGTTGGTGGTGAAGGTGTTGCCCTGACGTGATGAAGAGGCGGTAGAGGAGGAAGCAACAGGAGGTACTGAGAAAAGTACAGCATTCCTCGGTGGCTGTAGGGCATGCGACAAACCGCTGTCCGCCCCAGGCCCAGCCGCCACTACGTTTACCCAGTGAGCAGTTAGGGAGATATAACATCCCTGCCCATACTTACTGGTGTACTACGTGTTGGTGGTTATGTGGACCTTGCCACTGATGGCTTTGCGAAGCGCTCAACTGATTTTCTTTCCGCCACTTGTTCGTGCAGGGCATGGTTGGCCTGCCTGGAAAAATAATGGTGGCTGTAAACCACGTACCATGGGACAGCTCCCATCATGTTTTTAAAACTGTCAGTCTCCACCAGATGGAATGGCATCATTTCAAAGGCCAGCAATTTTGAAATGCTGTCATTCAGGGCTTGTGGGTGGGTAGGGGTACTTTCTCTTTCTCTCTAGTGTTTGGGCGATAGACAGCTGAACGCTTCCATTGGACAGTGTGGAGATGTTTGACGGTGGTGGTGGTGTTGCTGTGACATCCTCTGTGTGTGGGGTGGCAGGTGCCACGGTCACTCCAGAGGGGGAGGAAGATGCCAAGACTGCAGCAGAAGAGGGAGCAGGAGAAGCCTCTGATCTTTTTTGTGGTTCTTGAGGTGTCTACTCCACAAACAGCTTGTGCTTTGTGGTTAGATGTCGGATCTTGCTGGTGGTGCTCAGGTTTAGAACATTTATACCTTGCTTCAGACTCTGACTGCACATCGTGCAATCCAACCCGTGTCCTGTCGTCAGCACACTGCCTGAAGGATTGCCACGCCAGGGAACTCCTTTGTGCTGGCTTTGGTGTGCTATATCTCTTGGCGCATTGGGCAGTAGCAGACGTACTGGCTGGGGGATGTCCACTCTGCTTTTCACCCTGCTCCCTCTTTTTCTGTGCGGCTGGAGCTGCGTGACCCCCATATCTTCCTCCGAACTGCACACGTCATTGGCATGACTTGGATGCATGTGAGGTCTAGGACTTCTCCGCATCATCTTCCACCCACTCCTCACCCCTGCCCTCCTGGCCGGTCTGCACACTGCAGAAAGCCCCAGTAGTTAACACCTGTGTTTCGTCATCGCCATCAGAGACGTGCTTCAGTGGTTCTCCGACGTCCTCATCCTCAAACATAAGTGGTTGGGCATCAGTGCACTCAATCTCTGTCACTTCTGGGGCACTTCTGTCTTCTGTCACTTCTAGATGGATGGCCCAGAAAAAAAAACACCAACATAGTCATCAAAAGGCATAAGTGACTGCTACATGACTTGGGGCTCAGAGTGCTTGGCTGATGTGCAAGGGGTTGAGGTGGAAGATAGTGCACGTGGGCTGCCGGTGTCAACTCGGTATTCGGGCCTACAAAATGTCGCAGAACGTTCTTTTGCCTGCGTGCACCAGTGGTAGGTGTTTTTATTTGGGCGTGTATCTGACACAGATCGACAACGTTCTCTACCTGCAGCATGAGCTCCACCAACACCACGGCCACGTCTCCGTCCCCTAGTTGATGCTCTCTTCATTGGCTGACAGACGAACAATTGTATATTTGAGTCACGGGTGCAAAAGAGGTGTACAGCACAAAGAAAAATGTATGTCTCCAACCCAATTAACAGACTGATTAACTATTTTATATTTCCCTGTGATGGTGGCAAGTAGAGTTTTTTTCACCGAAAATAAAAATAGGTATGTCTCACTCTTACAATTAACAGACTGATTAACTATTCTATTTCCCTGTCGGTGGTGCAAAAGGAGTATGATTGATTGCACTGAAAAAAAAAAATGCCAACAGGTTACCCTCAGAATGAACAGCACAATTAAGAGGGGGGGAGGATGTGTGTAAAGAATTGGATCAGTAATAGAATACAGAGGGTGGTTGTTAATGGTACATACTCCACTAGTGGGATACCACTAACCACCGCAGTTACTATTGGGCCCTATTCTCATCAATATGTTTATTAAGGGTACTTTCACACTTGCGGCAGTGTGATCCGGCAAGCTGTTCCGTTGTCTGAAACTGTATGCAAACGCATGTCATTTTTTATGACTGATCAGGCATTTTTCAGACTGATCAGTCTGAAAAATGCCTGATCAGTCAGAAAAATGCTTTGCAATACCGGATCCGTTTTTCCGGTGTCATCAGGCAAAACGGATCCGGTATTTATTTTTTAAATGTCTGCACATGTGCAGACCAGAATGCCGGATCCGTCATTGTGGTATTTTTAATGCTGATCTGGCACTAATACATTTCAATGTAAATTAATGCTGGATTTGGCATTCCTGCAAGTGATCAGGCATTTTGGACGGAGATAATATCGCAGCATGCGCATTATTTCCTCCGTCCAAAACGCCTGACAGTGACTTAACTGAAGACATCCTGATGCATCCTGAACAGATTTCTCTCCATTCAGAATGCATTAGGATATAACTGATCATTTCTTTTCCGGTCTTAAGCCCCTAGGACGGAACTCAATGCCGGAAAAGAAAAACGCTAGTGTGAAAGTACCCTAAAGGGGTTTTTCTTGATAGGTCATTAGTATCTGATTGGTGACAACCCGGACCACCACTGTTCGAGAAGGCAGCAGCACTTGCAGTAGTGTCACAGCTTCCTTGCTGCTTTCCCTAGGCCAGTGACAACAGGTTCATTGGTCACGTGGCCTAGTCGCAGCTCAGCCCCTTAGAAATGAATAGGGCTGAGCTGTGATACCAAATACAGCCACTATAGAATGTACGCCTCTGTGCTTGGTGATCTTCAAGAAGGATGCAGCGCTCACAGGACCCCAGCTGATGAGATACTGATGACTTATACAGAGGATAGGTCATCAGTATAACATTTTTGGAAAACCCTTTTAATAATCTTGTAGAGGGGCTGCACAGTAAAATCTAAATTTTTGCAGACAATACTAAACTGTGGAACATAATTAACTCAAAAGAGAACAGGATACTGTTAAAGATGGACTCGGATAGATTAGAGGTTTGGGCAGAGAAGTGGAATGAAGTTTAACACTGATAAATTTAAAGGAGGTTTCAGCAAATGGCATTTATTATGTAGATAAAGTTAATACAAGGCACTTACTAATGTATTGTGATTATCCATATTGCTTTCTTTGCTGGCTGGATCCATTTTTCCATCAAATTATACACTGCTTGTTTCCATGGTTAAGACCACCCTGTAATCTATCAGTGTGGCTGTGTTTGCATAGTTTAAAACTGCTGATGGATTACAGGGTGGTCGTAACCATGGAAACAAGCAGTGTATAATTTGTTGGAAAAATGGATCCAGCCAGCAAAGGAAGCAATATGGGTAGTGACAATACACTAGTGAGTGCATTGTATTAACTTTATCAACATGATTGCTGAAGTGACAAAACCCCTTTAACTACTTCACGACTGCCCATAGACTGTAAACGTCCTACGGGCGGTCATTTATCTCTGAATGGACGTTCAGGAACGTTCATTCAGAGATGGTAGCTGCACGCTAACCGTGCAGCTGGAGAGCGGAGGTCCACTGTCAGTGACAGCAGGGCACCCTAGAGAGAGGGCAGGGACAGTTTCCAGGTGTCCCTGCTTTCTAGACCGCTGTATACACAGCGCTCAACAAGCACTGTGTATGCAGATCACGAAGCGTTGAGAGGGGGCGGGAGAGTGCAGGAGCTGTCGGGGTCTTCCACAGACCTTGATCAGCCCTGCACTGAGGCTGTACAGCACTGTATACGGCTGTACAGCCTCTCTGGGGGCTGTATTTCCCCTGTAACTGGGGCTACTATGTCAGCCCCAGTTACAGGAGACATCAATAGTGGAAAAAGTGAAGTGAAGTTAGATTTCCCCCAGAGGTCTTGTATGACCTTATGGGGGGTGCAAAGTTGTTAAAAAAAAATACCGAATTAAGTAATTAAAAAATATAAAAAAATAAAATAGACATATTTAGTATTGCCGCGTCCGTGACGGCCGGCTCTATAAATATATTACATGATACACACCGTCCGATAGACACCATAAAAAAAATTGTGTCCAAAAAAGCTATTTTTGTCACCTTACATCACAAAGTGCAACCCCAAGCAATATTAAAAAAGTGTATGCCCTCCAAAATAGGACCAATCAAACCGTCGCCTCATCCCGCAAAAAAGGAGACCCTAACTAAGAAAATCGGTCAAAAAAAAAAAAAAAACTATAACTCTCAGACAATGGAGACACTAAAATAGAAATTATTTTTTTTGCTTCAAAACTGCTATTATTGTGTTTTAAGTGAAAAGTAGACATATTGGGTATTGCCGCGTCCGTAATAACCTGCTCTATAAAAATATCACATGACCTAACCCCACAGATGAACACCGTAAAAAATAAAAACCGTGCCAAAAAAGCCAGGTTTTGTTACCTAACATCACATAAAGTGCAACACCAAGCGATCAAAAAGGCATATGCTCCCCAAAATAGTACCAATCAAACTGTCACCTCATCCTGCAAAAAATGAGACCCTAAGTAAGACAATCCGTCGAAGAATAAAAAAAGCTATGGCTCTCAGACTATGGAGACACTAAACAAAAATATCACATGACCCAACCCCTCAAGTGAATGCTGGAAAAATAAATAAATAAATTAAAACTTTGCTAAAACAACCAATTTTCTCTAGGACGTACCATTCCTGAGATATTCCCAAAAAATGACCTGCATTAGCCAATATAATCCTGCAAAGTCTTTCTCTTCATATCCCAGCTGCCATACACACGGTCACATGTCCCTTATCAGCCAATAGTAACTCGCAGGCCTTAGTCTCCACATAGACACAGCTTTACTCCAGGTCTCTATAACAACCCAGCCATAGGGCAGAACTACACTGCTACATGCATCCAACTTGGATGGATTTTTTGCGACTGTCGTGTCAGTGTGACACCATAGTCTATAATTATAAAAATTGTGCGACATTGGTACAAAAAATGTCACACGACACATGTCATGTAGCCCTAGCCTTAAAGGGGGTCACTGTTAATGGGGCAGGCACTGTGGAGGTCACTGTTAAGGGGGCGTTCACTGTGGAGGTCGCTGTTAAAGGGGCGGGCACTGTGGAGGTCACTGTTAAAGGGGCAGGCCGCTGTGGAGGTCACTGTTAAAGGGGCGGGCATTGTGGAGCTCACTGTTAAGGGGCGGGCACTTTGGAGGTCACTGTTATGAGGGATACTGTCTATCTTTTAAAGACACACTGAAACACTAAGTGAAATAGATGAAATATGCCTGTGCGAAACTGGGTCCTTTTGCTAGTTAATAAATATTTTATGAGGCATCGCTATCTGTGTTAAAAGCAGAAAGATTCAGATTTAGAAAACAGTGAATTTTTTTAAAAATTTTCGTTAACTTTTTTTTTTTTTTATAGTAGAGATTTTATTGTATCCAAAGTGATGACATCCTAACAGCATTTAGTACAGGAATGCGAATATTGCATCAAAGATATAGCAAAAAGGAAAAAGTACAATGCACATCATATAAAATAAACAGCTGAGAGGATACAGCATTTTCTAATAAGTCCTAACCAAGTCTGACCAATATGCTGAGAATCAAAAGAAAGCGGTTCACTGGTGGACCAAATGTAAAAACAGTGAAGACCAAGTTAGATATAGAAAGAGAGAAAAAGATGATAGAGAGAGGGGGCAAGGGGAAAGAAGGGAGGGTTGGTGGGGGGTGGGGGGTGGGAGGGGTTGGGGTATTCCCTATCCTAGAAAGCTCTGTACTTCTTTCAGATATCCCATGTCCTTGCAACTCTATCTGTCAAACCAGTTTCCCAAGCCAGCAACTGTTCATATCTATGTATTTTGTCGCCCTCATTCTTCCAATTAAGTATGGAAGGAGGTTCCTTAGACTTCCAGCGCCCTGCTATTAAAAGGTGTGCCACCCCAAGCAAGGAATGTAACAAAACTTGAGAAGGAGCTGTCTGCAAAGAGGCCTAGGAGATATATCCTTGGTTCCAAGGGGAGTTCTCAGCCCATAACCGAATTTATCTTGTCATGGACAAGCTCCCAGAACTGAGCAATGATTTGACATTGCCACCATATGTGGAGCAAAGTGCCTCTTTGCAAGTCGCATCTCCAACAGATAGGGCTGCAACCCGGGAAAATCTCTGAGATCTTGACTGGGGTATAATACCGCCTTGTCAGCAATTTGTACTGATTCTCTTTAAGTTTCACACATCTGGAGACAGTGCGAGGGAGAGCTAATAAGGTTTTAAAAGCATCATTGGTGAACGTACACTCCAAGTCGGTTTCCCATTTCTTCAGGAACCAGTAGTCAGAGGGATGGAGGGGGGATAAAAGGAGTGCATATAGTTTGGAGAGTTTTTTTGTCTACCTTCTGTAGGGCCAACTTCCCAAAGGAGGACAAGTCATGGAGTGAGTAGTCGTAAGCGATATGGTGTTTGATATACGTACAGAGATAGTTTGTTTGCAGGGTAGTTAGATTTGAGAGGGAGGAGTGGGCTTGGAGCTGGGTGGTAATCGGAATGTCGCCTGGGCTCCAAATATCAACGAGTGGAGTTATGTTGCTTTTAATTGACGGGTGTAAGGTATGACCGAGTTAGTAGAGTCCATAAATATATTGTTAACCCGCAATAAGTCAATGGGGTTGGGTAATAGGGCTTCTCTGAGTCCACTTCCATGCCTTACCTCTAGCATAGCGTTGGTTAGGGCATTTTGGGTTCTAGTGGATTGGGGGTTTCCAGGGTCTCGGGGACAGAGCCAAGATCTCAGGGAAATGTACACATATCCAATTCTGCTTGGACGTCCAGACGATGCAAAGGGTTGTGTATCCAGTCTAGACATCTAGAACCATGGATTGCCTTATAATTTACTTTAAAGTCTGGTATTCCTAAACCACCGTGCATAAAATGTTGGGATAGAAAACAGTGTGCTAATCTGGGTCTTCTATTTTTCCATAAGAACCTGGAAAGGACCGATCTTACCTTATTGAAAAAGGCGTTAGGCAGTTTGATGGGCAAAACTTGGAAATAATACAAAACCTTGGGCATGATCACCGATTTTAATAGAGCCATTCTCCCAAACCACAATATATATACGGAATATCCCAGGACTGCATTTCAGCTGCAATTTGATCTGTTATGGACTAAAAATTGACTGCGTATAAACCTGAGATCGGAAGTTATATTCAGGAGTGTTTATTCCGTAGTGCAATTTTAGTCGCAGTGGGAAGTTTTAGGCTAAGGACCACAGATTTACAGGAGTTGATTTTAAAATTCGACTGCTCTCCAAATTGCATCAGAATGGTCTCGACCGCCGGAAAGGCCTCACTAGGGTTTGAGATAAACAGCAAGACATCATCCGCAAAAGCGACTAATTGATGTTCTGTTTGGCCTATAGTGATGCCTTGTATTCTCTCGTCTCAATAGTGAGTACAAAAAGCAGAGGCGATAGGGGACACCCCTGTCGAGTACCGTTACTGATGCAAAAAGGGGGTGATAGGGTACCATTTACCCATACTTGTGCGGAAGGCGCTGAGTACATGGACAATAAATTGTTGGGGGATACCAAGTTTCAAAAGAGCCCTGGACATAAATAACCAGTCCACCCGGTCGAAAGCTTTCTCCACGTCGGTGCTTAGGAGCACCAAAGGGGAGGAAGCAATTTTTGCCATCTGTATTACGTAGAGCGCTCTAGCCATGTTCATCTTCCCTTCCCTGCCTGGGATAAAGCCCACTTGTTCAGGGTTGATGAGAGAGGGAAGAAAGAGTTTTAGTCTATTCGCTAACATGCTAGCAAAGAGTTTTATATCATTGTTTAAGAGGGAGATGGGTCTATAACTCGAGCAATGGGAGAGATCTTTACCCTCTTTTGGTAAAATGGTAATGTGTGCCAGGAGCATATGCGGCGGGAGTGCAATTCCTTGTAAGGTATAATTGCAGACCCGTAACAAATGTGGCAGGAGTATGTCACGGAATTTTCTGTAATAGAGCCCGGGGATTTATTTAAGGGGGCTCGTTTGAGTGTGGATTCCACTTCAGTGAGAGTAAATGATTTCAGCAGTCGTGAGGACTGTTCTGGAGAGAGAGATGGTAGGTTTAGGGTACTCAACCATGAGTCAATGTGAGTTGTCCTGTCAACGATTTCCTCCGAAGAGGTGGGGGGTCTTAAGTTATATAATTCTGTGTAGTATTCCGAGAACCGTTTGGCGATCAGGTCAGTGGTGCGGAGATCAATCGATTGTTTAGCCTTTCTCCTTTTGATTTGAGCTAACATCAATTTGGATGGTTTGTTACCGTGAGCGTAATATTTACATTGTGTAGCAAGGAAAGATTTGGCAGTATAGACATTTAATAAATTCTGGAGATCAGCTCTAGCCAAGGAGAGTAGTTCAAAAACATCGTGTGACGGGGATTGCTTGTGTTGGGATTCTAATTCTTGAATATGAGTATGTAGAGAACTGACTTTCTCTTGTCTGAGTTTTTGTACATGAGTCCCCAGAGAAATAAAGTGCCCTTGCATCACGCTTTTGTGGGCCTCCCATCTGATCCCATTGGAAATTTTGGTTAAGGAGTTAATATTCTGTCAGGGAATCAGTCAGTTTCTGTACTTGCGAGGCATCGTCTAAAAGGGTGCAGTTTAGTCACCATCTGGTTGCTGGCTTGGGAATGTCCTGTAAACTATAACCCATAAAGACTGGGGCATGGTCTGAAAGAGGTATGGAGCCTATTTTTACCGATTTGCATAGATGTAATTGGCTGCTCGGGACAAAAAGGTAGTCTAAATGGTGATATGTTTGACGTGGAATTGAGAAGAATGAAGAATCTTTCTCGTTAGGGTGGAAAGAGCGCCAGGTGTCAGCTAGGAAGGAGGATTGTAGTTTTTGGGAAACCTTGCGGGTTTTGCCCATGAGCGTTGATTTGTTGAGTGAGGAGGAGTCACAAGAGGGATCTAAGGCCAGGTTTATATCTCCTCCCAATACTATACATCCTTCAGCAAATGCAAGGAAGCTATCAATAGAGTCGGAGAGCCATTTTGCCTGGTGGGTATTGGGGGCATAGATATTCCCTATAGTATACATTTGGGATCCAATATTCCCTTTAATAAAAAGAAATCTGCCCTCTGGGTCTGATTGAGAGAAGCAGAGGGTAAATGGGAGGTTGCGATGGATTGCCACACTGACTCCCTTAGATGCAGATGAGGGTGATGGGCTATGATACCATTGGGAATATACATGGTGTGAAAGTCTTGGGATATGATGTATTCTAAAATGGATTTCCTATAAAAGGGCAATACCCACAGTGTTTTTTTGCAGATATCAACATACCTGGGAGCGTTTTTTAGGTGTATTGAGTCCTTTGACATTAAAGGAACAGAAAAAATATAGCACAACATCTCAGAGAGATAAATAACATCATATCTGCAAAAAGGGTTGTACAGGTAACCAATTTAACTGGCTTAATGGGCCGTCTAAGAGAAAGTCTCTCGGGGGATGGAGGAGGGATACTTCTATCCTTAAAGCCGAAAAAATCCTTTTCTAGACTCTCTAATAAAACATTTGCAAAGGATAAAGGAACTAGGATTTCCATAACTGAGTTCTGAGTATAACAGGTAGTAATAAGGCATAAACCTATATAAAGACAACTATTGCCACTAAACAATTAGGCTGCGAGAAAAGTCCCATACACCAAAGGTGTGGAGATATAGATGAGAGTTCTGCTGATGTTAATGTCCGTATCTAAGACAGTAAGGTGGTATATCAAATTAGATCGACATGTATATAGAAACTGGCATCAGTAAATGCAGTCACTTCTCTATGGGATACTTAATAGAGGGATCGCAATGGTGAGAGAGGAGAGCCACGAAGGTCTCCCATGGACATCATGCAGCGGACAGTTGATCCATATGAATCTTTTTCCTCTGCGTGGGTCTGGAGGGGGTATTGCTGTGTTTCCCGGATTTTGCGGGACTAACCAGTGTCCAAGGCGTATACAGTAGAAGAGATGGCAGGCCCGCGATGTTTTGGGCCGGGCACCAGTCGTCAATGTCTAAGTCTTCAACCCCCAAAGCTTCATAGGCTTTTCTGCATGCTATCTGCAGATCTGCATGCTACCGAACGATTACTTTTCTGCCGGGGACATTTGCCATCAGTCCAAAAGGATGGAGCCACCTGTAGGTAATATTTTTATTCTGCAGAACGTCAAGGAGAGGTTTCAGATGGCGGCGTTTCTTTAATGTCATTGGTGACAAATCCTCAAAAATCGCAATATGCGCCCCGGCATATACAAGCTTATCATTTTTGCGGGCAGCGGCAAGGATTTGCTCCTTTGAGCGAAAACTAGATAGGCGACATACCACGTCTCTTGGTGGTTCATGAGCTTGTGGGGGTGGATGAAGAGCTCTGTGGGACTGGTCCATAGTAAGATCTCCCGCTTCAGAGCCCAACAGCTGAGTGAAAAAGTGTGTGCATGATGATGTCTGGCGTCACAGATTCTGGCAGGCCCTTAATGCGCAAATTATTCCGCCGACCGCAGTTGTCCTGGTCCTCGACCAGTGAATATAAATAATTGACGTGGGCCTGGCAGTTGTCCATGTTGGAGGTAACTGCGGAGCGGAAGTCAGCGAGGGCGGATTGGATTCGAAAGCATCTAGCCGGCATGTTATGGCGTGTAAGTCCTGTCTCAGGTCTTTGATTTCGGCGAACCAGCGGTTCAAGGGACGAGGTTAGGAGGTGTTTCAGGTAAGATTTAGAAAATACCTGGTCGCCCCATGCAGGATGATCGTCTAGCTCGGTGTCTCTGTCTAGATAAGAGCCATCTTCCTCCCGTGTCGTTGCCGCTGCTCCAGCAGGTCTTGCAGGCGCCATCTTGGAAACTCTGAGGTCGGCCTGTGATGATGGTTTTTTCATAAAGTGTTCAATCTCCCCTTGTGTGGAAGTAGTTCTGGGTGTACCAGCAGGGTCTCTGGACTTGTCTCTCGTGGTTTTTGCCCATTTTCAGCTTTTATTGAAGCCAATGTGAGCCTGGAAGGTATCGGCAAGCGGCGCAGCTCAGGCAGACATGTGTGTCTGGCTCAGCCGCGAAGCTCCGTCCCCCTCGTTAACTTTTTTTTATAAATAAAAGTAAAACATATTGACTCAAATTTAACATTAACATGAAGTACAATGTGTCACGATAAAACAGTCTCTGAATGGCTTGGATAAGTAAAAGCGTTTCAAAGTTATTACCACTGTGGGGAATTGCTCTGGTAGACAGGCTTGCGGACGCAGTATAGAGGCAAGGTATACAGTTCTCTGGGTAAAGCAGAAGTGTTTTATTCACACTCGGCAAAACAGAAACAGTCTTTAGTGCTTGTTCACACAAGGCAAAACAGAAACAGTCTTTAGTGCTTGTTCACACAAGGCAAAACACACGGCAAAAACATCAGTCCCACAGCAAGGTCACCTGAGTGGTCAGTGTTAGTTCACACCTGGCAGTTAGCTCGGCCACGCAAAGTTTCCACCAGCGGCTTCCAGGTAGACTGCATGCCTGTTTGCAGACTCTTGCTCTCAGCCCTGAGAGCTCCACAGCAACACCAGCAGCTTCCAGGATAATCACCTCCCACCTGCTGAGGTGGCTGCCTTTTTAAAGGCCCGGAAAGTCCGGCCTGGACCGTGGGGAATAGTCTCCCACCCAGCACTTGACTATTCCCAATAAGAGCCGGCCCGGATCGGCTTTGTAGCCATACTAAATATCAATGTGTCAAGCAGCACTAGCTGCTACTGACACACAAAAAATCCGGCTCTTATCTCACCGAGGCCAGGAACCTCGGTGACACGTACCTTCCGTCGACGACGGAACCTTGAGCCCTCTTACACCACATAAAGTTACACATGTCAGATTTGCCAAATTAGGCCTGGTCACTAAGGGGGTAAATGGCCCGGTCTGGAAATGGTGAAGGTTATTCACATGGGAAGGAAAAATCCAAGGCACCAGTATATACTAAATGGTAAAACACTGGGTAACACTCATATGAATCATACTGGTCTTACCTTTTGTCTGTGTATTATTTCTTGTAAAAATCATACTTTTATCATATGCAAATTTCTTCACCGCCGCATCATCTGCTTCTAGACACGCCCCATGTCCTCTTGATAGACAGGGCCAGCGAGTGCTCTCCTCCTCCCACTGGCCCAGGCAGGCATACTGAGTGAAGGACGCGGGCTTGCGCCGATTGAGGAACGTTACGGCGCAGGATTTCAGAAGCAGACGAGGCCAGCGGGAGGAGGAGAGCGATCGCTGGCCCTGTCTATCAAGAGGAGATGGGGCGTGTCTAGAAGCAGAGGATGCAGCAGCTACCAGCAGGTACACGCTTGGTAGTGAAGAAATTTGCATATTATAAAAGTATGATTTTTAAAAGAAATAAGCCACAGACAAAGGTAAGACCAGTATGATTGCACTCAACTGACATTAGCAAAAAGCTAATGTCGGCTAATGAAAATTGCACAGTTGGGGGTGACAGAAGCCCTTTAAAGTAACCCCCAGGGTGCTCTATATAATATTGTTATTTGACTGGCAGCTAATCTTTCAAGTTATATCAATGAAGATATCCAAGCTTGTTTAAAAAAATTACCAGCTTGTTTCATAGAGACAATCCACATTCTGCAAATGTTGTAACATATTAAATAGAAAAATTCTTAAGGGTACTTTCCATAGCGTCACCACGACGGCATGACAAGGAGATTGACCCCTGATCTCTGTAGGGGCAGGAACAGAAGAAAGGTTAAAAGCCTCCTCCCACCACCAAACACCAGTGTTTTCCTGTCCTTACAGAGGGCAGGACGGAGAAAGGTCTCCTTGCTAGCCGAGGAGGTGAAGATAGGACATCGTACCTGATGATTGCCCCCCTGCCTTCCTGCGGTCTGATACTAAAGCTGGGCAGGGGGATGAGGGGAGACTCACATGCCTTCCATTCAGGATATCATCTGCCCCGAGAATATTCACCAAACTGGTAGTGGAAATGGTAAGTTATCTAAAACAAAAAAACTTAAAAATCTTCCCTTATCTAGACGATTTTTTAATCGCCAACATCAACCAGGGGCGTCTACAGGAAGACATAAGTTTCTTTCTGGAAACGCTAAAAGAGCTAGGATGGGTAGTCAGCTTAAGAAAGTCGAACCTCAATCCTTCCACCCAAATCAAGTACTTGTTTATGCGTCGGGCGTTTTACAGCGCGTTCAAACGCACTGTAAAACGCTCAAGTGAGAACCAGGGCCATAGGAAAGCATTGGTTTTCATGTGTTGAGCGTCTTACAGCGCGTTTGAACGCGCTGTAAAACGCTCAGGTGTGAACTTAGGGTAAGAGAAACAATGAGCCTGTTAGGGACTATGACATCTTGTATACCAGCGGTGCAATGGACCCAGCTGCATGTCAGACAATTCCAGACCTGGATACTAGCAAAATGGGACAGAAAACAAACTTCTCTAGACCATAGAGTACAGATCCCAGAAAGGGTAAAATCTTCTCTCCATTGGTGGACGTACAAAAAGAATCTCAGCAAAGGGGTACCCTGGGAAAGGCTACCCTTAATCCAAGTGACAACAGACGCAAGTCAGGCAGGCTGGGGCGCAAAAGTCGGCTCCCAGTTCTGGCAAGGGGAATGACCAATAAGTTACAGATCCTCAAACTACAGGGAACTCCTAGCAATCTGGGAAGCACTGAAGGCAGCAGAATCCGAAATAAGAAACTACCACATTCAAGTACTGTCGGACAATACTACAGCAGTTGCCTACCTGAACCATCAGGGAGGTACAAGATCTCCAAGTCTTTTGACTCTATCCTTCAGAATCTTCTCCTGGGCAGAGAAGAACCTAAAATCAATCTCTGCCACCCACCTAAAAGGAACCCTAAACAGGGAAGCAGACTTTCTAAGCAGGAGAAGAATAGATCAAACAGAATGGTCCTTGAACCAAGAAGTTTACCAGATGCTAACAAGAACATGGGGAACTCCCAAGATGGATCTCTTTGCCTCACAAGAAAATTCAAAGGCAGCAATATTTTGCTCCCTCAATCCCAGGGACAGACCCTGGGAAGTGGACGCATTTTCAATCTCCTGGAGCCTTTTTTACGCTTTTCCTCCCCTCCCATTAATACCGAGGGTAATTCAAAAGATTCTGGCCCAAAAAGAGCTGGTTCCCAGTCCTGAGGAGCATGGCAAAGGCGGATCCTTGGCCTCTTCCGACCAGAAAAAGATCTCCTACACCAAGGCCCAATTCTGCATCAGAACCCGGGTTTCCTGAAACTATTTGCATGGATCCTGAGGCCCAGATACTAAAAAGACAAGGGTTATCAGACAGAGTGATCAATACACTTAAAGCTTCCAGAAAGAGGGTAACATACTCCATCTATTTAAAGATATGGAAAAAATATTGTTCATGGTCAGGAGTTCCTTCTCCAAACCTGTTGGGACCAAATATTCAATCCATCCTTGATTTTCTACAGCAAGGATTTGAACTGGGATTGAGACCCTCTACACTAAGAGTGCAAATCTCGGCCCTAAGCTGTTTTTTCGATTCAGATCTAGCAAGTCATAGATGGATCCGTAGATTCATGAGAGCTGTCTCTAGACTCAGACCAACATTGAGTCCTCGTACCCCATCCTGGGACTTAAATATCGTGCTCACGGGTCTAACCCGTTCTCCCTTCGAACCAATCGAAGACAGTTCCATTAAATCAAAATCATTAAAAACGGCCTTCCTGGTTGCAATCTCTTCCGCTAGAAGAATTAGTGAGATTCAAGCTTTTTCCATCAGAGAGCCTTATCTCAAGATATTGGATGATAAAATAATCCTTAAACTAGATCCGGCTTTTTTTCCAAAGGTGGTATCAGATTTCCACAGAAATCCAGAGATCATTCTTCCTTCATTCTGCAGTAGTCCATCTAATAGTAAGGAAGCTTCCTTCCACTCTCTGGACGTCAGACGTTCCGTCCTCGACTATCTGGAAGCCACAAAGGCCTTCAGGAAATCCGACACTTTATTCATACAATTTGCTGGCCGTAATAAGGGACATAAGATATCCAAATCTTCCATTGCCAGGTGGATCAAAGAAGCTATTTCTACATGTTACAGTATTCAAGATCTCACCTGCCCAGGAAACCTAAAGGCACACTCCACTAGAGCTGTCTCATCGACTCAAGCGGAAAGAGCAGGGACTTCCTTGGAAGACATCTGCAAAGCAGCATCCTGGTCTACTCCGTATACATTCATAAAGCACTACAGACTTGACCTACTCAAAAATTCGGGCATGACTTTTGGACGTAGTGTCCTACAAGCAATAGTCCCTCCCTAGAAAGACTTAATATTTTGTGTATCTCCTTGTCATGCCGTTGTGGTGACGCTATGTAAAACCGGAATTAGACTTACCGGTTATCCTTTTTCTATGAGCACACCACGACGGCATGGGTTTTTCCCACCCTTCTTCAAGAGGGAAGATATGAAGTAATATCTCCTCAATTTCTTACTCACTTATAGTAAACCACCAACTTTTCTCTGTATATTTTGGAACCACTGGTGTTTGGTGGTGGGAGGAGGCTTTTAACCTTTCTTCTGTTCCTGCCCCTACATAGGTCAGGGGTCAGTCTCCTTGTCATGCCGTCGTGGTGAGCTCATGGAAAAAGGATTACCGGTAAGTCTAATTCCGCTAAATCCACTAGCGGCATAGCTATCCGGCAGGCTGTTCACCGCCGGATCCGCCATGCCGCAAGTACCCGTGTGCTGCCGCTTCGTCCCCATTGACTATAATGGGGCGGAGCTACAGCAGTGCACGGCCAGAGATCACCGGACTAAAAGTACTGCAGGTCTGACTTTTTAGTCCGGCAATATCTGCCGTGCTGCGCCGTAGCTCTGCCCTCCGCCTCATTATAGTCAATGGGGACCGAGCGGCAGCACATGGGTACTTGCGGCATGGTGGATCCGGCGGGTTGTTAACCTGCCTGAACAGCCTGCCGGATAGCCATGCTCCAAGTGTGAAAGTGCCCTAACATTTTATGGACTTTAGATGTAAACTCCTTATATACAATACTTGACAAGAGTGGCTCACTAGTTGAAACAGAGATTCCAGATAACAAATGCACTATACTACAGAGAATCAAACTAAAATTAACCACTTCAGCCCCCCTAGCTTAAACACCCTTAATGACCAGGCCACTTTTTACAATTCTGCACTCCACTACTTTCACCGTTTATTGCTCCGTCATGCAACTTACCACCCAAATGAATTTTATCTCCTTTTCTTCTCACTAATAGAGCTTTCATTTGGTGGTATTTCATTGCTGCTGACATTTTTACTTTTTTTGCTATTAATCAAAAATTACCGAAATTTTTGCAAAAAAATGACAATTTTTACTTTCTGTTGTAATTTTTTTTTTTTTAAACTACATTTCCATATAAATTTTTCACAAAATGTATTGTTCTACATGTCTTTGATAAAAAAAAAATCCAATAAGTGTATATTTATTAGTTTGGGTAGAAGTTATAGCGTTTACAAACTATGGTGCAAAAAAGTGAATTTCGGCATTTTGAAGCAGCTCTGACTTTCTGAGCACCTGTCATGTTTCTTCAGGTGCTAGAATGCCAGGATAGTATAAATACCCCCCAAATCACACCATTTTAGAAAGAAGACACCCCAAAGTATTTGCGGAGGGGCATGGTGAGTTCATGTATCATTTCATTTTTTTTCACAAGTTAGCGGAAAATGACACTTTCTGAGGAAAAAAATAAAAATAATAAAGTTTCCATTTCTGCTAACTTCTGGCAAAAAAAAAAAAAATCTCCCACGGACTCACTATGCCCCTCAGTGAATACCTTGGGGTGTCTACTTTCCGAAATGGGGTCACTTGTGGGGTGTGTTTACTGTTCTGGCATTTTGGGCGGGGCTAAATTGTGAGCAGCCATGTAAAAGCTAAAGGTACTCGTTGGAATTTAGGCCCCGTTTGCGCGCCCAGGCTGCAAAAAAGTGTCACTCATGTGGTATCGCCGTACTCAGGAGAAGTAGGGAAATGTTTTTTGGGGTGTATTTTTACATATACCCATGTTGGGTGAGAGAAATATCTCTGTAAACTGACAACTTTGTATAAAAAATTTAAAAGTTGTCGTTTACAGCGATATTTCTCACACAAAGTATGGGTATATATAAAAATACACCCCAAAACTTATTGCCCTACTTCTCCTGAGTACGGCGATACCACATGTGTGACACTTTTTAGCAGCCAAGATGCGCAAAGGGGCCCTAAAACCAATGAGTACCTTTAGGATTTCACAGGGCATTTTTACGCATTTGGATTCCAGACTTCTTCTCACGCTTTAGGGGCCCCTAAAATGCCAGGACAGTATAAATACCCCACATGTGACCCCATTTTAGAAAGAAGACACCCCAAGGTATTCTGTGAGGGGTATGGTGAGTTAATGTAAAATTTTATTTTTTGTCACAAGTTAGTGAAATATGAGACTTTGTAAAAAAAAAAATATATATATCAATTTCCGCTAACTTGTGCCAAAAAAAAAAAAAATTCTGTGAACTTGCCATGCCCCTCACAGAATACCTTGGGGTGTCTTCTTTCCAAAATAGGGTCACATGTGGGGGTTTTTATACTGCCCTGGCATTTTAGGGGCCCTGAAGCGTCAGAATCCAAAATGCGTAAAAATGCCCTGTGAAATCCTAAAGGTACTCATTGGTTTTAGGGCCCTTTGCGCATCTTGACTGCAAAGTGTCACTCATGTGGTATCGCCGTACTCAGGAGAAGTAGGGCAATACATTTTGTGGTGTATTTTATATATACCCCTGCTGGGTGTGAGAAATATCTCTGTAAATGACAACTTTTAAAAAAATGTATACAAAGTTGTCAATTTACAGAGATATTTCTCTCACCCAGCATGGGTATATGTAAAAATACACCCCAAAGCACATTGCCCTACTTCTCCTGAGTATGGCGATACCACATGAGTGACACTTTTTGCAGCCAAGATGCGCAAAGGTGCCCTAAAACCAATGAGTACCTTTTAGGAGGGCATTTTTACGCATTTTTCTTCTCACGCTTTAGGGCTCCTAAATTGCCAGGACAGTATAAATACCCCACATGTGACACCATTTTGGAAAGAAGACACCCCAAGGTATTCCGTGAGGGGCATGGCGAGTTCATAGAAGATTTTTTTGTTGGCACAAGTTAGCGGAAATTGATTTTTTTATTGTTTTTCTCATAAAGTCTCCCTTTCTGCTAACTTTTGACAAAAAGTTAAATTTTTCATGGACTGACTATGCCCTCAGCGAATACCTTGGGGTGTCTTCTTTCCAAAATGGGGTCATTTGTGGGGTGTTTGTACTGTTCTGGCATTTTGGGTGGGGCTAATTGTGAGCAGCCATGTAAAGCTAAAGGTACTCGTTGGAATTTGGGCCCCTTTGCACTTAGGCTGCAAAAGTGTCACTCATGTGGTAGTCGCCGTACTCAGGAGAAGTAGGGCAATGTGTGTGTATTTTTACAGATACCCATACTTTGTGTGAGAAATATCGCTGTAAATTGACAACTGTGTATAAAATTTTTTAAAAAGTTGCCATTTACAGAGATATTTCTCTCACCCAGTATGGGTATATGTAAAAATACACCTCAAAACACATTGCCCTACCTCTCCTGAGTACGGCGATACCACATGTGTGACACTTTTGCAGCCAAGATGCGCAAAGGGCCCTAAACCAATGAGTACCTTTAGGATTTCACAAGGCATTTTTACGCATTTGGATTCTCACGCTTTAGGACCCTAAAATGCCAGGGCAGTATAAATACCCCACAAGTGACCCCATTTTGGAAAGAAGACAACCCAAGGTATTCTGTGAGGGGCATGGCGAGTTCACAGAAAAAAAAAAATTGGCACAAGTTAGCAGAAATTGATATTTTTTTTTTTTTTTACAAAGTCTCATATTCCACTAACTTGTGAGAAAAAATAAAATTTTACATGAACTCACCATACCCCTCACGGAATTCCTTGGGGTGTCTTCTTTCTAAAATGGGGTCACATGTGGGGTGTTTGTACTGCCCTGGCATTTTGGGCGGGGCTAAATTGTGAGCAGCCATGTAAAAGCTAAAGGTACTCGTTGGAATTTAGGCCCCGTTTGCGCGCCCAGGCTGCAAAAAGTGTCACTCATGTGGTATCGCCGTACTCAGGAGAAGTAGGGAAATGTTTTTGGGGTGTATTTTTACATATACCCATGTTAGAGTGAGAGAAATATCTCTGTAAACTGACAACTTTGTATAAAAAATTTAAAAAGTTGTCGTTTACAGCGATATTTCTCACACAAAGTATGGGTATATATAAAAATACACCCCAAAACTTATTGCCCTACTTCTCCTGAGTACGGCGATACCACATGTGTGACACTTTTAGCAGCCAAGATGCGCAAAGGGGCCCTAAAACCAATGAGTACCTTTAGGATTTCACAGGGCATTTTTACGCATTTGGATTCCAGACTTCTTCTCACGCTTTAGGGGCCCCTAAAATGCCAGGACAGTATAAATACCCCACATGTGACCCCATTTTAGAAAGAAGACACCCCAAGGTATTCTGTGAGGGGTATGGTGAGTTAATGTAGAATTTTATTTTTGTCACAAGTTAGTGAAATATGAGACTTTGTAAAAAAAAATATATATATCAATTTCCGCTAACTTGTGCCAAAAAAAAAAAATTCTGTGAACTTGCCATGCCCCTCACAGAATACCTTGGGGTGTCTTCTTTCCAAAATAGGGTCACATGTGGGGGTTTTTATACTGCCCTGGCATTTTAGGGGCCCTGAAGCGTCAGAATCTAAAATGCGTAAAAATGCCCTGTGAAATCCTAGAAGTACTCATTGGTTTTAGGGCCCTTTGCGCATCTTGACTGCAAAAGTGTCACTCATGTGGTATCGCCGTACTCAGGAGAAGTAGGGCAATACATTTTGTGGTGTATTTTATATATACCCCTGCTGGGTGTGAGAAATATCTCTGTAAATGACAACTTTTAAAAAAATGTATACAAAGTTGTCAATTTACAGAGATATTTCTCTCACCCAGCATGGGTATATGTAAAAATACACCCCAAAGCACATTGCCCTACTTCTCCTGAGTATGGCGATACCACATGAGTGACACTTTTTGCAGCCAAGATGCGCAAAGGTGCCCTAAAACCAATGAGTACCTTTTAGGAGGGCATTTTTACGCATTTTTCTTCTCACGCTTTAGGGCTCCTAAATTGCCAGGACAGTATAAATACCCCACATGTGACACCATTTTGGAAAGAAGACACCCCAAGGTATTCCGTGAGGGGCATGGCGAGTTCATAGAAGATTTTTTTTGTTGGCACAAGTTAGCGGAAATTGATTTTTTTTATTGTTTTTTCTCATAAAGTCTCCCTTTCTGCTAACTTTTGACAAAAAGTTAAATTTTTCATGGACTGACTATGCCCCTCAGCGAATACCTTGGGGTGTCTTCTTTCCAAAATGGGGTCATTTGTGGGGTGTTTGTACTGTTCTGGCATTTTGGGTGGGGCTAATTGTGAGCAGCCATGTAAAAGCTAAAGGTACTCGTTGGAATTTGGGCCCCTTTGCGCACCCAGGCTGCAAAAAAGTGTCACTCATGTGGTATCGCCGTACTCAGGAGAAGTAGGGCAATGTGTGTGTATTTTTACAGATACCCATACTTTGTGTGAGAAATATCGCTGTAAATTGACAACTGTGTATAAAATTTTTTAAAAAGTTGCCATTTACAGAGATATTTCTCTCACCCAGTATGGGTATATGTAAAAATACACCCCAAAACACATTGCCCTACCTCTCCTGAGTACGGCGATACCACATGTGTGACACTTTTTTGCAGCCAAGATGCGCAAAGGGGCCCTAAAACCAATGAGTACCTTTAGGATTTCACAAGGCATTTTTACGCATTTGGATTCTCACGCTTTAGGACCCCTAAAATGCCAGGGCAGTATAAATACCCCACAAGTGACCCCATTTTGGAAAGAAGACAACCCAAGGTATTCTGTGAGGGGCATGGCGAGTTCACAGAAAAAAAAAAAATTGGCACAAGTTAGCAGAAATTGATATTTTTTTTTTTTTTTTACAAAGTCTCATATTCCACTAACTTGTGAGAAAAAATAAAATTTTACATGAACTCACCATACCCCTCACGGAATTCCTTGGGGTGTCTTCTTTCTAAAATGGGGTCACATGTGGGGTGTTTGTACTGCCCTGGCATTTGAGGGTCTCCGCAATCATTACACGTATGTCCAGCATTAGGAGTTTCTGCGATTCTCCTTATATTGAGCATACGGGTAATGAGATTTATTTTTCCCGTTCAGCCTCTGGGCTGAAAAAAGAAAAAAAATGAACGGCACAGATTTTTTCATTCGCATCGATCAATGTGGATGAAAAAATATCTGCCAAAATCAGTGACTGCGGTGCGGTGGGCTGGGCGCTAAGTACCTAACAAGTAGCTAACTAACTGGCGGTGATAAGGGACCCTTATGCCCCATTCACACGTCCGAAATTCTGTTTGCGGAACGGAATTGCGGACCCATTCATTTCTATGGGGACAGACTTAGTCCCGCTCGGATCCGGAATTGCGGATCCGCACTTACGGGTCTACATTTCCGTTCCGCAAAAATATAGAACATGCCCTTTTCTTGTCCGCAATTACAGACAAGAAAAAGCATTTTCTATATAGTTCTGGCAATGTGCGGATCTGCAAAATGCGGAAAGCACATTGACGGTGTCCGTGTTTTGCGGATCCGCGCAAAACACATATGGACATGTGAATAGAGCCTTACAGGGAGGTGATCAGTGACATTGGGGTGATCAGGGAGTCTATATGGGGTGATCAGGGGTTAACAAGGGGTTAATAGTGGTTATAAGGTGTGTGTGTGTGGGGGGGGGGGGGGTTAGTGTAGTGTTTGGTGCAACTTTACAGAGTTACCTGGTCCTCTGGTGGTCGATCCCAGTAAATGGGACCACCAGAGGACCAGGTAGCAGGTATATCAGACGCTGTTAACAAAACAGCGTCTGATATAGCTGTTTGATCTAATTTATTTTACATTTACTGCCTGCCAGCGATTGATCATCGCTGGCAGGCTGTAGTATAACTGCAGAGCCGCGCTCTGCTGTGAACGTGCGCGCGTTCACAGAAGATCTCGCTTCTCGCGAGATGACGCACGGATGCGTCCAGGAGGAACAAACTTGCCGCCGCCTGGACGCATCCGTGCGTTAGGCGGTCGGCAAGCGGTTAAATACATACAAAACTAAATAAATACTAGAATAAAAATGTGCTGCCACTCAAGTAACCCACAGTATAAATCTATAATCCTATTATTTTTTTTAGAAGACCAAATCACTGTCTGAGACAATCATTCAAATAAAATCCCCAATAAAACATAGCAGACATATGGGAAACCATCAGCAAGAGCAGATCTTTTGATTGGCCTCAGCTGGAGGAGTGTGAAAATCTTTATGGATCCATGCCTCATTAATTTTGACCAGTGGTGTTATGACAAACCCTGCCTCCCTGAAGACCCTCTGAGATGACACTGGAGGCTGGGCAAAAAAGAACAGAAATAGCATACTGTACCAGTTCAGTCCACTGTTCCACTCTGCCTGCACAGAGGTTCATGGGGTTAGAGCACATGGTATTTGCGAGAGAAAGGCTGGAGTCCAGGTAGAACTGAACCTGGGTGTTGATGTCTCCTGTTGCTGATTTACCTCAGCCTGCTGTGGCACATGACAGAATTGTTCCATCATGTTCATGATACTGAACTGGCTGCTGTTACTGATTATGCCACCTGTGTTAGTGGAGATAGCTGAAAGTGGGTGACTCTCCATTGGGCAGGGAGGGGCTTCAGACATGAGGACGGCAAGCATCTGCTCACTGAAAGCTGTGGCAAGCTGCACAATGTTTTCTGGGATTAAAATAATTTGTCCTCCCTTTCGGAAAGAGGAAAAAAATTCCTTGATTTTGCTTTGAAAGCGAGGGTCTAAAAGCATGGCTATCCAGTAATCATCAGACTGCTTCAAGTGAATGATACATCTGTCATTACGTGAGCAAGCATACAGCTTGCCATCATGCCAGAGGACCCAGTTCTTTCCAGCTCCGCCCCCTCACTCCCCAAGATATTTAACCAATAAACGGTATCGGCAGTATCTCCAGATATTCCTTTATTAGATGTACTTCAATGAATGTGTACACAGAAAGCCAAAGTGCAACGTTTCGGCTACATGGTAGCTTTTTTCAAGATAAGTAGTCATTGTGGTGTCTCCATCATCATTATCCCCCTTCTCCTCCATGGAACTTTTAGACTCGAACCCTTACAGAACTCTGTAGACAAAAATATAACAAATGTTATGTGGGTCAAAATATGGGGATTTGAAGAGAAATGTGTTTTTTGTTGAAGGGTTTAGTTTTTTTTGTTTTGTTTTACAGGTATGAAAACACAATAAAAATTATTTTTCTGCAATCTTATGACCCACACAATCTGATTCAACATATAATTTTTACCCCATAGGGAACGCTGTGAAAATGAAACCCATAAAGCAATACCGAAATTACGTGTTTTTCCAATTTTACCTCATTTTGAATTGATTTCCAGCTTCCCACTACATCATAAGCAATATTAAATGGTGTCACACAAAACACAGGCCCAATATGGCAATGTAAGCTGAAAAATAAAAAATGTATGGCTCCTGAAAGACAGGGAGTAGTATGGGTAAAATACCCATATAGAGATTTATTTTTCAGTTAAATATGTAACATGTATTCTTGTATAGTCATTTTCCTCCTCTTCTTTAAGTTTTTCACTCAAAGAATTATACTGTACATAAATGGGAAGTTTACCTTCTTTTCCTGTCACATATCAACAGACCCTTCAATATCTGCACCAGAATCTTAAAGACAAGGCGGAAATCATCATTACTGCTCCCTCTAGCAGCCTTCCTTTTTCTCCCAGCACCTCCAAGATCTCCATGCAAGAGCTTGATGAGTTACGTAGGCAACTTGGAAGTGTAACAGCTTCCACAACTAGTGGCCCCCAGGTAAAGCTTACCTGTCTGATACGGTCATCAGATGGTACGGTAGATGTACATTTGTTATGCTCCGTTTAAATTCGTCAAAATGTTTAGCCCTTTATTTTCTTTTATCCTTCTATTCTTTCAGCTGGTGGAGGTTTTGCGGAAACAGCTCAGAGATGTACTGAACAAGAAGAATGTTGGACAGCCAATCCCTGTGTTCCCAAAATGGGTACATGAGCGACCAGCTCTGATAGGGGATTTCTCTTCTATGTCCAATACTAGTACAGATATCACAGTACCAATAGGTTTGTGTGACTTTATCATTTGTGATCATTACTTATTTTATTCTTTGTTAATCAATTTTCTTAAAAATTGACATGGCTTATGTAGATACCATACCTTTCTGTAAGCATGTAATATTGTTAATATCAACATAGCTGTTTCACCAGTTTCTCTATTTTTTGTCTTTTAGGAACCCTTACTCTAGCTTCTCAGGAAGCAGCTATAGTCGAGGACCTACTATATGTTCTTATTGGAGTTGATGGACGGTATATTACTGCACAGCCCATTGTGGGACGTCAGATACGCTCTTTCTCAGTAGACTCAAACCTTGATATGTCTGTAAAGGAACTTGTCAACAGGATACTTCCTGTGGCTGCCAGCTATTCCACTGTTACCAGGTACTAAAATAATGCAATCATTGTAAGGCAACAGTATAAAATAGGGATTATGTTACTTTAGTATCAGTAAATTAATTTATTAACTAGTCTTCATGTACGGTATGAGTAAAAATTTAAATCCTGTCTCATTTGTGAATGATAAGACATAGAAATCATGTGCCATAGTAAACAATATTTTATAGGGCAATATTTCATAGGACCCGCTAATGGGGCAGCTTTACTGCATGTGACATAGATAGATGAATAGATAGAATATATAGATTAATAGAATAAACCCGGACAAGGCAGTTAAAGCAGGCCATACATATAAGAAGGCTGTCAGTCAAATGCCTGGCTGACAGTCTTTTCTTCCGAACCTCCCATTTCTGTCCATGCTTGGCTCAGCAGAGTGTACATATGTAGTCTGGGAGATGATATAAAGCTGCTGGCAGCAGCTTATCTCCTTCTAGCAAAGGGATTGGTCAGTTAGGAGACAGTTGGGAGGCCACCATTACACATTAGGTGATCAGCCAAACCTTCTTTCCTCTAATCCCTCCCCCTTGTTGAGCGAAGCAAGTCTAAAACACATATTAAATATGGTGCAATTTGCATACATAAATTTTTTTCCGCTAGTTGAGCCATAATTCTAGCACATATAACCTATTAATCGCCAACAATGTACATAGTTTGTTGGAATAGGTCTTAATGATATGGCCCAGGAATAATGATGAATGATTCTTAATTTTAATCTCAATTTTCTTATTTTTTAGTAAACTAAAAAACAAATGGCAAGACCTAATTTAATCAAGTATTTTCTTAAGATATGGTTATTTTGACTATGAAGAGGTTGTGAGTTACAGTAAATTTACAGTATTTTTTTAGTGGGAAAAGTAACTAAAGATTTTCTCCAGGAAATGAATAGTTGCAGCAGTGGGTATGAAACCACTGTGTCAACCAACAGATTTAGCTTTGGTCTCCTGGTAGTCACTCTTTGACCGCTGTACAGGGATCTGGATTTCACTGCAGGGGAACAACCAGGCTGCTGCCTCGTGACGGGTGAGCACCAAGTGATCAGGAAAAATAGTAGTCGAGGACAGGCCGAAGTCAGGGCAAGCAGAATATGAGCAATCTGATAGATTGTTCAAGGACGGGGCAGACAGTGAACAGTCAATACAGACGTCGCATACAGATCAGGCAACAAAGGGTCGAAATCCAGTAAATGGGCAGACAATAGGAACAGCACACCTTTGCAAGCTAGAAAACCTGATTAGGCACCTTCCCATATAGCTGCCACAGGGTTACCAGCCCATGTTAGCAAGCAGGCTGCAGCCTGGGTGGATGGACAAATCAAGCTTGACAGCCGGGTTCGCCTGGGAGAAGACAGCTAGAGGTGGGTCAGGACCAGGGTAGTTTCTAAGGAAATTTACCAACAGGGCGAACATCAAAAAAGCACCCCCCCCCCCTCCAGATTGTGGCCGGATCTCTGCCGTACCCCATTGTAGTTGATGGGGGCGGCGGGCATTCAGTCTGCATCCAGCAGTGCCGGATCCAGTGAATTCCGGCAGGCTGTTCTCTAACGCAGTTGTGAAAGTAGCCTAATACAGTGCCACATACCTCTTACATCCAGTGACGTCTCCTTTGATGTAGACGTTCTCTTTCTTTATCTTCTCCTTTCAGATCAGACCGCCATGATGATTTCTTTCAGCCATCTCTTCTCTCTGCAGAGTTTGACAGACATCTTAGTTTCCTACTTTTCCACAATGCTCTAAGAAAAAACTGCACCCAGCAAATAGTATCCCTGACACCAATAGTGTAACCGTAATGTCCCCAAAAAATAACTGTGCTAATCTGATACTGTGCCAGGGTGCCCACACAGTAATAATGCTCCCCAAAACCCCAACAATAGTAATAATTCTGTGCCAGAGTGCACTTTGTAGTAATAGTGCTCCTACAGTGCCCACAACAGTAATTGTGTCCCAGAAGTATGATAATAATGCTCCCATAGTCCCCCAGTTGTAAGAAAGCCCACCGTAATGCTCCTGGTAGTAATAATTCTCCCCCTTATATTGTGCGCCAGGACAAAAAATCCCCCGCTGTGTGTCAGTAAAAAAAATGAAATAAAAAAAAATCTTAGTGCCCCCAGTAGAGCCAATGTCCCCAGAGTGCCCTCATGTGTTCCAATGACTTGTACTGTGTGCAAATAGAAAAAACACTTAGTGCCCCCAGTTGAGCTTAGGTGCCCATAGTGCCCTTTATTTTGTGCCAGTATAAAATACTCCTATATAGTGCCCCCAGAAGATGCCCCATAGTGCTCCTCCTCTGTCCCCATAGTGTCCTCCATATTGTGCCAGTATAAAATGCCCCTATAGACTGCCTCCATAATGCTCCTCTCCCCCCTTCCCCATAGTGGCACCAAAATGGGTGCCAGTATTAAATGCCCCCTCTAGAATGCCCCCATAGTGCTCTTCTCCCCCACTTCTCCGTAGTGCACTCCCATAATGTTTTCCAATAAATAGGGCCCCCATAGTGCTCCTTTACCCCCCACTCCTCCATAGAGCCGCCCATAACGAATGCCAGTATATAGGGCCCCCAGTAGATGCACCCATAGTGCTTCTCCCCCCTCCCACTTCTCTATAGAGCCCCCCAATAAATCGTGCCAGTACAAAGGGCCCCCAGTAGATGCTCCCATAGTGCTCCTTCCCCTCTTCTCCATAGTGCCCCCATAATGTGGCAGTATATATGGCCCCCATAGTGCCCCCCATAATGTGCCAGTACATAGGGCCCCCATAGTGCTTCCCCTCTTCTCCATAGTCCCCCCATATTGTGGAAGTATATAGGACCCCCATAGTGCTTCCCCTTTTCTCCCTAGTCCCCCCCCCTCATATTGTGGCAGTATATAGGGCCCCCATAGTGCTTCCCCTCTTCTTCATAGTACCCCTCCATATTGTGCCAGTAAATAGGGCCCACCCCCCCTTATTGCCACAGTATACTATAAATAATAAAAACAATAAACACATATACTTACCTTATGCTGCTGTCAGTGATGCGATACAGGCCTCTTCCGGCCTGTGTCCCGCTCTGTATGGCCCAGGCGGCATGATGATGTTATCGCGCCACCTGCACCGGCAACTGATAGGCTAAAGGCCTAGTGCCTTTAGCCTATCAGAGGAATGGGCAAGGGAGACTCCTCTCCCCTGCTCCTCCGCACCATTCATCTGTATCGCTGTCCTGAGGACGGCGATACAGATGAATATGGAGATGAGAGCTTCCACACTGGAAGTGCTCATCTCCACTCCTTCTGCCTCCGGACAGAAAGGGCCCCCCTCCGGCACTGGGCCCTGCTGACGGCACCCCCCTCTTCTGTCCCGAGTGATGCGCCCCATGTGGTCGCACCCCTCACCCGGCTGTAGAAACGGCCCTGGTCAGGACCTGCAATAAAGGTGAGCAGAGCAGCTGTGCAGGCAAACCATCGCTGTAGCATGAAGTATTTGAAGCAACCACCTGAACTGCAGTGCTGCCCCCATTTTTTTTTTTTTTTTAATTCACTGTAAAAAAAATAAAATCATTTTTTGTACTGCCATAATTGTAAAGACTCATAAAATAAAATAACCCTTTATTCTATTGGATGGTATAAATGCCAAATAAACATAGTTTTTGCTGTATGTTTTAATACTTTTACACCATAAGCCCTAAAAGCTTCATTACTTATTTTAATGCATGCTGGATACAGACAACTCACCCCAAAATCTAACACATCCCTCAATACAGATAAATCTTTGAGCTGTTTGTCAGTTGGCAACAGCCAATATTGCTGGTCACTCAACTTCCTAGGAAGAGATCGCCAGTCTTAGGCTTCATGCACACAACTGTATATGTTTTACGTCCGCAAACTTTGTGTCTGCCAAAAAAAACGGATGACGGACCGTTTTTTTGGGCAGATCCATTGTTATAATGCCTATCCTTGTCCGCAAACGTGAAAAAAAATAGGACATACCCTATTTTTTTGACAAAATGTAAACACAGACCACGGATGCGCAACAAAAACGGTTGACTATCCGCATTTTTTGACGGACCCATTAAAATGAATGGGGAAACATCCTATTCGAGAAAAAAGGAAAAAAAAAAAAAAAAACGGAATGGACACGGAAACAAACAACGGTGTGTGCATGAGGCCTTAGGTACTTTCACATCTGAGCTTTCCTTTCCAATATTGAGATCTGTTATAGGATCTCAAAACCGGAGGAAAATGCTTCAGTTTTGTCCCCATTCATTATCAATGGGGACAAAACTCAATGGAATGGAGTGCCGCAAAATGCATTCCGTTCTGTTTCATTGCATTCCCATGACGCGCAGAGAAGCACTGCAGGCAGCGTTTGAGTGCGTCATGGGATACTAATCTAGATAGATCTGGCATGAAACATAATATAAGGCAACGGTGCTGGATCCATTTTTTTTAGACATAAAGAAAAAAGGATTTAGGGCCGGATCTGTCTTGTTCATTTGGGAGATAAAACTACCGTATTCGTTCTGATTGGATGCAGCCAATTGTATTATATACTGGATGTGTTTTTACTAATCCCCTGATGACTCTGGCAAAAATGCAGATGTGAAAGTAATCTTATATGCACAGGAGATTTCTTAACCCATAGGATACCAGAAGTTTTTTCGTTTTTACGTTTTCATTTTTCTTCCCTATTTTCTTGAGCCATAATTTTTTTATATTTCGGTCACATAGCTGTATGAGCGCTTATTTCCAGTTCATCCCTCATGACAGCACAACAGGAGGATGTTCCCCTTTGACCTTCTTGGACAGGAAACAGAGAGAGTTAAAAGGTCCCTCCCACCTCCACTCACCAGTGTTTTTCCTGTCCTGCTCCTGGAAGGACGCAGAGAGGTTCCCTGCTCTAGGGTTAAAGAATTTTTACAAGTACTTTTAGGGCCTAAGGCTGGTACTAGGATCGGGGGGTGTCAGGCCTCTCCTTCCAGACCTCAAATAGCCTTGCTAACACCTCTTGGGGAAGAGGTCCCTTAGCAGCCCGGAACCCACCTGGCGGAGCCGAGCTTATAGGTGGGTTCTCTGATGGCCTGGGTTCGATCGGTGGGTTCATTCTCATCCTTCCTACCCTATAAAGTGGCCGTGCCTGTAAACCCCTTATGTGGATCCCTCGGGCTTGCTCATAACCCTGATGAGTGAGTAATGCAGCTGGTGTTTACCTCACTATGGATGTGGGTTTATGGAGCTTAGATCCGCTGTTCCTTGCCCTGCCTCTGTGCATGGGGAGTTCAGCAGGATTGCGCCTTAGTGCGCCTGAAGCAGTCAGCAGCTGGAATGGGACCTTGTCTCCTTACCAACGCAAGTATGGCATATGCTGCGTGACAATATTGTGCTTGCTTTGGCAGCACATACTCCAAGTTTGGTAAGTAAACCATGCAAACTTTTTGTCAGGTAAGTAGACCATGCATGTGTTTAACCAGCTGGATTGCCTCCACAGTTCTAATTACTTTAATTGAGAATCTGTGTGTGGATCTGAGGTTTCTACCTCAGACGATAGTAGAATCATCTGTTTCTTAATTAGGACAGAATGTGGTGCTTAGATTTTTCAGCCTAGCAACCTGGCTTAACATGTGCAGCCTCACGGCCTCTGTGCCTGGCGTGCAGCCTCACGGCCTCTGTGCCTGGCGTGCAGCCTCACGGCCTGTGTGCCCGCAGCGTGCCGCCTCACGGCCTGTGTGCCCGCGCCGTGCCGCCTCACGGCCTGTGGGCCCGCGCCGTGCCGCCTCACGGCCTGTGGGCCCGCGCCGTGCCGCCTCACGGCCTGTGGGCCCGCGCCGTGCCGCCTCACGGCCTGTGGGCCCGCGCCGTGCCGCCTCACGGCCTGTGGGCCCGCGCCGTGCCGCCTCACGGCCTGTGTGGCCCTCACGGCCTGTGGGCCCGCGGCGACCTTGCCTCCGCGCAGGGCCCGCGGCGACCTTGCCTCCGCGCAGGGCCCGCGGCGACCTTGCCTCCGCGCAGGGCCCGCGGCGACCTTGCCTCCGCGCAGGGCCCGCGGCGACCTTGCCTCCGCGCGAGGGCCCGCGGCGACCTTGCCTCCGCGCAGGGCCCGCGGCGACCTTGCCTCCGCGCAGGGCCCGCGGCGACCTTGCCTCGCGCGCAGGGCCCGCGGCGACCTTGCCTCTGCGCAGGGCCCGCGGCGACCTTGCCTCCGCGCAGGGCCCGCGGCGACCTTGCCTCCGCGCAGGGCCCGCGGCGACCTTGCCTCCGCGCAGGGCCCGCTGCCTCTATGCATAGCCTGTCTCCACTTAGCTCCGGGCAGTGGTTGGCTGACACTTGCCTCCTACGGCGGTCCTGACACATAAAAGCAACACGGTAGGAGGTAGAAGTTAAGCTAAAGCTAAAAGGGGTCCTAAGCCCTCAGGAGGTACCTAGTCCAACAGGAGTAGCCTACAGTTTAACACAATACTGTATTGAAGCCACATTCCTCTTTGGACAATGTGGACAATATTAATAGGAATTGTATGTTATTAATTCAAGGAGTAGAAGACATATATGTGTACGGGCCATGTGATTCATAGTATATTCACCTGGAGATAGTATGGGTCAGCCTGAAGTTAAAGATCCTACTCAGACTTGTTACAATGGGAGGTAGCACCATCTTGGCTGGGTATTATTCATGTACGGATTACAGCTATCCCCTTTGAGGCAATAAATTGGTAATGCTACCTCAGGACAAGTGATTTTCAGTAAAGTCAACTTATGCCCAACTAAACTGTCCTCTAGGTTATTCTATCTTTTTGCACCTAAGGGTGCTAATGTGATGAACATTAGGACCATGCCTTCATTACATTTAATTCCCATATCCTCAACGGCATCTCTGTTGCCTCCGGGGAGGAGACTCCCCTCACTGCAGACCTACCCAGGAAGCTATAAAACTGCAATAGAGCTCTCCTCTGTCCACGTTCACACTTGCAGCCATGCACATTTAAACTGCGGTTGTGTGCGCTGCACAGGTCCTGTAACCTTCTGCCACTCCTCAGTCCCAGTGTTTCCTGGCTAGGGCCATGTAAAGATCTTGTGAAACCCTTAAGACTGCCTCTAACTTGAAGTTATGCATGCAGGTGGGTTCTCGGTTGGCCTGGTTTCGTCGCGAAGGTTCTTTCCCTTGAGTTCATACCAACACCTCCTGGTATGGGATCCCAAAAAGAGCTTGTCCTGGACCGGTACAGAAGCCAGCGGTACAGTTTGGTTACCTCATCGGTGTTGTCCATGCCTGCTGTGTGCCAGTGCTGTCAGCTTGGCTCTGGTTTTCTTACATATACCTCGTAGACATCAGGAGTTAGCTGATTATTGTTTAACGATTAAGCTCTGGGGTATAAACTGCAATGGGGTCTACAGTAAATATTTCCTCGTGCAGTGGTTGTATATGAGGTTACAATATTTTATCTGATTTTAGAGCTAGTCGCTTTTACGCAGTGGTACTTACCATATAGACTAGGCTTACAGGTAGAGGACATTCTTTTTATGACCGATGTCTAATAAAACGATTATTCTTCCTCTAATTAGATACTTAAGTCTAGAATCAGCAGGGCTGTGGAGTCGGTAGATAAATTGTCCGACTCCGACTCCGACTCCTCAGATTTTGAAACTTCCGACTCCTCGACTCCGACTCCTCTGTATTTAATATGCAAATACGAAGCTGTTCCACCAAGTTCTTCTAATCTTCTCTAGCACAGAGAGGTAGTTGAGCAGAAGCTGCTGCCTTCTCCTTTGGGTGCTGATCTTCTGCTGAAGATATAGCAGTGGGAGGATCCAGGAAGGGGCAGGGGAAGGGGCATTTATTTTAAAACATGATTTTCCTAGTAGAATCCCATAGTCGTGTTTAAAATTTAAGCTAACAATCTGAGTTTACATGTTTTATAGCCTTAGCTGAATGATAGCAGTTTTTCAAATGGTTTACAGCTTCAGTCTTGAACTATTGACTATCCATTCCCTTCACTTATACAAGTGTCTCCAGTCCTTAATCAGTTATCAGTGAGAGGCTAGGATAACCATGGGTTCCCTGTAACAGCAGACCACGAGACAATGGAAAGTGTAAGTATTGCCGCTCCTTAAAGGGACACTGACAGGCTGATTTTCCAGCTAAAGATATATATATACTGGTATTCATCAGAGAATTAGGAATAAAACTATACTAATGTTACCCCCAGTTAAGCTGTACTTGTGTTTAAAAAACATTTTAATCTGTATGCAAATTCACTATCTTTGTGCCCAATGGGGCAGCGTCTCCTGCGGCTTTGTGCCCAGCCGCGCCAAGTACAGCTTCCCAGCGCTGTTCCCCTCGTTATTATTCACTGCACTGGCCTTTTTTTCAGGCTAGCCGAACGCTGAATTCCTGCGCAGGTGCACGTGTAGAGTGCTGGCAGCAGCCTCGTCTGGCTATGCTGAGGCTGTGCCAGCTTTCTCTCTTCCTCCTCACTACCTAGTCCTGTCTAGTGCTGCCAGTACTCTACATGTGCGCCTGCCCCCTTGGGCACAAAGGTAGAGAATTTGCATATTGATTAAAACGTTTTTAAACACAAGTAAACCTCAACTGGGGGTAACAGTCGTCTAGTTGTATTCCTAATCCTCTGATGAATACCAGCAGATATATCAGCCTGTCAGTGTCCCTTTAACTGCATAGTAAAGCATATGAAAAGCTTCTTCATGGTCACTTAACGTCTTTGTTTAGCGGTAACGTGACGCACTGCATGCATTGGCCTTTATTCTTACAGTAGAGAAGTAATTAATTATAACTTTATCTGAATTGGGACATTTAACTTGCTTTTTTTTTATTCCAATTTTTTTTTATTCCAATTTAAATCTAGTAGGAGTCGGTCCATTTTTTGCCGACTCCGACTCCGACTCCAGGTACCCAAAATTGCCTCCGACTCCTCGACTCCGACTCCGACTCCACAGCCCTGAGAATCAGAGGTAGGTGTGTTGATCAAGTATGCCGATAGAGACATTTCAGAGTCAGACTGGATTTACAAACTCTGTCACCAAGATTAGTTCTGGTAGAATCAAAAAGTTTCTGTCTCAGGTTTATTCCTGATTCTATGAAATGGTATTTTTATCTAAGGATAAATATCGGAGATATATTGTCCTTAGACTGGGTCCCCCCCTATATTATATTTGGTACGTCTCCTGTTGTGCTGTCATGAGGGATGAACTGGAAAATAGGAATTAAGACTTACCGGTAATTCATTTTCCTGAGATTCCCTCATGACAGCACCTGTACATTCCCTCCCTTTCTAACTACTATGTAGAGATTGCTTATTGGAATTTGTGATGATTTTAATAAATCGGTTGCATTCTTCCTGGTGAAGTGATCTGAATAAACACTGGTGAGTGGAGGTGGGAGGGACCTTTTAACCTCTCTGTTTCCTGTCCAAGAAGGTCAAAGGGGAACATCCTCCTGTTGTGCTGTCATGAGGGAATCTCAGGAAAATGAATTACCGGTAAGTCTAATTCCTATTTTTTTGCGGGACAGGTTTTACTTTCTAATGCCACCATTAATTATGGCATAAAATGTAGTGGGAAGCGGTAAAACAATTTTCAAATGGAGTGGAATTATAGAAAAAAAAAAATTCTATTCCTCCACCGTTTTACGGGTTTTCCTTCCACGCCGTTTCGTTTACAGCAAAACTGAACCACGCCCTTCATTCTCTGGGTCAGTAAGATTACAATGATACCCCATATGTATAGGTTCTTTATGTATAAATAGTGTAAAAATAAAAGTAAACTTTGCTAAATTATTTTTATTTCTTTTTTTACATCGCCATATTCTGACCCCAATAACTTTTTTATACTTATGTCTACTGAGCTGTAGTTTTTTTTTGTAGTTTTAATTGATACCATTTTGGAGTGTGCATGACTTTTTCATCACATTTTATAAAAAAAATTTGGGTAAGAGAAGCAATGAAAAAATTACAGATCGGCCATTTTTTTTTTCTATTTTAATAGTATGAGCGTTTTTGTCGCGGTGATACCCATGATGTTTATATTTATTATTATTTAGGTATTTATTTTTTAATTAGACAAAGGGGGGTGATTTAAACTTTTATATTTTTCTTACTTTTTTACATTTTTTGTGATGATTTTGTGGCTCTTATATGAGCCTATAAATTGTTTTTTTAATTTTGGTCTATCAGGGATTTTTAAAATGCCATTTAAACTCAATTTTGCTCAGTTCTTATCCTGTCCTGCCATGTGGTGTCCAAAATAAGAATTGCAGCATGAACACTATCAACCTCATCAGGAGTACTGATGCCCCAATTGGCCCCCAAATGAGGTAATGGCATCTAAAGCATTAAATTACCAAGATCGGCAACATTGCCGGTCACGGTAATTAGCCCCAGGTCTCTGCTGTTTGCAACAGAAGAGATCTGCGCCAGTGGTCACCATGTTTACATATCGCTCAAGCGCCGTACATGTACTGCGCTGGTATTAAACGGGTTAATAGAGGGAGTGATGCTGACTATCATGATTGCTGTGTTATACTTGGGTAAGAATTTTTAAAATAGTCCAGAAATTAACTGCTTTGTGTTTACTAGTGATTAGAGTAATAATGGTGGCTTTTGGCTCTCTGCATCCCTCACCACTTCAAGGATGTTTTAAGTTACTGGAGAACATAGTGACATAGTAAGTAAGGCTGAAAAAAAGACATCCATCCAGTTTAGCCTATTTATCCTGCAAAGTGAAAGCTAAAAAAAACATAAGGTAGAAGCTAATTTTCCTCATTGTAGTAGGAAAAACATTTCTTCCCGAGTGAAATGAGGCAATCTGAATAAATCCCTGGATCAAAAACTGTTCTACAGAATTCTAGTAATCATTATTGCCTCCTCTGGCAGACATTTCCATAGTCTCACTGCTCGTATAGTAATCCTAATCTATGTTGAGGTAGAAACATTATTTCCTATAGATGTAGAGGATGTCCCTTTGTCACGGTCACAGACCTGGAATATAGATCATGATAGAGATCTCTGTATTGACCTTTGATATATTTATACATGGTTATGAGCTCTCCCCTTAGTCATCCTTTTTCTAAACTAAATAATCCTAATTTTGATAATCTTTCTGGGTACTGTAGTCAATCCATTCCATTTATTACTTTAATTGCCCTCCTCTGAACCCACTCTAGCAGTATGTCTTTCTTGAGCACAGGAGTCCAAAACTGTACCCAATCTGAGTATATACCATTAATAGCCACCCTCTGAGCCAGTTACTTATCCACACACATTTTCCAGCAGTCCAAACATTCTCTTTATCTGTAGTAGCCTTTTATGTGGCACGGTCAAATCAAATGTTTTGGAGAACTGAAGTTATCATATCCATTGACTCATCCTGGTCCAGTATAGAACTTACCTCCTCATAGAAACTGATTAGTTTGACAGGACTGATCCCTCATAAACCTGTGCTGACACAGCTTTTTACACTTATTTTCATTGAGATGCTCCAAGCTAGCATCTGTTAGAAAACCTTCAAACAGTTACTTACAACAGGTGTTAGACTTACTGGCCTATATTTTCCATTGCTAGTTTCTGGGCTCTGTTTTTGACACTTTTTGAATATTACAAACACAATATCTAAGCTAATCACCAGTTCTGTGGAACATACCTTGTTATTATAGAGTTCTTAACTATCACAAATAAGGGTATGTCTATTCCAATACTTAATTATCTAAAGATACGGCGTTGTATGGATCCAGTTATATGTCTATTTTAGTCTTTTTAAGTTGCAACGTCACTTCTTCCTGGGACAGAAAGGCCACTTCTATTGGGAAGTTAACTTTGGCACTCTGCACTTCATCTGGCATTTCATTTTACTCAGTAAATACGTTGGGGGAAAATATTTAAGAAATTCACTTTCACCTCTTCGTTGTGAACAGCTCCTTCATCACTCCTTAAGCCACCATGACATATCATGTCTTAAAGCAGGCATGTCCAAAGTCCGGCCCGCGGCCCAGACTGATGCGGCCCCCCAGATAAGTTAGGCAAATAGTAATCATACGGCCCCTGGAGTGAGTTCCTGAGCACAGCTCAGGACTCCTTTGATCTCTCACCGCAGGGCTTGACGTCATCAGCCGGCTAACGAAGAAGTAAAGGCCAAATCTCGCGACGTCCGAGATCTCGTGAGATTTGGGATTTGGGCTCAGGGAGAAGAAAAGCCCAAATCTCACGAGATCTCAGATGTCGCGAGATTAGGGATTTCCTTCTCCCTGAGCTCAAATCTCACGAGATCTCGGACGTTGTGAGATTTGGCCTTTCCTTCTTCATTCGTCGGCTGATGACGTCAAGTCCCGTAAGTGAGAGATCAAAGGAGTCCTGAGCTGTGCTCGGGGACTCACTGGAATATAAGCTTACGTTCTTCCTGCGCCCGCTGATAGAGAGATCCCAGGTCCTGGGCTGTGCTCGGGGACCCACTGGGGGGGGGGGGCATAAGATCTATATTTGGCCATTCCTTCTCCCTGTGCCTCCACACACACAGCAACAAGGGCGACCATAAGGGCTATTGAGCCTATTGAAGAAAAAAAATCATACTGACAGGCAGGCGGGGCTGTGAACTCATTGTATAATAAAGCAGACAAGGGAGCAGAATAGGAATCTGTGGTAGCAAATTGTCATACCCTTCATTAACCCCTCAATGTACGTCACGGTGCTGTAATTTGATTATCTGATTGTGCTCCTAGTTCTCTCTACATAACTTCTCTCCTTCTGGCCAATTTTTATAATGGTAACTACAAATAAGAGACTAAAAGTTGCCAGTGAGGGACGCCGCTTCCAGAATAGGTGGAAAGTGGAATATTTTTTCACTGAAATACCGAATCACTGTGTTTGTCTGATATGCCAAGAGACTGTGGCTGCTTATAAGGAATTTAATGTCAAGAGACACTACCAGTCGAGACATAGCACATACGACAAGCTAACAGGGCGCAACCGCAGCGAAAAGTTGAAGCAACTTGAAGCTGTTTTAATGTCACAATAGCGATTTTTTACAATTGCAAAATGGTCGGCCCTCGCACATGTTCACTTCATCAAATCTGGCCCTCCTCGAAAAAAGTTTGGACACCCCTGTCTTAAAGGATATGGACACCTTTGTAAAAAAAATAATAATAATTTTTACATTATTTCATTTATTTTGTGGAGAAAATAATTTCTCCAATTGGTTGGTTGTTTATTTTTTTTTTTTTTTTATATTCGTTTTTGTGTTACAGCCTGCTGTGCTACTCTCAGTGAGTTTACAAAGAATCCGTCATCTGACGTATTTTCTGTAACTCCTCGTGTGCACACTGTCTCCCCACCCCACCCTTCAGGATGGCAGAACGGCAGCAGGACAGTGTGTTAGCTGTAGCATACGGCCTACAGCAGGGCTGGCCAACCTGCGGCTCTCCAGCTGTTGCAAAACTACAACTCCCAGCATGTCCAGATTGTCTGCAACTATCAGCCTACAGCAGGGCATGGTGGGAATTGCAGTTTTACAACAGCTGGAGAGCTGCAGGTTGGCCAGCCCTGGCCTACAGTCTGCTTGAAATAACTGTTTAAACCCTTCCATGCTGCGGTCCCTGGGGACTACTGTCTAGAAGCGGCTAACCATCGCTGCTCTGCCCTGGCAGCGGCCCGATGCTTGAAGGGTTAATGACCACCCCCCCCCACACTCCCCCAGTTGTTCTATCCATTCGAATTGTAGTTTTTCGCTTTCTTCCACGTCTTTCAGGTTTTGGTTGCCATTTGAAAGCATTTGCGATCATTTTAGCTAAGCAGCCTATCATTTTCTGCACTTATTTGTATGTTTCCCCTCTCCAATCCACTTTTTAATCAAGATACACTGTTCTTCTGAACAATGTCTGGAACGACCCATTTTCCTCAAAATTTCAGAGAGAAATGCACTGTAACCAGCATTTACAACATTTGCTGCCTTCCTTCCTTAAATAAGGGCAATAATTGCCAACAGTTTTTCAAAGAATGGATGACCGCACTAATTGAACTCCACACTGCTATTGTTTTGAACATGCCCCTTTCAATTAGGGATTCAATTACACAGAAACAGCAGCACGCATGTCATGGCTGTTGGGTCTGTTGGATTTCTATTACTCTACTACATCTGCTAGTAAATTGTATGCCATGTAGGAATATAATTTCTACCAAAAACAGTGATTGATCAGGTTAGTGATGTCTGACTGCTATTATTTTTAACACAACTGCGTATGTATGTGTGTGTGTGTGTGTGTATATATATATATATATATATATATATATATATATATATATATATATATAATCTATCTCTTAATAAATATATATATATATATATATATATATATATATATATATATATATATATGAATTTTTGTCTAGACGTTCTTTATGCGCGACTAAACAGCTGGACCAATCTTCACCAAATTCGGCACACGGGTACATCAGGTGTCCGGGAAGGTTTTCGGGTCTCAGCTCTCTAGGACTTACCGTTCCTAAGATATTCCCAAAAAATAACCTGCATTATAGCTAATACAAGCCAGCAAGCCTTTCACTTAAATCCAAACTGTCAATTACTGCTCTCTGCCAGTTTGGTAACCATAACAACCTCCAGCCATGTTCACTGCTGTAGATGAGATGAGGAAATCTGTCACCAGGATAATCACTATAGAAGTAAAGCCATGGCCTAATAGCACTTAGTAGGTTATTGCCTGAGGTTTCCATAACAACTCGGCCATTTCTCTTCACTGCTGCAAGTCAGCTTTAACCGCCTGCCGACCGCCTGACGCAGGGCTGTGTCCAGGCGGCAGCAGGCTTTTTCCTCCTTGACGCGGCGTCGCGTCATCTCGCGAGAGGCGAGATTTGCCGTGAACGCGCGCGCCTCGGCAGTTGTACTGAAGCCTGCCAGCGATGATCAATCGCTGGCAGGCTGTAGATGCAAAATACAAAGCATCAAAGAGGTATATCAGACGCTGTTTTGTTAACAGCGTCTGATATACCTGCTACCTGGTCCTCTGGTGGTCCCATTTGCTGGTATCGACTACCAGAGGACCAGGTAGCTATGTAAAGTAGCACCAAGCACCACACTACACCCCCGTCACTTATTAACACCTTGTTAACCCCTGATCACCCCATAAAGACTCCCTGATCACCCCCCTGTCACTGATCACCCCCCTGTAAGGCTCCATTCACATGTCCATATGTGTTTTGCGGAAACAATTCCGGATCCGAGCGGGACAAAGTCTGTCCCCATAGAAATGAATGGGTCCGCAATTCCATTCCGCAAACAGAATTGCGGATGTGTAAATGGGGCATAAGGGTCCCTTATCACTGCCCGTTAGTTAGCTACTTGTTAGGTAGTTAGCGCACAGCCCACCGCACCGCAGTCACTGATTTTGGCAGAGATTTTTTCATCCACATTGATCGATGCGAATGAAAAAAATCTGTGCCGTTCATTTTTTTTTTTTTCTTTTCAGCCCAGAGGCTGAACGGAAAAAAAAAATCTCATTACCCGTATGCTCAATATAAGGAGAATCGCAGAAACTCCTAATGCTGGCCATACGTGTAATGATTGCGGAGACCCTCAAATGCCAGAGCAGTACAAACACCTCACTTGACCCCATTTTAGAAAGAAGACACCCCAAGGTATTCCGTGAGGGGTATGGTGAGTTCATGTAAAATTTTATTTTTTGTCACAAGTTGGTGGAATATGAGACTTTGTAAAAATATATATATATATATCAATTTCCGCTAACTTGTGCCAAATTTTTTTTTTTTCTGTGAACTCGCCATGCCCCTCACGGAATACCTTGGGGTGTCTTCTTTCCATAATAGGGACACATGTGGGGTATTTATACTGCCCTGGCATTTTAGGGGTCCTAAAGCGTGAGAATCTAAATGCGTAAAAATGCCCTGTGAAATCCTAAAGGTACTCATTGGAATTTGGGCCACTTTGCGCATCTTGGCTGCAAAAAAGTGTCACTCGTGGTATCGCCGTACTCAGGAGAAGTAGGGCAATGAGTTTTGGGGTGTGTTTTTATATATACCCATGCTGGGTGAGAGAAATAGCTCTGTAAATGACAACTTTTTAAAAACTTTTTATACAAAGTTGTCAATTTACAGAGATATTTCTCACACCCAGCATGGGTATATGTAAAAATACACCCCAAAACACATTGCCCTACTTCTCCTGAGTACGGCGATACCACATGTGTGACACTTTTTTGCAGCCAAGATGCGCAAAGAGGCCCAAATTCCAATGAGTACCTTTTAGGAGGGCATTTTTACGCATTTTTCTTCTCGCGCTTTAGGGCCCCTAAAATGCCAGGGCAGTATCAATACCCCACATGTGACCCCATTTTGGAAAGAAGACACCCCAAGGTATTCAGTGAGGGGCATGGCGAGTTCATAGAATTTTTTTTTGGCACAAGTTAGCGGAAATTTATTTTTTATTGTTTTTTCTCACAAAGTCTCCCTTTCTGCTAACTTTTGACAAAAAGTTTAATTTTTCATGGACTCACTATGCCCCTTAAGCGAATACCTTGGGGTGTCTTCTTTCCAAAATGGGGTCATTTGTGGGGTGTTTGTACTGTTCTAGCATTTTGGGCGGGGCTAAATTGTGAGCAGCCATGTAAAACCTAAAGGTACTCGTTGGAATTTGGGCCCCTTTGCACACCCAGGCTGCAAAAAAGTGTCACTCATGTGGTATCACCATACTCAGGAGAAGTAGGGAAATGTGTTTTGGGGTGTATTTTTACATATACCCATGTGGCTGAGAGAAATATCTCTGTAAATTGACAACTTTGTAGAAAAAAAATTTAAAAAGTTGTCGTTTACAGCAATATTTCTCACACAAAGTATGGGTATATATAAAAGTACACCCAAAAACACATTGCCCTACTTCTTCTGAGTTCGGTGATACCACATGTGTGACACTTTTTTGCAGTCAAGATGCGCCAAGGGGCCCAAATTCCCATGAGTACCTTTAGGATTTCACAGGGTATTTTTACGCATTTGGATTCTCGCGCTTTAGGACCCCTAAAATGCCAGGGCAGTATAAATACCCCACATGTGACCCCATTTTGTAAAGAAGACACCCCAAGGTATTCCGTGAGGGGCATGGCGAGTTCACAGAAAAAAATTTTTTGGGCACAAGTTAGCGGAAATTGATATATATATATTTTTTTTTTACAAAGTCTCATATTCCACTAACTTGTGACAAAAAATAAAATTTTGCATGAACTCACCATACCTCTCACGGAATAACTTGGGGTGTCTTCTTTCTAAAATGGGGTCACATGTAAGGTGTTTGTACTGCCTTGGCATTTGAAGGTCTCCGCAATCATTACACGTATGGCCAGCATTTGGAGTTTCTGCGATTCTCCTTATATTGAGCATACTAGTAATGAGATTTTCTTTTTCCGTTCAGCCTCTGGGCTGAAAAAAGAAAAAAAATGAACGGCACAAATTTTTTCATTCGCATCGATCATTGTGGATGAAAAAATCTCTGCCAAAATCAGTGACTGCGTTGCGGTGGGCTGGGCTCTAACTACCTAACAAGTAGCTAACTAACTGGCGGTGATAAGGGACCCTTATGCCCCATTCACACGTCCGCAATTCTGTTTGCGGAACAGAATTGCGGACCCATTCATTTCTATGGGGACAGACTTTGTCCCGCTCTGATCCGGAATTGCGGATCCGCACTTCCGGGTCTGCACTTCCGTTCCGCAATTGCGGACAAGAAAAGGCATTTTCTATATAGTTCTGGCAATGTGCGGATCTGCAAAATGCGGAAAGCACATTGCTGGTGTCCGTGTTTTGCGCATCCGCGGACCCATGGATCCGCAAAACACATATGGACATGTGAATGGAGCCTTACAGGGGGGTGATCAGTGACAGGGGGGTGATCAGGGAGTCTTTATGGGGTGATCAGGGGTTAACAAGGTGTTAATAAGTGACAGGGGTGTAGTGTGGTGCTTGGTGCTACTTTACAGAGCTACCTGGTCCTCTGGTGGTCGATCCCAGCAAATGGGACCACCAGAGGACCAGGTAGCAGGTATATCAGACGCTGTTAACAAAACAGCGTCTGATATACCGGTTTGATGCGATTTAATTCGCATCGACAGCCTGCCAGCGATTATCGCTGGCAGGTTGTAGTACCACTGCCGAACTGTGCACTGCTGTGAACGCACGCGCATTCACAGAAAATCTCGCCTCTCGGGAGATGCCGCGCGGATGCGTCCAGGAGGAACAAACCGGCGGTCGGGAGGCAGAAGATTATACTGTTAAGAGAGCAGAGTGCTGTGGAGGTCACAGTTCAGGGGGTAAGTAGGGTGGCCATTCAAGTCGCCCTTAAAACCCCGCCCCCAGGTCCAGCTAAACCACGCCTCTGATTCAGTTAGACCACGCCTTCTCCCCTGCAGAGGTGGGAGGGACAGTGACTTTCTCCCTGCAGCTCACATTCAGACAGAACAGTGCTGCTGTCTTAGAGTGAGCTGTTTAAATGGACACGCCCTCAATCCAGTTAGGCCATGCCCCCTCCCACTCTGCCAACAGGGATTGAAAAAAAAGTTAAAAATCAACTACAAGATACACAGCTCTGCAGACAGGATATGAATAAATACACAGCTCAGCAGACAGTATCACACAACATAAGATTAGATACACAGCTCAACAGACAGTGAACACAGGATAGGATTTGATACACAGCTCAGTAAGGATTAGTTACACAGCTCATCAGACAGTATCACACAGGGTAGGATTAGATACACAACTAAGGAAGGATTAGATACACTGCTTAGCAGACAATTTCACACAGGATAGGATTAGATACACAGCTCATTAAACAGTATCACACAGGATAGGATTAGTTACACAGCTCAGCAGACAGTATCACACAATATAGGATTAGATACACAGCTCAGCAGACAGGATATGCTTAGATACACAGGATTGGCGCATAGCAAATGTTGTGTCAATGTTCAAAAAGGGTCCAAAAACAGAGCCCGGAAACTTTAGGCCTGTAAATTTAACATCTGTTGTGGGGAAACTGAAGGTTTTCTGAGAGATGCTTTCTTAGAGGATCTCAACGGAAATAAACAAATAACTCCATATCAGCATGGCTTTATGAGGGATTGGTCATGCCAAACAAATTTAATCCGTTTCTATGATTATGTAAGTTCTAGACTTGACAGCGGCGAATCAATGGGTGTCTTATATCTTTACTTCTCCAAAGCATTTGACACTGTACCACATAAAAGGTTAGTATATAAAATGAGGATGCTCGGACTGGGAGAAAATGTCTGTAAGTGGGTAAGTAACTGGCTGAGTGACAGAAAACAGAGGGTGGTTATTAACGGTACACACTCAGATTGGACAACTGTCAATAGTGGGGTACCTCAGGGGTCAGTACTGGGTCCTATTCTTTTCAATATATTTATTAATGATCTTGTAGAAGGCTTGCATAGTAAAATATCAATTTTTGCAGATGACACTAAACTGTGTAAAGTAATTAACACTAAAGAGGACAATATACTGCTACAGAGGGATCTGGATAGATTAGAGGCTTGGGCAGATAAGTGGCAGATGAGGTTTAACACTGACAAATGTAAAGTTATGCACATGGGAAGGAATAATGCAAGTCACCCGTACATAATAAATGGTAAAACACTCGGTAACACTGACATGGAAAAGGATCTAGGAATTTTAATAAACAGCAAACTAAGCTGCAAAAACCAGTGTCAGACAGCTGCCGCCAAGGCCAATAAGATAATGGGTTGCATTAAAAGGGGCATAGATGCCCGTGATGAGAACAAATTGCTAGTCAGACCACACATGGAGTACTGTGTACAGTTCTGGGCTCCTGTGAACAATGCGGACATAGCAGAGCTGGAGAGGGTTCAGAGGAGGGCACTAAAGTAATAACTAGAATGGGGCAACTACAGTCGTGGCCAAAAGTTTCTGAGAATTACATAAATATTGGAATTTGGAAGAGTTGCTGCTTAAGTTTTTATAATAGCAATTTGCATATACTCCAGAATGTTATGAAGAGTGATCAGATGAATTGCATAATCCTTCTTTGCCATGAAAATTACCTTAATCCCAAAAAATCCTTTCCACTGCATTTAATTGCTGTCATTAAAGAACCTGCTGAGATCATTTCAGTAATTGTGTTGTTAACTCAGGTGAGAATGTTGATGAGCACAAGGTTGGAGATCATTATGTCAGGCTGATTGGGTTAAAATAGCAGACTTGACATGTTAAAAGGAGGGTGATGGTTGAAATCATTGTTCTTCCATTGTCATCCATGGTGACCTGCAAAGAAACGCGTGCAGCCATCATTGCGTTGCATAAAAATGACTTCACAGGCAAGGATATTGTGGCTACTAAGATTGCACCTCAATCAACAATTTATAGGATCATCAAGAACTTCAAGGAAAGAGGTTCAATTCTTGTTAAGAAGGCTTCAGTGCGTCCAAGAGAGTCCAGCAAACGCCAGGATCGTCTCCTAAAGAGGATTCAGCTGCGGGATCGGAAGGCCACCAGTGCAGAGCTTGCTCAGAAATGGCAGCAGGCAGGTGTGAGCACATCTGCACGCACAGTGAGGCGAAGACTTTTGGAAGATGGCCTGTTGTCAAGAAGGGCAGCAAAGAAGCCACTTCTCTCCAAAAAAACATCAGGGACAGATTGATCTTCTGCAGAAAGTATGGTGAATGGACTGCTGAGGACTGGGGCAAAGTCATATTCTCTGATGAAGCCTCTTTCCGATTGTTTGGGGCATCTGGAAAATGGCTTGTCCGGAGAAGAAAAGGTGAGCGCTACCATCAGTCTTGTGTCATGCCAACAGTAAAGCATCCTGAGACCATTCATGTGTGGGTTTGCTTCTCATCCAAGGGAGTGGGCTCACTCACAATTTTGCCCAAAAACAGCCATGAATAAAGAATGGTACCAAAACACCCTTTAGCAGCAACTTCTTCCAACAATGGAGCACCGTGCCATAAGGCAAAAGTGAGAACTAAGTGGCTCAGGGACCAAAACGTTGACATTTTGGGTCTATGGCCTGGAAACTCCCCAGATCTTAATCCCATTGAGAACTTGTGGTCAATCCTCAAGAGGCGGGTGGACAAACAAAAACCCACTAATTCTGACAAACTCCAAGAAGTGATTATGAAAGAATGGGTTGCTATCAGTCAGGAATTGGCCCAGAAGTTGATTGAGAGCATGCCCAGTCGAATTGCAGAGGTCCTGAAAAAGAAGGGCCAACACTGCAAATACTGACTCCTTGCATAAATGTCATGTAATTGTCGATAACAGCCTTTGAAACGTACAAAGTGCTTGTAATTATATTTCAGTACATCACAGAAACAACTGGAACAAAGATCTAAAAGCAGTTTTGCAGCAAACTTTGTGAAAACTAATATTTGTGTCATTCTCAAAACTTTTGGCTACGACTGTACAGTGCCCTGAAAGATTATCAAAATTAGAGTTATTAACTTTAGAAAAAAGACGACTGAGGAGATATCTAATAACTACAGTATGTATAAATATATCGGGGGTCAGTACAGAGATCCCTCCCAACATCTATTTAACCCCAGGACTGTCACTGTGACGAGGGGACATCCTCTGCGTTTGGAGGAAAGAAGGTTTGTACACAAACATAGAAGAGGATTCTTTACGGTAAGAGCAGTGAGACTATGGAACTCTCTGCCTGAGGAGGTGGTGATGGTGAGTACAATAAAGGAATTCAAGAGGGGCCTGGATGTATTTCTGGAATGTAATAATATTACAGGTTATAGCTATTTGTCACAGATGATGTTGCAGATTGCTGGACTTTATAAATTAACGACTGACTGGCTTAATCCCAAACTAAAGAGCATATACGTGAGCCCTATATAACCATAAGAGCTCTCCCTGACTGCTACACCCATGCAAAAGCCTCAATGGTAGACGATTGCATGCCCACGTACCTAAGGCTGTGTGACACCTGAAAACCCTATAATAGTGAGGGGACACGACCACCGGCTCCCTGCACTGAATACGGACGGAATCAGGGCCACCTAGAATCAAGCCAGCAAGGAAACACAATAAAGGGAAAAGACTTCTCTGAGCAAGCAGTAGCCTCCAGCTTGAACCCTGCATCCAGGAAGTAGTATAAACCACAAAGTGAGGCAGCATGGGAGGGAATATAAAGGAAGACAATTAGTCTAAATAAGTGACACCTGGCAGAAGAAAAGAAGCTGACAAAGTGAAACCAAAACAAAGAACGTCATACAAAAGGTAGGGGAGAACGTCTGTCTGACCTTCTCACAGAACTGGCGGTGACACTATTAGAGATGGGTCTTGGATCCAGGGAGTGCATCTGATTGCCTGAATGGAGTCAGGAAGTAATTTTTTACTCCCCTTAAGTGGGGAAAATTGGCTTCTACCTCACAGGTTTTTTTTTTTTGCTTTCCTCTGGATCAACTAGCAGGATGACAGGCCGAACTGAATTGACTGTTGTCTTTTTTGGCCTTATGTACTATGTTACAGCTCAGCAGACAGTATCACACAGGAAAGAATATTAGATACGCAGTTTAGCAGACAGTATCACACAAGATAAGATTAGATACACAGCTCAGCAGACAGTATAACACATGATAGGATTAGATACACCGCTCAACAGACAGTATCACACAGGATAGGATTAGATACACAACTCAGCAGACAGTATCACACAGGATACGACTAGATACATAGTTTAGCAGACAGTATCACACAGCATAAGATTAGATACACAGCTCAGCAGACCGCATCATACATGGCAGGATTAGATACACAGCTCAGCAGGCAGTATAACACTGGATAGAATATTAGATACACAGCTCCGTATGGTTAGATACACAGCTCATGAGACAGTATGACACAGGATAGGATTAGATACACAGCTCAGCAGACAGTATCACACAGGATAGGATTAGATAGACAGCTCAGCAGACAGTATCACACAGGATAGGATTAGATAGACAGCTCAGCAGACAGTATCACACATGACAGGATTAGATACACAGCTCAGCAGGCAGTATAACACAGGATATCATTTTAGATACACAGCTCAGCATACAGTATCACACAGGATACCACTAGATACATAGTTTAGCAGATAGTATCACACAACATAAGATTAGATACACAGCTCAGCAGACAGTATCACACATGAAAGGATTAGATACACAGCTCAGCAGGCAGTATAACACAGGACAAAATATTTGATTCACAGTTTAGCAGACAGTATCACACAGGAAAGAATATTAGATACGCAGTTTAGCAGACAGTATCACACAAGATAAGATTAGATACACAGCTCAGCAGACAGTATCACACACAGGGTAGGATTAGATACACAGCTCAGCAGACAGTATCACACACAGGGTAGGATTAGATACACAGCTCAGCAGACAGTATCACACAGTATACGACTAGATACATAGTTTAGCAGACAGTATCACACAAGATAAGATTAGATACACAGCTCAGCAGACGTATCACATAGGATACGATTAGATACACAGCTCAGCAGACAGTATCACATAGGATACGATTAGATACACAGCTCAGCAGACAGTATCGCACATGACAGGATTAGATACACAGCTCATCAGGCAGTATAACACAGGACAAAATATTTGATACACAGCTCAGCAGACAGTATCACAAAGGATACGACTAGATACATAGTTTAGCAGACAGTATCACACAACAAGATTAGATACACATCTCAGCAGACAGTATCACACATGACAGGATTAGATACACAGCTCAGCAGACAATATCACACAGGACAAAATATTTGATACACAGTTTAGCAGACAGTATCACACAAGATAAGATTAGATACACGGCTCAGCAGACAGTATCACACCGGTTAGGATTAGATACACAGCTTAGCAACCACTATCACACAGGATAGGATTAGATACACAGCTCAGCAGACAGTATAACACAGGATAGGATTAGATACACAGCTCAGCAGACAGTATCACACAGCATAGGATTAGATGCACAGCTCAGCAGATAGTATCACACAGGATAGGATTAGATCCACAGCTCAGCAGACAGTGGTGCGGGGTGCTTTAGAGGCTAACCTTATGGGGGATACTGGCAATATCGTTTAACGACACACAGAAACATTAAATGAAATATACCCGTGCGAAGCAGTGTCCTTCTGCTAGTGAATATATAGATATATAATGAGTTTCTGTCTGTCTGGATGTTTTTTATGTGCAACCAAACGACTGGACCGATCTTCACCAAATTTGGCACACAGGTACATCAGATGTCCTGGAAGTTTTTAGACCAAATCTCAGCTCCCTAAGACCTACTGTTCCTGAGATATCCCCGAAAAATGACCTGCATTAGCCAATAGAAGCCAGCAAGCCTTTCACTTAAATCCTAACTGCCATTTACATGGTCACATGTCCCTCATTAGCCAATAAAAGCTTGCAGGTCCTACTCCAGGTTGCCATAACAACTGATCACAGGTTTAAACAGTTCGCAGGTCCTTAAATATTCATTCCCATGATGGCACAACTACACTGCTACATGCATGGTGGGCAGGGTCCAATATTAAACGGACAGGAGCTGTGAAGTTCACTGTTAAAGGGGCGGCCACTATTAAGGTCACTGTTAAAGGGGCGGCCGCTATGAAGGTCACTGTTAAAGGGGTAGTCAATATTAAAGGGGCTGGCACTGGGCAGGTCACTGTTAATGGGGCAGGTACTGTGGAAGTCACTGTTAAAGGGGCAGGCATCATGGAGGTCACTGTTAAGGGGTCAGGGGCTATTATTAAAGGGGCAACTGCTGTGGAAGTCACTGTTAATACAGCACGGTACTGTGAGGTCACAGTCAAGGCAACACGGTACTGGGAGGTCACTGTTAAAGGAATGGGTGTTGTGGAGGTCTGTGTTAAGGGAGCAGGGAACAGTGGAGGTCACAGATAAGGGGACCGTCCCCTATGGAGGTCAGTGTTAAGGGGCTGGGTGCTGTAGAGGTCCCTGTTAAGGGGGCGGGCCCCTGAGGAATTGACTGTCAAGCGAGTGGGGTGCTGTAAAACTCACCATTGAAGGGGCGTGCTGCTGTGAAGGTCAAAGTTAAGCGGATGGGCTGCTGTGGAGGTTCCATTTTTAAGGTGGCGGGACACTGTGGGGGGAGGGGGAGTCAGTGTGAAGGGGTGGGGGACTGTGGAGTTCACTGTTATGGAGGATACTGTCAATATCTTTTAACGACACACACAAACATTAAATGAAATAGATTAAATATACCCGTGCAAAGCTGGGTCCTTCTGCTAGTGTGTGTGTGTATGTATGTATGTATGTGTATATATGTGTGTATATATATATATATATATATAAACAATGGCAGCGCATCAAATATGGAGGTGCAGGCCAATGAATCCGGCAACAAATCCCAGGACAATATAAGAATTTAAAAAAATGGTATCAGTCTCTCAAAAAATTAGTGAAAAGAAAAACACTTTATTCACTTGTGAACTTTTGTTTCAAGTTTGGCGTACAAGGTTTGGGTTATGTAAGAATTCCGTTGTGGATTCTGCTACCACGGACCATAACTAAGGGTCCATTCATATGTCCGCATAATGGGTCCGCATCCGTTCCACAATTTTGTGGAAGGGGTACGAACCCATTCATTTTCAATGGGGCTGCAAAAGATGCGGATAGCACACCATGTGCTGTCTGCATCCACACTTCTCTTCCGTGGCCCCGCAAAAAAATAGAGCATGTCCTATTCTTGTCCGCAGCCACGGACAAGAATAGACATTTCTATCGAAGTGCACATGGCCGGTGTCCGTGTTTGGCGGATCTGCAATTTGCAGGCCGCAAAACTGTTGCGGACGTGTAAATGGACCCTTGTGGTCCATGGTAGCAGAATTCATAACAGAATCCTTAGACAACCTGAGCTTTGTACGTCGAACTTGAAACACAAGTTTACTCAACATTAGTCGCAACGTTTTAGCTCATAGGTTGAAAAAAGACTCTGTAAATGAGCTGAAAACTTTGCGACCACAGGAGTGAATAAAGTGTTTGAGTGCGGACATTTCTTTCTTCATATATATATATATATATATATATATATATATATATATCCACAAAAGATCAACGCAGCACCTCTTCTTGTGAAAAACCGCAACGACTTTATTCACACATGTGACACAGATCGGCAACGTTTCAATCCCCTCCCGGGATCATTCTCAAGCCAAGTGTATAGACCAGGGGTGCACAACCTGCGGCCCGGGGGCCACATGCGACCCTCGATACCATTCTGTGCGGCCCCCAAACATCTGGTAAAAGACATGTAGATCTATGTCTTATTGCTTCTTACATGTATCTTTCATGTATTCTCCTATTAGATGGGAGTCCTGGAAGTGTAACTAGACATTTATAGTATATACTGTATGTTCAATATGCCAAAATACAGTATTTCAGTTGGTAATACCCCTTTAAGTTTTATTTTCGGCCCTTGGAAATGGTTCAGGCTGACAATGTGGCCCCCAACCAGAAAAGGTTGTGCACCCCTGGTATAGACCCTACTCATACAAGTGCATATATATATACCAAACAATTCATTACACATGTACAAAATTATCTAATCAAGTGATTACAATTACGAACAAGTGTTAAAAATTCAAGTGTTATAAAAAGTCCATTTCCATATCTCTTGTTGTTTCTTGTGTTATGTTCTTATTGCACTTCACCATAAATATCATTATATCAAATAATAGTGCTTTGTGCAAAGAAGTGTAAAAAAAAAAAAGTAAAAACATATTAAAATTCCTTGGCTATGCTTGCTCCATATACATCTTACCATGGTGATGGACCATGTGATGTGACGTCATCACAGGTCCTTTAGTTGTTAGCTGATGCTGGAAAAGAGAAGGCAGATCGCAACTACGCGATCAAGTGGCTAAGGTAAGTTAACTTTTATTATTTTTAACCCCTTCATCTTCATTTTACTTGGCATTCCTTATTAAGAATGCTATTATTTTCCCTTATAACCATGTTATAAGGGAAAATAATAAATTCTCCAGAATACTCTACCCGAAACCGGACTTCAGTGATGAGGTTCGGGTCTGGGTACCAAACATGGCGATTTTTCACACGCGCGTGCAAAACGCATTACAAACGTTTGCACCCGCGCGGAAAAATTGCGCATATTCCCGCAACGCACCCGCCTCTTATCCGGGCGTCAAACATGACGCCCGTGTGAAAGAGGCCTTAGGTGTTCCTCAAGAGTTTATGGCAAATGGAGATGACATTTCAGAATTTCTATTTTTTATAACCTTGCCTCACAAAAATGTAATGTAGAGCAACCAAAAATCATATGTACCCTAAAAATAGTTCAGCCACCGGCCCTACCCAAAAAGGAGCCCGAGTGTTGAGCAATGAACTGTTGGGCGTACAAGTTAGTTTGCTCCACCATCAGATTCACTGAAAAAAAAACTAAAATAGTCATATTCAGTGAAGCCCACTGTGCGAATCTGGATTCCTGATTGGTTTGGGCAACTAAGTCAGTTCTTTACACCAGTTTGATAAATCTCCTCCTATTACTCCTAAAAACTATTTCAGCAAATCCTATATTACAAAGACCATACCATGGGTTACCGGTGCCGTACTTACAGTAAGTTAAGACGTGACTGATCTCTTTAAGGGGATTCAGCACTCTGCTTAAGGCTACATTTACATGTGTTTCTGTGTCCGTTCCAGTTTTTTGCAGATTGGATGAGGACCCATTAATTTCAATGGGTCCGCAAAAAATGCCTACAGTACACAGTGTGCTGTCCGCATCTGTGTGTCCATTCCGTAGCCCCCCAAAAAATAAAAGTACAATTGAACACTGATGCCAACATAAAGTTGACATATGGTAAATATTAACTATTTTGTAAGCTATGGTCGTCTGTTTTAAAAGCAGAGAAATTCGGATTTGGAAAATTGGTAATTTTAGACAGTTTTAATGGACTTTTTTTCACCGATACCTTTCTAAAAAACCAACGCTAAAAATTTACCCATTCAATTGTATGGGGGCAGTCTGTCAGTGAAAAACTGACAAAATAGAGCATGTTCTATTTTTTACGTCCGTTTTTCACTGCCGGTCAAAAAAACTGCCATGTGAATAACCTCATAGACTACCATTGGTCTTAAAATGGACATGTGATGGCCGTTAAAAAAATGTACACCACATGTCCGTTTTTCACTGTTGTGCATGTAGCCTAAATTTTTCAATATGTTTGAGATGGATTGATTTTGACAATAACACTCTTAGCATAGATCCATCCCTGTAGTTTTAAGACGTTTCCATGATTGATGGATTATGACATTTAATACCCTTTTTAGTATACAGGCATTTCTGCAGTTTTTTTTTTTTTTTCTAGTAATCTAAAAGGAAACCCCTGTCACCATTAAAATATTAGTTAATCTGCAGGCTGCATGTTCTAGAGCAGGAGGAGCTGAGTAGACTGATGCATAGCTTTGTGGGAAAAGATTTAAATTGCTGTTTAACTTTTTGTTCTTCTGATCCGTCAAAAAAAAAATCTGTTATTTTGAACATCAGTTGAGCTTGGTTAGTATCAGTTTGCACTAAAAATAACTAATGTTTTTTTTTTTTTAATGCATCAGTTATGATCAGTTTGTGTCACTTCTGTCATAGATCAATTATTTTTGGCGGGAGAAAAAGACCTGCATGCAGTAGTTTCTGAATACGTATAACTTATGGCATAGGTAATAATACCTACTGTGCCCCCTTCATAATAGTAATGCCCATTGTGCTTCCTTCGTAGTAGTAATGCCCATTGTGCCCCTTTCACAGTAGTAATACCCATTGTCCTCCCTTCACCCTAGTAATGTCCATTGTTTCCTATTTATAGTAGTAATGCCCATTGTGCCCTCTCCACAGTAGTAATACCTATTGTGCCCCCTTCCACAGTAGTAATGCCCATTGAACCCCTTTCATAGTAGTAAAGCCCATTGTGCGCCCCCGCCCCCCCTTAACCCCTTTAGGGCACATGACGTACCGGTACGGCATGTTTCCCGAGTCCTTAAGGACACATGACGTACCGGTACGTCATGAGTTGTTCCGATCACTGCTGCTCAGCTGGCAGTGATCGGAACAAGGTACCTGCTGAAATCATTCAGCAGGTACCTTGTTACAATGCCCAGGGGGGGTCCTGTGACCCCACCATATGGGCGATCGCTGCAAACCGCAGGTCAATTCAGACCTGCGGTTTGCAGCGCTTTGTGCGATCTCTGATCAGAGAGTTACTGCCTGATCAGAGAGTTTAACCCCCCCTGCAGCCCCCAATCATATTTTGGCTGGGGGGGTGGTTGCGGGAGGCGGGCGGTGCGGCGGGCGGGATCGCGATTGCGATCCCCCGCCCGCCTCCTCTGTAATGTATCCCTGGTGTCTAGTGGGTCTATCAGAGTGTCAGCACATTGCTGACACTCTGATAGAAACGGCTGGCATCTGTGCTTGATCAGATGCCAGCCGTTTAACCTCTTCTATACCGCGGTCCGTACGGACCGCGGTATGGAAGGGTTAACAGGGAGGGAGCTCCCTCCCTCTCCCATCGGGGGGCTGCTGTGCCTTTGCAGCTCCCCAACAGGATGGGATCACAGAGGGAGGGGGCTACACTCCCTCACCATCCATCACCCGCTGCTTTCTGATGGCTGCGGGTGATGGTTGCCATGGAGACAGGATGCTTTCAGAAGCGTCCTGCTCTCCATGGTGCTGAAAGTCTAAATAGACCTGCTAAAGGTCTATTCAGACTTTGTAAAGTACAAAATACAGCACAGTGCACTATATAGTGTACTGTACTGTATTATACAGACACCAGATCCACTGGATCTTTCAGAACCCAAGTGGGTCTGGGTCCAAAAAAAAATGTAAAAAAGTGAAAAAAAGTAAAAATGAAAAAAACACATATCACTGAATAAAAAAAATAAAAATAAAAATATACTACACATATTAGGTATCGCCGCGTCCATAAAAACCTGCTCTATAAAAATATCACATGACTGAACTCCTCAGGTGAACGCCATAAAAAAAAAAACCAAAATAAATAAGCCATTTATAAGCCATTTTTTGGCACCTTACATCACTAAAAGTGTAATACAAAGCGATCAAAAAGGCGTTTGCCTCCCAAAATAGTACCAATCAAACTGCCATCTCATCCCGCAAAAAATGAGCCCCTACCTAAAACAATTGGCCAAAAAATAAAAAAAACTATGCCTCTCAGACTAAAACATGATTTTTTTTTGTTTCAAAAATGCTTTTTAGTGTTAAATGTAAAAAAATAAATAAAAAGTAGACATATTGGGTATCTCCACGTCCGTAAGAATCTGCTCCATAAAAATATCACATGACCTAACCCCTCAAGTAAACACTGTAAAAAAATTTTAATAAAAACTTTGTCAAAAAGCAATTTTTTTGCCACCTTACATCACAAAAAGTGTAATAGCAAGCGATCAAAAAGTCATATGACCCCCCAAATAGTGCTAATCTAACCGTCACCTCATCCTGCAAAAATGATACCCAACCTGAGACAATTGCCTAAAAACTGAAAAATATATGGCTCTCAGACTATGGAGATACTAAAACATGTTTTTTTTTATTCAAAAAGGATATTATTGTGTAAAACCAAAATAAATTAAAAAAAGGTATATATATTAGGTATCGCCGCGTCCGTAAGGACCTGCTCTATAAAAATATAACATGACCTAACCCCTCAGATGAACGCTGTAAACATAAAAAACGTTGTCAAACAAGCCATTTTTTTGTCACCTTACATCACAATAAGTGTAATAGTAAGCGATCAAAAAGTCATATGCACCCCAAGATAGTACCATTCGAACCGCCATCTCATCCCGCAAAAAATGAGCCCCTACATAGGACAATCGCCCAAAAAACAAAAAAAATAATGGAGACACTAAAACATGATTTTTTTTTTTTGTTTTAAAAAATATTATTGTGTAAAACTTATATAAATAAAAAAAAGTATACATATTATGTATCCCCGCGTCCGTCACAACCTGATCTATAAAAAAAACACATGACCTAACCCCTCAGCTGAACACAGCAAAAAAAATATATAAAATACGGTGTCAAAAGCCATTTTTGTCACCTTACATCACAAAAAGTGTAATAGCAAGCGATCAAAATGTCATATGCACCCCAAGATAGTGCCAATCAAACCGCCATCTCATCCCGCAAAAAATGAGCCCCTACATAAGACAGTCGCCCAAAAAATAAAAAATAAATGATGGCTTTCAGAATGTGGAGACACTAAAAAATATTTTTTTTCAAAAATGCTTTATTATGTAAAACCGAAACAAAACCCCCCAAAAAGTAGTCATATTTGGTATTGTCACGTCCGTAAAAACCTGCTCTATTGAAATGGCACACAATCTAACCTGTCAGTTCAACGATGTAAATAACAAATAATAAAAACGGTCCCAAAACAGCAATTTTTTAGAAAATTTTCCATTTTAATCAATTTTTCCAGTAACAAAGCAAGGGTTAACAGCCAAACAAAACTCAATATTTATTGCTCTGATTCTCTTGTTTGCACAAACACCCCATATGTGGTCGTAAACTGCTGTATGGCCAAACGGCAGGGCACAGAAGGAAGGGAACGCCATATGGTTTTTGGAAGGCAGATTTTGCTGGACTGGTTTTTTGACACTATGTCCCATTTGAAGCCCCCCTGATGCACCCCTAGAGTAGAAACTCCAAAAAAAGTGACCCCATTTTGGAAACTACGGGATAAGGTGTCAGTTTTGTTGGTACTATTCTAGGGTAAACATGATTTTTGGTTGCTCTATATTACACTTTTTTTGAGACAAGGTAACAAAAAATAGAAATTTGGAAATTTCATTTCCATTTCCAAATTTCTATTTTTTGTTACCTTGTCTCAAAAAAAGTGTAATATAGAGCAACCACAAATCATGTTTACCCTAGAATAGTACCAACAAAACTGACACCTTATCCCTTCGTTTCCAAAATGGAGTCACTTTTATGGAGTTTCTACTCTAGGGGTGCATCGGGGGGCTTCAAATGGGACATGGTGTCAAAAATCCAGTCCAGCAAAATCTGCCTTCCAAAAACCATATAGCGTTCCTTTCCTTCTGCGCCCTGCAGTTTGGCCATACAGCAGTTTACGCCCACATATTTGGTGTTCATGCAAACTGCAGAATTGGGGGAATAAATTTTAAATTTTTTTTGGCTATTAACCCTTGCTTTGTTACTGGAAAAAATGGATTAAAATGGAAAATTTTACAAAAAATTTAAATTCTGAAATTTTATCTCCATTTGCCATTAACTCTTGTGGAAAACCTAAAGGGTTAATGACGTTTGTAAAATCAGTTTTGAATACCTTGAGGGGTGTAGTTTCTGGAATGGGGTCATTTTTGGGTGGTTTTATTATGTAAGCCTCACAAAGTGACTTCAGACCTAAACTGGTCCCTAAAAAGTGGGTTTTTGAAAATTTCTGAAAAAGTTCAAGATTTGCTTCTAAACTTCTAAGCCTTGTAACGTCCCCAAAAAATGAAATGGCATTCCCAAAATGATCGATACATGAAGTAGACATATGGGGAATGTAAATCAATAACTTTTTTTGGCAGTATTACTATGTATTATAGAAGTAGAGTAATTGAAACTTGGAAAATTGCAAATTTTTCAAAATTTTTGGTAAATTTGGTATTTTTTTTATAAATAAAAATTAAATTTGTCGACTTCATTTTACCAGTTTCATGAAGTACAATATGTGACGAAAAATCAATCTCCGAATGCCCTGGATAAGAAAAAGCGTTTTAAAGTTATCACCACATAAAGTGACAATGGTCAGATTTTGAAAAAATGGCCTGGTCCTTAAGGTGAAATAGGGCCGTTTCCTTAAGGGGTTAATAGTAGTATTGGCCTCTGTGCCCTCTTTGTAGTAGTATTGGCCTCTGTGCCCTCTTTGTAGTAGTATTGGCCTCTGTGCCCTCTTTGTAGTAGTATTGGCCTCTGTGCCTTCTTTGTAGTAGTATTGCCCTCTGAGCCCCCTTTGTAGTAGTATTGCCCTCTGTGCCCCCTTTGTAGTAGCATTGCCCTCTGTGACCCCTGTGTAGTAGCATTGCCCTCTGTGACCCCTTTGTAGTAGCATTGCCCTCTGTGACCCCTTTGTAGTAGCATTGCCCTCTGTGACCCCTTTGTAGTAGCATTGCCCTCTGTGACTCCTTTGTAGTAGTATTGCCCTGTGTGACCCCTTTGTAGTAGTACTGCTCTCTATGCCTACTTTGTATCAGGGGCAGGAGGAGTCAAAAGGGGGTCAGAATGCCGGGAGACGCCGGAGTAGTTGTAAGACTGCTCACCATCAACTGGATACTCCTGCTTTCCTTTTTTCTGTGCATGTGTGTGTGTGTGTGTATATATGTGTATATATAGGATTTTTTCTCCGCTATTCCTCCTCTTACATTAGAATACTCTAGGTGAGGAGTTCTATCCCTCCACATCAGGGCTATATTTGAGCTACCCCATTCTTTTGCTAGACAAGCAACCCGGCTCTGAAACATGGAGGAGGAAAAGAGACCTGACCTGACAGAAGGAGATATCCCGGCGCCGGTACATGGTTGATTTGGAGTGGGTAAGTGCCCAACATTTGATATGAGACTGAAATATGGCTGTTTTTTCTCTAGACAAGGCCTAAGAAAGGTTTGGCTAAGAGAAAGAATACAAAATGTGCATTGTGTAGATGTTCCCTGCCGTCCTCATATGCTGTGCCAGCAGTGTATAGAGAAAACTGTGGCGGAAGAATCGCCTGGCTTTTTGAAGAATATCAGATCAGAGGTGAAAGTCTCCCTAAAGTCATGTAAGCGCCAAAAGATGTTCGTAGAGGACTGGGATTCGGAAGTGGATTCTTCAGCTTATAGTGAAGAGGCTTTAGAAGCAAACGTCTCAGAAAATTCTTCCTGGGAAGATGACATGGAGGGTAGGCCATTGTTTCCAGTTGAAACACTGACAAGTTATTAAAGGCTATTCATTCCACTCTGGACTTAGAAGATGTTAAAAAAAATAAATCAGTGGTTGATTCAGTGTTGCAGAGCCTTCGAGAGAAAAGACAGATGTTTTCCGTTGCATAAAAGTGTGTCAGCCCTCATTGACGACCGAATTACCAAAGGGTTTAAAAGAAAGTATCCCTTTGAAGAAGAGTCCTGTCTAAAGAGCACCAGGGAGGCTGCGACCTCCGCATTTAGAACTTATATTGCTGCCACAGTTACAGCCAGATCCATGGGCGGTTAGAATGTCAAATTAGAGAGAAATCTCCAAGAGAGCAGATTTTAGCCTCCTTGCCTACTCAACAGATGGCAGCTGATTTCATTGCAGATGCCCCTGTGGATTCGGTAAAACTGGCGGCGCGGGCTTCCACCCTGTATAATTCTGCCCGCCGAGCTCTTTGGTTGAAGAATTGGAAAGGGGGGGGGGGGGATTAGTCCTCTAAACAGAGATGGTGCCGTATTCCTTGTCAAGGTCAGTTTTTGTTTGGCCCAGAGCTAGATTCCCTCCTAAAGAAAGCAGTGGATAAGAAAAATAGGATTCCAGGGTTTTCCCCTGGGGCCTCCTCAACTCCCTTTTCAAGATCCAGACGTCCCTTTCGTTCATCAACCAGATTTCGGAGTAGGGGGCAATTTAGCCATAAAAAACAAAATCCCAGGTCTTAAGGGGGTTGGGGGAAAGGGTTTCCTGTTTGGAGGTTCCTCCTCCCAGCCTTAAAAACCATTACAGCAATGACGCCAGAAGTTTGTGGGAGGAAGACTGAAGTTTTTCCTTCCAGCATGGGAAAGAGTGGCAGGAGAATGGGTAAGGAGGCTCAGAAGGAAAGGTTTAAAGTTAGAATTTCGCTTAAGTCCTCCCCAAAAATTTGTAGTCACAAGGGCTCGGGACTCTCCATTTATGGAAATGGAAGTATTAAAATTGTTAAAAAAAAACAGGTGCTAATCCCAGTCCCAGTGGCAGAACAGGGGAAGGGTTATTACTCTACTCTGTTTCTAGTAAAGAAACCAGACAACTCCTTTCGCACAATTATAAACTTGAAGCAACTAAACAAATTACTTCTCTAAATGAAATTCAAAATTGACAGTAAAATCAGCAGTTCATCTGCTGTATCCCAGATGTTTTATGGCGGCCTTGGATTTGAAAGACGCATATTACCACATCCCCATTCATCCTGCGCATCAACAGTTCCTCAGAGTGTCAGTGACCATTGAGGGAAGTGTTCATCACCTTCAATTTCAGGCTCTTTCGTTTGGCCTTTCCATGGCCCCAAGGATTTTTAAAAAGTTATTATCGTAAATAGCCTTGTTTATAAGAAAAGAGGACATCTTATTCCTGCCATATCTGGACAATTTTCTAATCATAGCAAGCTCCCAGCAGAATTGTGTATTCACCGTGCAGAAGGTAACAGAGATCTTAGAGGATTTAGGATGGATTATAAATCTCAAAAAAATCCAGAATTGTACCAAAGACTCGTCAGGTATTTCTGACTCTGCTCCTAGATTCGGTAGCAAAGAGAATCTTTCTGACAGAGGAAAAGATATTACGCATCCAGGCAAAGTTGCAAATGGTGCGATCTGCCCCAAAATCAACGGTCCAAAAAGCTTTGTAGGTTCTGGGGTCACTAACTCCCTGTATTCCGGTGGTGGATGGGCCCAATTCCATACTCGACAACTTCAGAAAGAAATTCTCCTATAACTAAGGAAGATTGGGGGATCTTTGGACTGAGATGGTAATTTCCAAAATGACACTAGAAGATCTGTCCTGGTGGGAAGACAGTGCGAGTCTGAGTCAGGGGATTCCTTGGAGTTACCCCAACCCTGTAGTGGTAACAACAGATGCCAGCCCTTGGGGATGGGGAGACCATATCAAATCATTCAGGGTCAGTGTTCCCTGATGCAGAAAACTTTCTTCTCGAACAGAAAAGAGCTGCTAGCAATAAGATTGGCTCTGAAGACTGCGTTACCCCTTTATTCAGGCAAAACATGTCAGGATAATGTCAGACAACCGGTCTGCAGTAGCTTATATAAATCCTCAAGGAGGTATAAGATCGGTGTCCCTCATGAGGGAAGCAGAACTGGTATTCCAAAATATGGAACGGAGGTTCAGTCATCTCTCTGCCCTTTACATAAAAGGCCAGGAAAACTTCCAGGCAGATTTCCTGAACCGTCACCAGTTGAGACAGGTGGAATGGTCCCTGAACCCTTCAGTCTTCGTAAAGATACCCAATCACTGGGGCAATCCCACAATTGATCTATTTGCCACCAGAGAGAACAGGAAGTTAGAGAGATTTTGTTCTCTCAACCCAAGAGAATTCCCAGATGGGGTGGATGCCTTTCTTCAGAAATGGGACTAACCCTTAGGTTAAGCCTTCCCCCTGTTACAGCTTATTCCTCTAGCCCTCAAGAAGATCTGGGACGAGGGTGCGAGAATAATCATAATTGCCCCCTTCTGGACAAGGAGGGCATGTTTTTCTCTCCTGAAGTCCATGTCAGTCTCAGATCCTTGGATCCTTACGGTAATCCTGTACCTTCTGATGCAGGGCCCAGTATGTCATCCAAATATCAGGGGTCTGCACCTTACAGCTTGAAATTTGATAGGTCATTACTAATTAGTCAGGGATTCTCGGAATCCCTAGTGTCTACTTTACTCAGAAGTAAAAAAGCAGTGATAAATTCTATCTACGCTTGAGTTTGGAAGAAATTCTTAGCTTTTTCAGGGATAGAGGCAGGTTTTTTGCCCTGTGAGTTTTCTGTTGTTCAGATTCTAGAGTTTCTCCAGAAGGGGTTATCTATGGGGTTCACTAAGAGCACTCTTAGTCCTCTTTCACACGGGCGTCACGTTTGACACCCGGATAAGAGGCGGGTGCGTTGCGGGAAAATGCACGTTTTTTTCAGCGCGAGTGCAAAGCGTTTTAATACGTTTTGCACGCGCGTGGGAAATTTATTTTTATTTTTAACCCCTTAATCAACATTTTACTAAGCATTCTGTATTGAGAATGCTATTAGTTTCCCTTATAACCATGTTATAAGGGAAAATAATAAAGATTGGGTCCCGTCTCTTAGCAACCTTGCGATTTTCCCGCAGGCCCATTCACTTTTATGGGGCCTGTGTTGCGTGAAAAATAAAGCATGCTGCGATTTTCACGCAACGCAAAAGTGATGCGTCAAAATCCCCACTCATGCATTGCACCCGCGCGGAAATCACACCCATGTGAAAGGGGCCTTAAAATATTTGTTTCGGCCCTTTCTGCCCTCGGGGTGAAAGAATTTGCCATTGACCCTTGGAAAGTAAGATTCTTCAAGGCAGTAGACCAAAAAATAAAAATAATTTACGTTTCGATAAACTAACTCAGGTTGGAGTCACTCTCCTGCTCTGTAAACCACTGAGGTGGGAGAGAGGCTCCACCTTTTTATTCTGAATGTTTCCTGTCCCTGGAGGCGGATCCTCTCTCTGTGGTGCTGTCATGGGGTCTGGAAAATCAGATTACCGGTGAGTGTAATCATCATTTTCCCACTTTAGGGGAAAAAAATTTCTTCCCGACTCCAATCAGGCAATCAGAATAACTACCTGGCTCAACGACCCCTCTGTAGTAGCCATAGCTTGTAATATTACTCTCCAGAAATACCGTATTTTTCACCCTATAAGACGCACCGGCCTATAAGACGCACCTGGGTTTTTGAGGAGAAAAATAAGAAAAAAAATATTTTTAACCAAACGGTGTGCTTTTGAAGTAATGGTGGTCTGTGCATGACAGTATTATGGGGGGGGGATCTGTGGATGGCACTGGTATGTGGGGGAGATGTGGATGGCACTGTTATGGGGGATCTGTGGATGACACTGTGATGGGGGATCTGTGGATAGCACTGTGATGGGGAGATCTGTGGATAGCACTGTGATGGGGGGATCTGTGGATAGCACTGTGATGGGGGGATCTGTGGATAGCACTGTGATGGGGGCATTTATGAATGACACTGTAATGGATTGGATCTGTGGATGACACATATATAGCATCTTATGCTATATGTGTCATCCACAGATCACCCAATTACAGTGTCATCCACAGGTGCCCCCATTACATTGCCATCCAAAGATATACCATTTATAATCTTTAATCATGTCCCCTTATTCCCTATAATCCCAGTACAGTAGCGCTCTGCTAACCTGCTATACCGATCCTCTAGCAGGCAGAGCGGTGCGGCGGCAGGCTGCTGTGTAACGTCCTCACTGGCGTCATCTGCCTGCTCCTCCTGCTTCATTCATAAAGTGAAAGGAGCAGGCAGATGACGTCAGTGAGGACGTTACACAGCAGCCTGCCGTCGCACCGCTCTGCCTGCTAGAGGATCGGTATAGCAGGTTAGCAGAGCCCTACTGTACTGGGATTATAGGGAATAAGGGGACATGAATAAAGATTAAAAATAGTATAAAAGCAGTCACGCTGTGAGCGGCGGGCCGCCCGCCGCGTGTTGACAGGCTCCGCCCCCTCCTCCTTCCATGCTGATACATCGCAGGCTGTGCGATGTATCAGCTTTAACTATAGGAAAATGGTAGTATTCGCCATATAAGACGCACTGCCATTTTCCCCCCACTTTTGGGGGAAAAAAAGTGCGTCTTATATGGCGAAAAATACGGTACATCCAGGCCACTCTTTTAGTGAACTCACCATCACTTCCTTCTCATAGTCTCACTGCTCTTAGGGCCCTTGCATACGACCTTTTGCCCTCCGAGACATACGGTCCGTGAGCAGCCATATGTCCTGATGCAGCATTGATCGTGCGCATATGTGTGTGTGT
>CM065594.1:129655793-129788293 GCA_033119425.1 Bufotes viridis
GTTCCACATGCATGCTCAGCCCACTCTTATCTAACCCCTCCTGGTGCCAAATGGCCTCCAATAAATGAGAGCAGGCTGCAGCTTTATACTTGCACTAATTAACCTCTTAAGAACATAGGGCGTATGGGTACGCCCTAATGTCCGAGTCCTTAAGAACTTAGGGCGTACCCATACGCCCTAAATTAACCTCTTAAGGACACAGGACGTACATGTACGTCCTGTGTCCGGTCTTTAAAGATTGCGCCCGCTCCTGCTCTATGCGGGCGCCTTAGCCGCGGGTGTCCGGATGGTTCCTGTAGCAGACACCCGCGGCTAATGTCCGCGACCGGCAGAGATGCCAATCGCGGACATTTAACCCCTCAGATGCTGTGGTCAATCCTGACCACGGCATCTGAGTGCGCACAAACTGAAAGTTTTACTTTCGGTTTGCGCTCCGCCTCCCCCATGTGGCGATCGGAGGAGCCGGAGCGCGCTTGTAGTAGCCTGGGTCTCTATAAATGAAACCCAGGCTGCTGTATAGTAGTTCCTATGGAGCCTTGCCTGTAATAGGCTTCATAGGAAATATGCGATTTTTTTTTTTCATATATTCCAATGCTATTGCATTGGAATGTATGAAAATCACAATCAGATGATTGTAAGTTATAGTTCCCTATGGGAACTATATAAAAGTGTAAAAAAAAATTTTTTAAATAAATAAAATAAACATAAAAGTTCAAATCACCCCCCTTTTGCTAAAATAAAAATTAAAAAACTAAAAAAATTTAAAAAATACACATCATGGGTGTCGCAATGTGCGAAAACACCCATAGTATAGAAATATTAAAAAATATTCCCCATACGTCAAACGGAAAAAAGCGTCCAAATGGCGGATTCGCCATTTTTGGTCGCTTCATTTTCCACAAAAAATTACATAAAAGGTGATCAAAAAGTCTTACACACCCCAAAATGGCATCAATAAAAAGATAAGATTATGCCGCATAAAATGAGCCCCCATACAGCTCTGTACATATAATTACAAAAAAGTTATAGGGGTCAAAACATGGTGACAAAAAGGTAAAACGGATTTTTTCCCACTTTTGAATTTTTTTTTCACTATCAAAAAGCAAGAAAACCTATACATAAAGGGTATCGCCGGATTCGTACTGACCTGTAGCGTAAAAGTAACCGGTCAGTTTTATCGCACATCGAACGTCGGAATTTAAAAAGCCGCAAAACTGTGGTGGAATTGCTTTTTTTTTTTTTTGCAATTTCACCCCATTTGGAATTTTTTCCCCGCTTCCCACTACATCATATGCAATATTAAATGGTGGCGTTGGAAAGTACAACTTGTCCCGCAAAAAACAAGCCCTCATATGGCTATGTGAACCGAAAAATAAAAAAGCTATGGCTATGGGAAGGCAGGGAGCGCAAAACGAAAACTCAAAAAGTAAAAAACCTCTGGTCCTTAAAGGGTTAAATGTACTGTAAAAAAAAAAATTGCCATAGAAACAGGATTCCTGCTGCGATCGTGCAGCAGGAACCATGTTCATATGCCGAGGGGGGTCCTGTGACCCCCCCGTATCGGCGATCGCTGCAAACCGCAGGTCAATTCAGTCCTGCGGTTTGCAGCGCTTTGCGATGTATCTGATCCCCGCGGTCTATGACCGTGGGGATCAGATACTTTAACCACATCAGCCCCCCTAGCTTAAACACCCTTAATGACCAGGCCACTTTTTACAATTCCGCACTACACTACTTTCACCGTTTATTGCTCCGTCATGCAACTTACCACCCAAATGAATTTTACCTCCTTTTCTTCTCACTAATAGAGCTTTCATTTGGTGGTATTTCATTGCTGCTGACATTTTTACTTTTTTTGCTATTAATCAAAAATGAACGAAATTTTTGCAAAAAAATGACATTTTTCACTTTCTGTTGTAAATTTTTTAAAAAAAAACTACATTTCTATATAAATTTTTCTCTAAATTTATTGTTCTACATGTCTTTGATAAAAAAAAATCCAATAAGTGTATATTTATTGGTTTGGGTAAAAGTTATAGCGTTTACAAACTATGGTGCAAAAAAGGGAATTTCGGCATTTTGAAGCAGCTCTGACTTTCTGAGCACCTGTCATGTTTCTTCAGGTGCTAGAATGCCAGGAAAGTATAAATACCCCCCAAATGACACAATTTTAGATAGAAGACACCCCAAAGTATTCGCGGAGGGGCTTGGTGAGTTCATGTATCATTTCATTTTTTTTCACAAGTTAGCGGAAAATGACACTTTCTGAGAAAAAAAAAAATAAAAATAGTTTCAATTTCTGATAACTTCTGGCAAAAAAAAAAAAAAATCTCAGACGGACTCACTATGCCCCTCAGTGAATACCTTGGGGTGTCTACTTTCCGAAATGGGGTCATTTGTGGGGTGTGTTTACTGTTCTGGCATTTTGGGCGAGGCTAAATTGTGAGCCGCCATGTAAAACCTAAAGGTACTCGTTGGAATTTGGGCCCCTTTGCGCACCCAGGCTGCAAAAAAGTGTCACTCATGTGGTATCGCCGTACTCAGGAGAAGTAGGGAAATGTGTTTTGGGGTGTATTTTTACATACACCCATGTTGGGTGAGAGAAATATCTCTGTAAATTGTCAACTTTGTATAAAATTTTTTTAAAAGTTGTCGTTTACAGAGATATTTTTCACACAAAGTATGGGTATATATAAAAATACACCCCAAAACACATTGCCCTACTTCTCCTGAGTACGGCGATACCACATGTGTGCCACTTTTTTGCAGCTTGGGCGCAAAGGAGCCCTAAAACCAATGAGTACCTTTAGTATTTCACAGGGCATTTTTACGCATTTGGATTCCAGACGTCTTCTCACGCTTTAGGGGCCCCTAAAATGCCAGGGCAGTATAAATACCCCACATGTGACCCCATTTTGGAAAGAAGACACCCCAAGGTATTCTGTGAGGGGTATGGTAAGTTCATGTAAAATTTTATTTTTTGTCACAAGTTAGTGGAATATGAGACTTTGTAAAAAACAAAATTAAAAAAACAAAAAAACAATTTCCGCTGACTTGTGCCAAAAATAAAAATTCTGTGGACTCACCATGCCCCTCACAGAATACCTACGGGTGTCTTCTTTCCAAAATGGGGTCACATGTGGGGTATTTATACTCACCTGGCATTTTAGGGGCCCCTAAAGTGTGAGAATCCAAATGCATAAAAATGGCCTGTGAAATCTAAAGGTACTCATTGGTTTTAGGGCCCCTTTGCGCATCTTGGCTGCAAAAAAGTGTCACTTATGTGGTATCGCCGTACTCAGGAGAAGTAGGGCAATGTGTTTTGTGGTGTATTTTTACATATACCCATGCTGCGTGTGAGAAATATCGCTGTAAACCACAACTTTTTACATTTTTTTATTCAAAGTTGTCAATTTACAGAGATATTTCTCTCACCCAGTATGGGTATATGTAAAAATACACCCCAAAACACATTGCCCTACTTCTCCTGAGTACGGTGATACCACATGAGTGACACTTTTTTGCAGCCAAGATGCGCAAAGGGGCCCTAATTCCAATGAGTACCTTTTAGGAGGGCATTTTTACGCATTTGGGGCATGGCGAGTTCATAGAAGATTTTTTTTTTGGCACAAGTTAGTGGAAATTGATTTTTTATTGTTTTTTCTCACAAAGTCTCCCTTTCCGCTAACTTTTGACAAAAAATTTAATTTTTCATGGACTCATTATGCCCCTCAGCGAATACCTTGAGGTGTCTTCTTTCCAAAATGGGGTCACATGTGGGGTATTTATACTGCCCTGGCATTTTAGGGGCCCTAAAGCGTGAGAAGAAAAATGCGTAAAAATGCCCTCCTAAAGGTACTCATTGGTTTTAGGGCCCCTTTGCGCATCTTGGCTGCAAAAAGTGTCACTTATGTGGTATCGCCGTACTCAGGAGAAGTAGGGCAATGTGTTTTGGGGTGTATTTTTATATATACCCATGCTGGGTGAGAGAAATATCTCTGTAAATTGACAACTTTGAATAAAAAATTTAAAAAGTTGTCGTTTACAGCGATATTTCTCACACACAGCATGGGTATATATAAAAATACACCCCAAACACATTGCCCTACTTCTCCTGAGTACGGCGATACCACATGAGTGACACTTTTTGCAGCCAAGATGCGCAAAGGCCCTAAAACCAATGAGTACCTTTAGGATTTCACAGGACATTTTTACGCATTTGGATTTTCACGCTTTAGGACCCCTAAAATGCCAGGGCAGTATAAATACCCCACAAGTGACCCCATTGTGGAAAGAAGACACCCCAAGGTATTCCGTGAGGGGCATGGCGAGTTCACAGGAAAAAAAATTTGGCACAAGTTAGCGGAAATGGTATTTTTTTTTTTTTTTTTTTTTACAGTCTCACATTCCACTAACTTGTGACAAAAATAAAATTTTACATGAACTCGCCATACCCCTCACGGAATACCTTGGGGTGTCTTCTTTCTAAAATGGGGTCACATGTGAGGTGTTTGTACTGCTCTGGCATTTTAGGGGTCTCATAATCATTACACGTATGGCCAGCATTAGGAGTTTCTGCGATTCTCCTTATATTGACCATACGGGTAATGAGAATTTTTTTTTCCGTTCAGCCTCTGCGCTGAAAGAAAAAAATGAACGTCACAGATTTTTCCATTCACATTGATCAATGTGGATGAAAAAATCTCTAAAAAATGTGCAAAAAAAAGAGGAAAAGCTATAAAGCTGCGATCGCTAAGGGACCCTAAGGCCTCATTCAAGCGTCCGCAATTCTGTTCCGCAAAATTTTGCGGAACAGAAATGTGGATACATTCAATTCTATGGGGACAGACTTTGTCCCGCTCGGATCCGTAATTGCGGATCCGTAATTGAAGATCCGCAAAAGTATTGAACATGTCCTATTCTTGTCCGCAATTGCGGACAAGAAAAGGCATTTTCTATATAGTTCTGGCAATGTGCGGATCCGCAAAATGCGGAAAGCACATTGCTGGTGTCCGTGTTTTGCGGATCCGCGGATTTGCGGATCCGTGGATCCGCAAAACACATGCGGACATCTGAATGAGCCTTACAGGGGGTGATCAGTGACAGGGGGTGACAGGGGTGATCAGGGGTGACATGGGAGATCAGGGGTTAATCAGTGACAGGGGTGGTGGGTGGGTGGGGCGGTGGGGGGTTGTGTGGTGATTGGTGCACTTTGATATTTTTCTCTGGTGGTCCCAAGCAAAGGGACCACCAGAGAAGCGGGCAGCAAGCAGATCAGACGCTGTTCACAGAACAACGTCTGATCTGCGATTTTTTTCTGCCATATACAGCCTGCCAGCGCACGATCGGCGCTGGCAGGCTGTAGTATAACTACATGCGAGCGCACCGATGGCGCGCATTGCGCATGTGCGGGCGCGTCCTCGCGTCATCTCGCGTCTCGCGAGATGACGCGCCGATGCGTCCGATCAGAGCTACAGGGCCGCCGCCAGGACGCAATCCTGCGTGCGGCGGTCCTGTAGCGGTTAAAATGCTGCCAAATGTTTTTTTTTTCATTCCTATTACCTCCCCCCCTGTGCCCTCATTGTGATGGGCGGGGAGGGGGGGAGGCTTGCGGGTGGTGCTGCGTGGGGCGGGCAGGCGCGCAATCCTCTGCCCGCCCCCACGCTCATTTTCATGATGGCCGAGCGTGGCAAGCAGAGTGTCAGCACATTGCTGACGCTCTGCTTGTAATGGCTGACATCCGTGCAGGCACGGATGTCAGTCTCTTAACCCCTTCCATGCTGCGGTCCGTAGGGACCGCTGTATGGTAGGGAGCTGCTGTGCCTGGTGCAGCCCCCCTAGCTCCAGTCCCTAGCTTCCCTCCCTCCCCGTCCTCTGCTGCTCTGTTATAGCAGCGGAGGATGGTAACCATGGCAACAGGACGCCTTCAAAGGCGTCCTGCTTGCCATGGTAACAGAACTCTGATCAGACTTTTGCTAAAGGCAAAAGTCTGATCAGACTAAGTGTCAAGTAAAAAGTACAGTACATTATATAATGTACTGTATTATACAGACACCTGATCCACTGGGTCCAAAAAAAAAGTGAAAAAAGGTAAAAACAAAAAAACACATTTATCACTTATAAAAAAGAAAAAACACTACACCTTATATATCACCACGTCCGTAACGACCTGATCTATAAAATGGGTTTGTTACTTTCCCCGTACGGAGAACATCATAAACCCCCCCCCCCCCAAAAAAACTATGATAAAATTGAAATTTTGCCCACCTCACTTCCCAAAAAAGTTAATAAAAGTGATCAAAAAAGTTGTATCTACACCCAAATGGTACTAATCAAACAGTCACCTCGTCCTGCAAAAAATTATACCTTACCTAATAAAATCGCCCAAAAAATAAAAAAATTATGGCTCTCAGGCTATGCAGACACTAAAACATGATTTTTTTTTTTTGTTTCAAAAATATGATTGTGTAAAACCTAAAAAAATAAATAAAAAGTAGACATATTAGGTATCACCATGTCCGTAAGAACCTGAACTATAAAAATAACACATGACCTAACCCCTCAGATGAACACCGCAAAAAAAAAAACTGTGTTAAAAGCCATTTTTTGTCACCTTACATTACAAAACGTCTAATAGCAAGCGATCAAAAAGTCATATACACTCCAAAATAGTTCCTTTAAAACTGTCATCTCATCCCGCAAAAAATGATACCCTACCTAAGAAAATCGTCCAAAAAATAAAAAAATTATGGCTCTTAGGCTATGCAGACACTAAAACATATTTTTTTTTGTTTAAAAAATTATATGATTGTGTAAAACCTAAATATATAAAAAGTCAACATATTATGTATCGCCGCGTCTGAAAGAACCTGAATTATAAAAATAACACAAGAACTAAGCCCTCAGGTGGACACCGCAAAAAAAATAAAATACTGTAAAAAGCAGTTTTTTGTCACCTAACATCACAAAAAGTGTGACAGCAAGCGATCAAAAAATCTTATGCACCCCAAAATAGTGCTATTAAAACCGTCATCTCATCCCGCAAAAAATGAGCCCCTACCTAAGAGAATTGGACAAAAACTAAAAAAAACTGACTCTCAGACTATGGAGATACTAAAATAGTTTTTTGTTTGTTTAACAAAGGATATTATAGTGTAAAACCTAAATAAATTAAAAAGAGTAGACATATTATGTATTGCCACATCCGTAAGAATCTGCTCTATAAAAATAACACATGACCTAACCCCTCAGATGAACACACTCACAAAACTAAAATAAATACGGTCCCAAAACAGCTATTTTTTCCAAATTTTTCATTTTAATAATTTTTTTTCCAGTAATAAAGCAAGGGTTAACAGTCAAACAAAACTCTATATTTATTGCCCTGATTCTGTAGTTTACAGAAACACCCCACATGTGATGGTAAACTGATGTAAGGGCACACGGCAGGGCGCAGAAGGAAAGGAACGCCATATGGTTTTTGGAAGGCAGATTTTAACGGACTGGTTTTTTGCACCATGTCCCAATTGAAGCCCCCCTGATGCACGCCTAGAGTAGAAACTCCATAAAACTGACCCTATATAAGAAACTACACCCCTCAAGGTATTCAAAACTGATTTTACAAACTTTATTAACACTTTAGGTGTTCCTCAAGAGTTTATGGCAAATGGAGATCAAATTTCAGAATTTCTATTTTTTATTACCTTAGATCACAAAAATGTATTATAGAGCAACCAAAAATCATATGTACCCTAAAAATAATACCACCAAAACTGCCACCTTATCCAGTAGTTTCCAAAATGGGGTCACTTTTTTGGAGTTTCTACTCTAGGGGTGCATCAGGGGGGCTTGAAATGGGCCATGGTGTAAAAAAAACAAGTCCATCAAAATTTGTCTTCCAAAAACCATATGGCGTTCCCTTCCTTCTGTGCCCTGCCGTTACAGCAGTTTACAACCACATATGGGGTGTTTCTGAAAACTATAGAATCAGGGCAATAAATATTGGGTTATAGAATAGGGAAAAGGTAAGACGGCTCTACCTGTCAATATCGATGAGAAGAGGTGCAGCGGCTGTGTGGACTGACTCACCCTGTCACGAGTTAGATATATTATAGAAAGGAAGGCAGCAGGCACTCTCGTATCTGGGATAAAACTGTAAGTTTTATTATAATTAAATAATTAAAATAGGTTGATAAAAACAAGGATAAAAGTGAGGGGGATGTATATTTTGTATTTTGTATATATAGGAGATGGAGCCTAATGGGTTTGGAACCTAGAGGTACTGGCAATAATGTATATACTCAGTAAAACTGTGTCCTTATAAAATAAACAATATTAGGTGTCTTAGCTAAATATAAGAGATAAGAGGTCTGTGAAAATTCCTGTGGATGAAGATAGGGTAGCTTTCTTAGGTAATTATGTGTAGGTATGGGTAAAAATATTCCCTACAGATAGTAGCATGGGTGAGTAAGTAAATAAGGAACGTTCCTTTTGTGAGGAGTGGGGTCTAAGCAGTCTTTCACAGTCTGTTAGAAGGAAGACAGTGTTCTGTGCCTCTGTGTGGCGTCCCACACTATCTTAGGCGCAGAGTTCACTTACCGGCCGGCGCTTCCTTCCCTGATTGGAGTCTCCTGTTGTTGCTTGCAGTCTCCTGGTTCTTGGCGTCCTCCTGAATGTAGCTCCCGCGTCTTTGGTATCTCCGTGCAGCGTCCTGGTTTGTGGTCTATTCCTCGGCGTCCTCGTGGTGAATGTTCGCTCGCGATTTTCTCTTGCTTGATTGTCCAGCTGTACGCCACGTGATTTCGGCGTTCTTCGATCCAGTATACCCAAGTGCGAAATCTGATATTATCGAAGAACGCCGAAATCACGTGGCGTACAGCTGGACAATCAAGCAGGAGAAAATCGCGCGCGAACATTCACCACGAGGACGCCGAGGAATAGACCACAAACCAGGACGCTGCACACGGAGATACCAAAGACGCGGGAGCTACATTCAGGAGGACGCCAAGAACCAGGAGACTGCAAGCAACAACAGGAGACTCCAACCAGTGAAGGAAGCGCCGGCCGGTAAGTGAACTCTGCGCCTAAGATAGTGTGGGACGCCACACCGAGGCACAGAACACAGTCTTCCTTCTAACAGACTGTGAAAGACTGCTTAGACCCCACTCCTCACAAAAGGAACGTTCCTTATCTACTTACTCACCCATGCTACTATCTGTAGGGAATTTTTTTACCCATACCTACACATAATTACCTAAGGAAGCTACCCTATCTTCATCCACAGGAATTTTCACGGACCTATTATCTCTTATATTTAGCTAAGACACCTAATATTGTTTATTTTATAAGGACACAGTTTTACTGAGTATATACATTATTGCCAGTACCTCTAGGAGCCAAACCCATTAGGCTCCATCTCCTCTATATACAAAATACAAAATATACATCCCCTCACTTTTATCCTTGTTTTTATCAACCTATTTTAATTATTTAATTATAATAAAACTTAGTTTTATCCCAGATACTAGAGTGCCTGCTGCCTTCCTTTCTAAAATATTGGGTTATGTTTGGCTGTTAACCCTTGCTTTGTTCCTGGAAAAAATGGATTCAAATGGAAAATTTGGCAAAAAATCGAAATTTAGAAATGTTATGTCCATTTGCCATGAACTCTTGTGGAACACCTAAAGGGTTAACAACATTTGCAAAATCCAGTTTTGAATACCTTGAGGGGTGTAGTTTCTAGAATGGGGTCATTTTTGGGTGGTTTCTTTTATGTAAGCCTCACAAAGTGACTTCAGACCTGAACTGGTCCTTAAAAATTGGGTTTTTGAAATTTTCTGAAAATTTTTAAGATTTGCTTCTAAACTTCAAAGCCTTGTAACGTCCCCAAAAAATAAAATGGCATTCCCAAAATGATCCAAACATGAAGTAGACATTTGGGGAAAGTAAAGTAATAACTATTTTTGGAGGTATTACTATGTATTTTAGAAGTGGAGAAATTGAAACTTGAAAATTTGCACATTTTTCAAAATTTTTGGTAAATTTAGTATTTTTTTTATACAAAAAAATGAACTTTTTTGACAAAATGTTACCAGTGTCATGAAGTACAATATGTGACGAAAAAACAATCTCAGAATGGCCTGGTTAAGTAGAAGCGTTTTAAAGTCACCACATAAAGTGACACTGGTCAGATTTGCAAAAAATGGCCTGGTCCTTAAGGTGAAATAGGGTCGTGTCCTTAAGGGGTTAAAATCAGCCTATGGGACAGACAGGTTAGTTAGTGCACGACCAATGGAGTCATCCACACTTCCAATGCAGACTGAAAAGAAAAAAAGGGGGGTTAGTCAGCACATCCCAATATGTAGGTGCACGTCGCCATGGCTGAAAACACAAAAGCAAAAACAAACAATGCAACAGCACTCTGCAAACACAAATGATAAAGGAAATACAATTGTTCCATTCTTACTATAGAAAATGTATGAATGGAACCTCAATTTCCTGAATTTAGTTGAGGCCATTGTGGCACCAGAAGAGGTAGTATTTACGGTATGTTCCTGCCCTAAAGAAATTGCCTTGTCGTTGGCAGAGACGCCCAAATAATTTTGTACAAAATGTATTCGCTAAGAATCTCACATTTTATAGCGTAGTATTTGCATTTGTACATTCTCTATAGTGAGTATGGCACTATTGTATTTACTTTTATTATTTGTGTTTGCAGAGTGCTGTTGCATTGATATACTGCCTACTTGTTTGCTGATATACTGCCTGGTAGGGCTGATCATGATTATTAAAATGATTACCGTATTTTTCGCCCTATAAGACGCACCGGCCTATAAGACGCACCTGGGTTTTTGAGGAGAAAAATAAGAAAAAAAATATTTTTAACCAAACGGTGTGCTTTTGAAGTAATGGTGGTCTGTGCATGACAGTATTATGGGGGGGATCTGTGGATGGCACTGTTATGTGGGGAAGATGTGGATGGCACTGTGATGGGGGGATCTGTGGATAGCACTGTGATGGGGGGGATCTGTGGATAGCACTGTGATGGGGGGATCTGTGGATAGCACTGTGATGGGGGGATCTGTGGATAGCACTGTGATGGGGGGATCTGTGGATAGCACTGTGATGGGGGATCTGTGGATAGCACTGTGATGGGGGATCTGTGGATAGCACTGTGATGGGGGCATTTATGAATGACACTGTAATGGATTGGATCTGTGGATGACACATATATTGCATCTTATGCTATATGTGTCATCCACAGATCACCCCAATACAGTGTCATCCACAGAGTGCCCCTTTTCTAAAACATCTGGCCCATGACTGCTTAGGGCGGAGCCTGGCAACATGGCGGGCGGCCCGCCGTAACAGCGTGACTGCTTGTATAACATTTAAAATCTTTAATTATGTCCCCTTATTTCCTAAAAGCCCAGGACAGTAGCGCTCTGCTAACCTGCTATACCGATCCTCTAGCAGGCAGAGCGGTGCGGCGGCAGGCTGGTGTGTAACGTCCTCACTGACGTCATCTGCCTGCTCCTTTCACTTTATGAATGAAGCAGGAGGAGCAGGCAGATGACGTCAGTGAGGACGTTACACACCAGCCTGCCGCCGCACCGCTCTGCCTGCTAGAGGATCGTTATAGCAGGTTAGCAGAGCGCTACTGTCCTGGGCTTTTAGGAAATAAGGGGGCATGATTAAAGATTTTAAATGTTATACAAGCAGTCACGCTGTGAGCGGCGGGCCGCCCGCCATGTGTTGCCAGGCTCCGCCCCCTCCTCCTTCCATGCTGATACATCGCATGCTGTGCGATGTATCGGCTTCAGCTATAGGAAAATGGTAGTATTCGCCATATAAGACGCACTGCCATTTTCCCCCCACTTTTGGGGGAAAAAAAGTGCGTCTTATATGGCGAAAAATACGGTACCTTTTTTTCCCCCTGTTATTTCTTTCCCGTCTCATTTAGCACATAAGAAAAGGATATACTATAATAAATTATTCATAATAATAGACTTTACTATATTGAGAATAGTGTTTGTTTAGGATTAGAAACCTAAAACCTGTTACTGGTTTATTCAGAGGCACAATATATGATAATAAAGAAACCAGCAATATATTAGCTTTCTATGCTTTCTAAAAAACATTATTCTCAATACAAGGATATAGCCTTTTATTATGGGTTAAATGAGGGAGAAAAGCATCTGAAAGTCTCTCCTCAGATTCAAACCTGGAATCTCTCCATGCAAGGCTGACCACTTAGCACTACGATATAGCCTTGCCACATAGAGAAGGATGTTTTTTGTATGAACAGAAACCTAACACATTCCCGGTGTCTTTATAATCCTATGTTGTGCTTGTGAATAAAGCGGTAGTATGTATATTACCTTTATAAGCAGATCTCAATGTGGTAATGCTATAGTATGTAGTGTGTATGATATGTATCTGCTAGGACACAGCTCTACTCTCACCATGCTCATGTCTACCCCTGTCAATCAAGGGCAGAGGGGAGTGCGCAGACCACAGCGGGAGTAACAAAGTAATGCACCAAGGGTCTACTCCGTCACCTGGTGCTCAAACGTGATCATTTGCATATGAATAAATAAACGCAGATATCACTGCAGCTATTTAGCATACAGACAAAAGTTATAGTACTAACAGTGTGCCTGGTTTAATAGGGTTGATCAAGCCTCTTTAAGCAATAGAAATGTAGGTTCATCTGTAATGAATATATAATGTAACACATTTATAAATAGCATTAAAGACAATTCTCTAATTATTGGAATTTCTGCCTTAACACATGTTATGGACATCTTGGGATTCAGTTTTTATGAACGTACAATATACATCTTACCATAGAAGCGTGTACAGTACCTTGGCCAAGAATCTTTCTTCTTTAAAAGAAAACTCTGGCTAGGAGTTATCCGTCACTCCTTTTAAGCCATTGAAGTAGTGAACCACATATACTTAAAGTTTGTGACTATGATCTCCTCACTGTTTTGGAATCAAGGAGTATGGTGCATGAACTTCTGATTAAATGAACTTCTGATTGTATCATTTAAGCAAATGTCATTTATCATGTAGAGAAAGTTAATACAAGGCACTTACTAATGAATTGTGATTGTCCATGTTGCTTCCTTCGCTGGCTTGATTCTTGATGGCTTTTCAATTGCATTATACACTGCTTGTATCCAGGGATTACGAGCAACCAGCCCCAGTGGCCATGCTTGCCCACTATAGAAAAAAGCAGCTGGTGGCCAGGTTAGTGGGCACATAGGCATGCATTCCGGCCTTGTGTCTTAGCTGCAGCAGTGGGCATAACCCCAGGATACTAGGAGTGTATAATGCTATGGAAAAATGAATTGAGCTAGTAAAGGAGGCAATATGGTTAATCACAATAAATTAGTAAGTGCCTTGTATTAGCTTTGTCTACATGATAAATGCCATTTGCTGAAGTAAGACAACCTCTTTAAACAATTGGATAGTATAGTGCACAAACTGTATGTGAATGTATTGTGAATGTGTAGATACACTATATGGACAAAAGTATTGCATCACCAAATCCTTATACCTATAGGAGCTTTTATAGCTAAAGTAGCTTTCTACAAGATTTTGGAAAGTGTCTGTGGGAATATTTGTACGTTAACCCCTTCCTGATGCAATGATTATAATAATAAAAAGAAAGAATCACCAGTCCTACGAAAAGTAGCCGCTGCGAGTCCGTAATGTGTTGTGGGTATTAAACACTCTTGCAATTTCAAAGACAGAATTCAGACCCCGCGTTTGAATAGAAAGTCCCAGAGACAGTTCACCTCCCCCTCCAGAAAAAGTCGAGGTCTGCAGATATCCTATGTTCAGATATCCTGCAACTTGTAAAAGAAACACAATAGTGAAGTTCCGTGAGATTCCAACCCTTTTGTTGCGCACTATACTATGTGCGCAACAAAAGGGTTGGAATCTCACGGAACTTCACTATTGTGTTTCTTTTACAAGTTGCAGGATATCTGAACATAGGATATCTGCAGACCTCGACTTTTTCTGGAGGGAGAGGTGAACTGTCTCTGGGACTTTCTATTTAAACGCGCGGTCTGAATTCTGTCTCTGATGCAATGATTGTCTGTTTTTGCGTTTTCATTTTTCACTCCCTGCCTTCCTGGAGACATAACTTTTTTATTTTTCCATTCATATAGTCGTATGAGGACTTGTTTTTTTGCAAAAAAAATTGTACTTTGTAATGGCACCATTTAATATTGCATAGAATCTAGTGGGAAGCGGGAATATTCCAAATGTGGTGGAATTCGGAAAAAAAAGCGCAATACCACCACAGTTTTATAGGTTTTGTTTTTACGGCGTTCACTCTCCAGTAAAACTGACTTGTGCTCTTCATTCTCCAGGCCAGTACAATTACGGCGATACTTCAAATGTATACTTTTTCTTGCATTTTAACCACTTCAGCCCCCCTAGCTTAAACACCCTTAATGACCAGGCCACTTTTTACAATTCCGCACTACACTACTTTCACCGTTTATTGCTCCGTCATGCAACTTACCACCCAAATGAATTTTACCTCCTTTTCTTCTCACTAATAGAGCTTTCATTTGGTGGTATTTCATTGTTGCTGACATTTTTACTTTTTTTGCTATTAATAAAAATTTAACGACATTTTTGCAAAAAAATGACATTTTTCACTTTCTGTTGTAAAATTTTTCAAAAAAAACTACATTTGTATGTAAAATTTTCTCTAAATTTATTGTTCTACATGTCTTTGATAAAAAAATTCAATAAGCGTATATTTATTGGTTTGGGTAAAAGTTATAGCGCTTACAAACTATGGTGCAAAAAGTGAATTTCGGCATTTTGAAGCAGCTCTGACTTTCTGAGCACCTGTCATGTTTCTTCAGGTGCTAGAATGCCAGGAAAGTATAAATACCCCCAAATCACACCATTTTAGATAGAAGACACCCCAAAGTATTCGCGGAGGGGCTTGGTGAGTTCATGTATCATTTCATTTTTTTCACAAGTTAGCGGAAAATGACACTTTCTGAGGAAAAAAATATATAATAAAGTTTCCATTTCTGCTAACTTCTGGCAAAAAAAAAAATCTCAGACGGGCTCACTATGCCCCTCTGTGAATACCTTAGGGTGTCTACTTTCCGAAATGGGGTCATTTGTGGGGTGTGTTTACTGTTCTGGCATTTTGGGCGGGGCTAAATTGTGAGCAGCCATGTAAAACCTAAAGGTACTCGTTGAATTTGGGCCCTTGTGCACCCAGGCTGCAAAAAGTGTCACTCATGTGGTATCGCCGTACTCAGGAGAAGTAGGGCAATGTGTTTTGGGGTGTATTTTTACATATACCCATGTTGGGTGAGAGAAATATCTCTGTAAACTGACAACTTTGTATAAAAAAATTAAAAGTTGTCATTTACAGAGATATTTCTCACACCCAGCATGTGTATATATAAAAATACACCCCAAAACACATTGCGCTACTCTCCTGAGTACTGGGATACCACATGTGTGAACTTTTGCAGCCTGGGTGCAAAGGGCCCTAAAACTAATGAGTACCTTTAGTATTTCACAGGGCATTTTTACGCATTTGGATTCCAGACTTCTTCTCACGCTTTAGGGGCCCCTAAAATGCCAGGGCAGTATAAATACCCCACATGTGACCCCATTTTAGAAAGAAGACACCCTAAGGTATTCCGTGAGGGGTATGGTGAGTTCATGTAAAATGTTATTTTTGTCACAAGTTAGTGGAATATGAGACTTTGTAAAAACAAAATAAAAAAAAAAATATATATCAATTTCCGCTAACTTGTGCCAAAAAAAAATTTCTGTGAACTCGCCATGCCCCTCACAGAATACCTTGGGGTGTCTTCTTTCCACAATGGGGTCACTTGTGGGGTATTTATACTGCCCTGGCATTCTAGGGAACCTAAAGCGTGAGAATCCAAATGCGTAACAATGCCCTGTGAAATCCTAAAGGTACTCATTGGAATTAGGGCCCTTTGCGCATCTTGGCTGCAAAAAAGTGTCACACATGTGGTACCGCCGTACTCAGGAGAAGTAGGGCAATGTGTTTTGGGGTGTATTTTTATATATTCCCATGCTGGGTGAGAGAAATATCTCTGTAAATGACAACTTTTAAATTTTTTTATTCAAAGTTGTCAATTTACAGAGATATTTCTCTCACCCAGCATGGGTATATGTAAAATACACCCCAAAACACATTGCCCTACTTGTCCTGAGTACGGCGATACCACATAAGTGACACTTTTGCAGCCAAGATGCACAAAGGGCCCAAATTCCAATGAGTACCTTTTAGGAGGGCATTTTTACGCATTTTTCTTCTCGCACTTTAGGGCCCCTAAAATGCCAGGGCAGTATAAATACCCCACATGTGACCCCATTTTGGAAAGAAGACAGCCCAAGGTATTCCATGAGGGGCATGGCGAGTTGATAGAAAAAATTTTTGGCACAAGTTAGTGGAAATTGATTTTTTATAGTTTTTCTCACAAAGTCTCCCTTTCCGCTAACTTTTGACAAAAAGTTTAATTTTTCATGGACTCACTATGCCCCTCAGCGAATACCTTGGGGTGTCTTCTTTCCAAAATGGGGTCACATGTGGGGTATTTATACTGTCCTGGCATTTTAGGGCCCTAAAGCGTGAGAAGAAAATGCGTAAAATGCCCTCCTAAAAGTTACTCATTGGAATTTGGGCCTTTGCGATCTTGGCTGCAAAAGTGTCACACATGTGGTATCGCCGTACTCAGGAGAAGTAGGGCAATGTGTTTTGGGGTGTATTTTACATATACCCATACTGTGTGAGAGAAATATCTCTGTAAATTGACAACTTTGAATAAAAAATTTAAAAAGTTGTCATTTACAGAGATATTTCTCACACAAAGTATGGGTATATATAAAAATACACCCCAAAACACATTGCCCTACTTCTCCTGAGTACGGCGATACCACATGTGTGCCACTTTTTGCAGCCAAGATGCGTAAAGGGCCCTAAACCAATGAGTACCTTTAGGATTTCACAGGGCATTTTTACGCATTTGGATTCTCACGCTTTAGGACCCTAAAATGCCAGGGCAGTATAAATACCCACAAGTGACCCCATTGTGGATAGAAGACACCCAAGGTATTCCGTGAGGGGCATGGCGAGTTCACAGAAAAAAAATTTTGGCACAAGTTAGAGGAAATTGATTTTTATTTTTATTTTTTACAAAGTCTCATATTCCACTAACTTGTGACAAAAATAAAATTTTACATGAACTCGCCATACCCCTCACGGAATACCTTGGGGTGTCTTCTTTCTAAAATGGGGTCACATGTGAGGTGTTTGTACTGCCCTGGGATTTGAGGGTCTCCGCAGTCATTACACGTATGGCCAGCATTAGGAGTTTCTGCGATTCTCCGTATATTGACCATACGGGTAATGAGATTTTTTTCCGTTCAGCCGCTGCGCTGAAAAAAAAAAAAATGAACGGCACAGATTTATTCATTCGCATCAATCAATGTGGATGAAAAAATCTCTGCCAAAATCAGTGACTGCGGTGCGGTGGGCTGGGCGCTAGCTACCTAACAAGTAGCTAACTAACTGGCGGTGATAAGGGACCCTTATGCCCCATTCACACGTCCGCAATTCTGTTTGCGGAACGGAATTGCGGACCCATTCATTTCTATGGGGACAGACTTTGTCCCTCTCGGATCCGGAATTACGGATCCGCGCTTCCGGGTCTGCACTTCCGTTCCGCAAAAATATAGAACATGTCCTATTTTTGTCTGCAATTGCGGACAAGAAAAAGCATTTTCTATATAGTTCTGGCAATGTGCGGATCTGCAAAATGCAGAAAGCACATTGCCGGTGTCCGTGTTTTGAGGATCTGTGGATCCGCAGATCCGCGGATCTGATCCGCGGATCCGTGAATCCACGGATCCGCAAAACACATTTGGACGTCTGAATGGAGCCTTACAAGGGTGTGATCAATGACAGGGGGTGATCAGGGGGTCTAGATAGGGTGATCAAGGGGTTAACAAGGGGTTAATAGGTGAGGGGGTGGGGGGTTAGTGTAGTGTTTGGTGCAACTTTACATAGTTACCTGGTCCTCTGGTGGTCGATCCCAGCAAATGGGACCACCAGAGGACCAGGTAGCAGCTATATCAGACGCTGTTCACAAAACAGCGTCTGATATACTTGTTTGATGCGATTTATATCGCATCTACAGCCTGCCAGCGATGGATCATCGCTGGCAGGCTGTAGTTAAACTCCTGAGACGCCCGCTACTGTGAACGCGCGCGCGCGTGCGCGCGCGTTCACAGGAAATCTCGCGTCTCGCGAGATGACGCAGATCTGCGGCGCCCCAGAACAGCCCGACCGCCGCGAGAACGCAGTTGTGCGTTAGGCGGTCGGGAAGTGGTTAATACTGCAAAAAAAAAAAAGACTTTTGAAAAAAAAAAAAAATAATTTCCCCTGCACCACCACAACGGCACTCATAGGAGGGTTTCCCCACCCCCAGGACAGGAAACAACGACGTAGAAGCAGAATATTTAAGGGTCTCCTCCCCCTTACCTATTCAGTAGTTTCCTGTCCTTTGGATTCACATGGAAGCCGCTCCTGGAGTACCGGGAGAACCTTCTTTACTCACCCAGCCTTGCCTCTTTGTCAGGGGTCCTTCCCCACACGCTCGTAGGAGGGCTGGAGCAGGAAACTGCTCCCCTGGGGACGCATGGCCTCCCTTTCCCCTTCCTGGGAGTAAGCACTGCTTGCAGGCTTCCCCGGGCACGCGCGCGGTGGTTCATTCATGCGAAATATTGCGGAATCCGGCGTATGACGTCAGCGGGTGAGATTCTCCTTGGGAAAGAGAACCTCGCGAGTGAGCGGAGCTCCGGCAGCGCAGAATTAAAATTTCCATGCAGAAGTTCGGCAGTGGCGTCCTCGTGCTGTGCTGATACTATGCTGGCCCCAGGAGACATGGACACTGTCAAGAAGCCCATGGATCCCTCTGCCTCAGCCCTGAGCCCGGTAAGCCTCCTCCCCAGAGGAGAGATTTAGTATGGCCTGCAGTATATTGTTATTTAACTGTCTGCACTGGGTGCCTGCTGCTTTCTTCCACCACCGGTGATGGGTCCTGGCCTCCTTAAGTTTTTTATACTGGCCTTTAAATTTGATCCCTGTTTGATTCTTAGGCCAGAGAGACCTCGACACCAAAACCGACTGGTAGAGACCTGGCACGGGAAAAATGTGCCATATGTAGAAAAGCACTCTCCTCCAAATCCAAGAAGCCGCTGTGCCCCAAATGCACAGAAAAAATTGTTTAAGATGAATCTCCTTCCCTCCTCAAATCCATGAGGTCTATAATCAAAGAGGAAGTTAAAGTAAATAAGAATGCCGCTATCCCCAAAACATCCACCTCCCAGAGATCCCTGGCCTCTGACACCGGATTGGATTTGGATGAGGGGGAATTGTTGTCCGAGTCTGACTCCTGTTCCTCTGACGACTGTTCGGGGAGACATCTCTTTCTGCCTGAGGAGACGGACGGGCTCCTGAAAGCCATCAGAGCAGCTATGAACATTGAGCAAGTGAAGGAGACACATTCTAAACAAGACCAGATGTTCCAGGGGTTAGGTAAATGAAAGAAAAGAACCTTTCCCATTCACAATAATATTAAGTCGCTTATTGCAAGGGAATGGAAAGATCCAGAAAAAAGATCTGCTGTATCTGACTCCTTTAAGCACAAATGCCCCTTTGCTGACTCCGACTCGGGCCTATGGGATAAAACCCCCAAGGTGGATGCACCAGTAGCTCGAATCTCTAAAAGAACCTCGCTACCCTTTGAAGATACTGGCCTCCCCAGGGATCCCATGGACAAAAAGTGCGAAAGCTTGCTAAAGAAATCATGGGAGACAAACACTGCCATGCTACAGCCGTGTATAGCTTCTACTTGTACAGCAAGAACGCTTTCGGCCTGGCTGGACCAACTAGAGGACCATCTGGCGGCTGGTACTCCACGAGAGGAGATCCTTGCCTCCCTGCCAACTCTCAAGAAAGCTTCCAATTTTCTTGCTTGTGCGTCAGCGGACTTTGTCAAACTCTCTGCCAGGTCAGCGGCCTTGTCCAATGCCACTAGAAGAGCAGTCTGGCTCTGCACATGGTCAGGGGATGCAAGCTCGAAGAACCACCTATGTTCCATACCATGCGAAAGTGACAGATTATTTGGTTCCATCTTAGACGACATCTTGGACAAGGCTGCGGACAAAAAGAAAGGATTTCCCCTGGAGAATCGCTATTTTCATCAGAGACATGCCTTTCAAAATCAAAGAAAGTCCAAGGGAGACCCTAAAAAGAAGGAAGGTTCTAAAAGGTGGCAGGATTTCTTTTTAACCCAGAGAGCTCTTCATCTAAACAATGATGCCAGATGCAAAGTGGGGGGCAGACTAAGTCACTTTACTTCTGTCTGGGAAGAGATAGAAGCATCTCCTTGGGTGGTAGACACCTTAAGACGAGGCCTGAAGTTAGAATTCCTTTCAGTCCCTGCGGAACGCTTCATGATCAACAAAAAACTGCCTCAAAGAGAAAAGCAATCCTGCCTAGGGTCAGAAATTATTTTTCTGATTCAGAAAGATGTGATTTGCAAGGTTCCCGTGGAAGTCCAGGGGCTTCTATTCCCCTATCTTCCTAGTCCAAAAGCCCAACTGGTCTTATCGGCTGATTATAAACCTAAAACGCTTAAACAAATCCATCATTTACAAACGCTTCAAGATGGAGTCAATAGAATCCACTATAAGTGTCCTTCCTCAGAATTGTTTCATGGTGACCATAGACCTGCAGGACGCTTATTACCACGTCCCAATTTCTGCCAATCATCAAAAATACCTAAGGATTGCGGTCTTCCTAAAGAATCAACTCCGCCACTTTCAGTTCACATGGTTTCCCTTCAGGCTCTCCTCAGCCCCAAGGGTATTCTCAAAAATAATGGCGGAAGTTGTCAAGACACTTCACCTAAGAGGCATTCAAATCATACCTTACCTCGACGATTTTCTGATAGCCACTTCCTCGACAGAGACCCTACAGTCCCACCTGCTGGGGTTCAGAAGTGCTTTGCCTCTCTCGGGTGGGTTATAAATTTCAAAAAATTGGACCTGATTCCGGAGTAGAGGGAGATCTTCTTAGGGGTCCTGTTAGATTCCCACCTATTATTGTCTTTTCTTCCACAGAACAAACAGATCAAGCTACTGGAAAAAGTCTCTCACTTCTGCAGCTGGAATGTCACGTCAGCACGGAACCTCATGACTATTCTGGGTCTCCTAACGTCAACAATCCAGTCAGTCAGATGGGCCCAATACCACACAAGACCTCTGCAGGCGTTCTTTCTATCCTCCTGGGATGGCACAGCCTCGGCCCTAGAAACGCGGGTGATTATTCCGAGGTCGGTAAAGAAATCCCTTGTGGTGAAAGATCCGGAAACATCTTCAGTCGGGAGTTTTCTGGCGACAATGAGATCAGATGATCATAACTACAGATGCCAGCAGAACAGGCTAGGGGGGAGGGGCATTCAGAAGGAAGAGTGGTCCAAGGCACTTGGGGAACAGATTTGTTACAAGCCTCCTCCAACCTAAGGGAGCTCTCGGCAATATACAAAGTCATGGTCTCTCTCTACACGCCTTCATCGCCAAAAAACATAAAGGTCTTTTCCGACAACACAACTGCGGTTGCCTATCTAAAAAAAAAAAGGGAGGAACCAGGAGTCACTCCCTAGCGGCAGTAAGTGCAAAGATCTTCTCCTGGGCAGAGAAGAGAATTCATTGGCCCACTTCCTGAAAGAAGGGGAATGGTCCCTAAATTCTCAAATATTTTGGCAATTGTGTCTAATGTGGGGGACTCCAAAAGTGGACCTGTTTGCAACAAGCGTCAACAAACAAACCAAACAATTCTGCTCCCTCTCCCAAAGGGACCAACCACTATGGCTAGATACCCTATCCCAGCCATGGCCAAGTTGTCTTCTTTACGCCTTCTTCCCTTTCAGTCTAATCTCCAAGACTCTGATAAAAGTACAGGAGGAAGATGCCAAAGCAATCTTTATAGCCCCCCAGTGGCCAAGAAGGTCTTGGTTCCCCCTGCTGCTCTGTCTTACCGCAGGGGAATTCTGGACTCTCCCATAGACACCAGATCTCCTTCATCAAGGACCAGTAAATCACCCAAATGTCAAACAACTGAACTTGACAGCCTGGAGACTGAACGCAGCGCCCTAAAGAAAAAGGGACTCAGATGCAGTAGTTTCCACTCTCATGCTCAGTAGGAAACCCATAACATCGCAGATTTACCTGAGGACCTGGAATGCCTTTCTAAATTTCTCAGGTAACATAGTTTCCCCAGACGTTCCTCAAATTTTACATTTTCTTCAGGCTGGGCTTGATAAAGGCCTTAGGCCAGCAACTCTGAGTACAGGTTTCAGCCTTAAGCGCATTTCTGGACGTTAAATTGTCATTGAATAGAGTCCCCTCTAGTGAAACGCTTCCTACAGGGTGCCATGAGGAAGGCCCCTATAGCTCGTCCTACCGTTGCACCCTGGGATATTAACTTGGCACTTTCTGTTCTGATGTTTCCTCCATTTGAACCGATTGAAGAGATACTGCTGAGATTCCTCAATCTAAAGACAGTCTTCCTGACTGCAATAACGACTGCCAGAAGAGTCGGGGAGATCCAGCCTCCTTATCTGGTCATCCAAGACGATCGTATAATTCTGAAACATTGCCCAGCCTTCCTACCCAAGGTAGTTTCTAGATTTCATTGCGAACAGGAAGTGTCGCTACCCTCTTTTTGCCCTTCACCGACCTCGAGAAAGGAGGAGAAATATTACAACTTAGATGTAAGAAGAAGTGTACTTTGCTACCTCAACAAAACCTCCTCCTTCAGGCATTCGGACCAGCTGTTTCTTCAGTTTCAAGGGCTGAACAATATATCAATATATTAATACTTACTATAAAAAGCTGGATAAAAAGTATGATTTAGATTGGCTTACCTGAAAAAAGACCTTCAGCCTCCTGATGGGTTGAGGGCCCATTCCACCAGAGCAGTGTCCTCCTTATTGGCCAAAGATGCAGCGGTATCGTTAGATCGGATTTGTAGGGCAACCACCTGGGCCAGCCCTATGACATTCTTCAATCACTACAGATTGGACATTTATAAAAACCAGGACATATCGTTTGATCGCAGGGTGCTTTCAGCTGCTGTCCATCCCTAATCATATTACTCTGTCAATCCTCCTGTGAGTGCCGTTGTGAAGGCGCCGGGGAAAAGAGATAATTATTCTTACCAGTAATTGTTTTTTCCAATAGTCTCAACAACGTCACGGGGATTCCCTCCTTGACTTAATTAATTTTTTTCTGATGTTTGGTCATAATGATGTAATTGTCCTTGGTTGTTAATACATAAGTTTTTCTTGCATCATTCTCCGTGTCCTCTCCTATTGACTGAATAGGTAAGGGGGAGGAGGCCCTTAACCACCTCAGCCCCCCTAGCTTAAACACCCTTAATGACCAGGCCACTTTTTACAATTCTGCACTACACTACTTTCACCGTTTATTGCTCGGTCATACAACTTAGCACCCAGATGAATTTTACCTCCTTTTCTTCTCACTAATAGAGCTTTTATTTGGTGCTATTTCATTCTTGCTGACATTTTTACTTTTTTTTTATATTTTGCTTTTTTTGACTAAATTTTTCACTTTCTGTTGGAAAATTTGTCAAATAAAAATACATTTCTCTATAAATTTTTCTCTAAATTTATTGTTTTACATGTCTTTGATAAAAAAAAATGCAATAAGTGTATATTTATTGGTTTGGGTAAAAGTTATAGCGTTTACAAACTATGGTGCAAAAAAATGAATTTCCGCACTTTGACTTTCTGAGCACCTGTCCTGTTTCCTGACGTACTACAATGCCCAGACAGTAGAAACACCCCATAAATGACCCCATTTCAGAAAGTAGACACCCTAAGGTATTCACTGAGGGGCATAGTGAGTTAATGGAAGTTTTTATTTTTTGTCACAAGTTAGCGGATTTATTTTTTTTCCAAAAATTTAATTTTCCGCTAACTTGTGACAAAAAATAAAAACTTCCATGAACTCACTATGCCCATCAGCGAATACCTTAGGGTGTCTTCTTTCCGGAATTGGGTCACTTGTGGGGTATTTTACTGCCCTGGCATTTTAGGGGCCCCTAAAGTGTGAGAATCCAAATGCGTAAAAATGCCCTGTGAAATCCTAAAGGTACTCATTGGATTTAGGGCCCCTTTGCGCATCTTGGCTGCAAAAAAGTGTCACACATGTGGTATCGCCGTACTCGGGAGAAGTAGGGCAATGTGTTTTGGGGTGTATTTTTACATATACCCATGTTGGGTCAGAGAAATATCTCTGTAAATTGACAACTTTGTATAAAACAATTTAAAAAGTTGTTGTTTACAGCGATATTTCTCACACAAAGTATGGGTATATATAAAAATACACGCCAAAACTCATTGCCCTACTTCTGCTGAGTACGGCGATACCATATGTGTGCCACTTTTTTGCAGCCAAGATGCGAAAAGGGTCCCTAAAACCAATGAGTACCTTTAGGATTTCACAGGGCAATTTTACGCATTTGGATTCCAAACTACTTCTCACGCTTTAGGGGCCCCTAAAATGCCGGGACAGTAAAAATACCACACAAGTGACCCCATTCAGGAAAGAAGACACCCTAAGGTATTCGCTGATGGGCATAGTGAGTTCATGGAAGTTTTTTTTTTTTTGTCACAAGTTAGCGGAAATGGATTTAATTTTTTTCCAAAAATTTCATTTTCCGCTAACTTGTGAAAAAAAAAAAAAAAACTTCCATGAACTCAGCATACCCCTCACAAAATACCTTGGGGTGTCTGCTTTCTAAAATGGGGTCACTTGTGTGGTATTTTTACTGCTTGGCATTTTAGGGGCCCCTAAAGCATGAGAAGGAGTTTGGAATCCAAATGCGTAAAAATGTCCTGTGAAATCCTAAAGGTACTCATTGGATTTAGGGCCCCTTTGCGCATCTTGGATGCAAAAAAGTGGCACACATGTGGTATCGCCATACTCGGAAGAAGTAGGGCAATGTGTTTTGGGGTGTATTTTTACATATATCCATGCTGGGTGTGAAAAATATCTCTGTAAATGACAACTTTTTCCATTTTTTTATACAAAGTTGTCAATTTACAGAGATATTTTTCACACCCAGCCTGGGTATATGTAAAAATACACCCCAAAACACATTGCCCTACTTCTCCCGAGTACGGTGATACTACATGTGTGCTACTTTTTTGCAGCCAAGATGCGCAAAGGGGCCCTAATTCCAATGAGTACCTTTAGGATGGCATTTTTACGCATTTTTCTTCTCACTTTTTAGGGCCCCTAAAATGCCAGGGCAGTAAAAATACCCCAAATGTGACCCCATCTTAGAAAGAAGACACCCCAAGGTATTCTGTGAAGGGCATGGCGAGTTCATAAGTTTTTTTTTTTTTTTGGCACAAGTTAGCAGAAATTGATTTTTTTGTTTTTTCTCACAAAGTCTCCCTTTCCGCTAACTTGTGACAAAAAGTTCAATCTTTCATGGACTCAATATGCCCCTCAGCGAATACCTTGGGGTGTCTTCTTTCCAAAATGGGGTCACATGTGAGGTTTTTGTACTGCCATGGCATTTGAGGGTCTCAATCGCAATCATTACATGTATGGCCAGCATTAGGAGTTTCTGCTATTCTCCTTATATGGAGCATACAGGTAATGAGATTTTTTTTCCGTTCAGCCTCTGGGCTGAAAGAAAAAATGAAAGGCACAGATTTCCTCATTCGCATCGATCGATGTGGATGAAAACATCTCTGCCAAAAAATATGCAAGAAAAAAAAGAGGGGCCTAGCGATTGCCAGGACAGAGGGGCTCCGCCCAAACATCCATACCCACTTCAGCTCCTGTGTCCTGGCAAACGTGATTTCTCCATTCACATCGATCGTTGTGGAGGAAGAGATCTTTGCCAGATTTTTGATACAAAGTGTTTGCCAAAGCATATGAACTCATATGAGCTCATATGCCTGGGCAAACGTACCTGTACTGCAGAGGAGAAATCTCGTCTTGCAGCGCCGCATACACCGACTTCACGTGTCTTCTGACAGCAGCGCAATGCTTCTCTCAGAATGCACATCAGTGCTACAGCGTTTTCGTCGGTTGGTCCGTTGGTCTACCTGGAAAATAAAGGGTGGTTAGGGGGGAGAAAGAAGAAAAAACAGGCAGCAGGCTCATAAACTTGAACGTTACAAACTTTATAAAACCTGAACATAAAACTTTTTTTTATCAAACCTGAACATCAAAACTTTTAAAACCTGAACTAACTCAAGATTTTTTTTTTCTTGCTACCTGTTTAATTTTTTTTTTTTAACCATTTCACTCTTTATTTTCCTAGCAGAAACCTCTCCTTTCCCATGGGACAATGTGTAAAGTGTAAATCACAGAGATGGTGCGAAGTACATTATGCACTTTATCCCAAGTGAAAGGAGAGGTTTCTACCGTTTCACATTTCTGCTGTAGCACACCAGCACCCCTATGTGTTAGGGTCTCTCAAAACCTAGTATCCTGAGAGACCCTAGAGCCTGAGTGGATAAACTACCTGTGTTGTGCTGTCCCTATGTCCCTAAGTGTACCTGAGTGTGGTACTTCCGGAAACACTCCCCTAGGCATAGGGCAGGGTGGTCAGGACAGAAATAGCGGGTGTCACACCTTATTCCACTCCTGCTACAGACACAACATCTTTTTCGGGGTGGCGGTTGGTTTAAGGTACGAGCAACGACATTGGGGAAATGTCACTCGTGTAGACGGCTCACTACACTGGTGGTTGGGGCCACGGAACCTCCTGGATACAGGAGGTTCTCGATGATCTCTTCCTGAAATTTGAGAAAAGATCCTGTTCTCCGAGCCTTACTGAAGAGAACAAAAATATTATATATAGCCAATTGAATTAAATATACAGACACCTTCTTATACCAGCGTCTGGTCCTGCGGGAAAGCAAATATGGGGCCAACATCTGGTCACCCCTCCCATGAGCAAATTATAGTCGTGGACCGAGAGGGGCTTTTTAATGACACTGGTTGCCCGTTCAATTTGGACTGTCGTGTCTGCGTGAATGGAGGAGAGCATGTAAACGTCACGCTTGTCTCTCCATTTCACCGCGAGCAGTTCTTCGTTACACAAGGCAGCCCTCTCCCCCCTTGCAAGACGGGTGGTAACGAGCCGTTGGGGGAAGCCCCGGCGACTAGGTCGCGCGGTGCCACAGCAGCCAATCTGTTTTAGGAACAAATGCTTGAAGAGGGCCACACTTGTGTAAAAGTTGTCCACATAAAGATGGTACCCCTTGCCGAATAAGGGTGACACCAAGTCCCAAACTATCTTCCCACTGCTCCCCAGGTAGTCAGGGCAACCGACCGGCTCCAGGATCTGATTTTTTCCCTCATAGATACGAAATTTGTGTGTATAGCCTGTGGCCCTTTCACAGAGCTTATACAATTTGACCCCATACCGGGCACGCTGGCTTGGGATGTACTGTTTGAAGCCAAGGCGCCCGGTAAAATGTATAAGGGACTCGTCTACGCACATGTTTTGTTCGGGGGTATACAAATCTGCAAATTTCTGGTTGAAGTAGTCTATGAGGGGCCGAATTTTGTGGAGCCGGTCAAAAGCTGGGTGGCCTCTGGGACAGGAGGTGGTGTTGTCGCTAAAGTGCAGGAAACGCAGGATGGTCTCAAATCGTGTCCTGGACATGCCAGCAGAGTACATGGGCATGTGATGAATTGGGTTCGTGGACCAATATGACCGCAATTCATGCTTTTTTGTTAGGCCCATGTTGAGGAGAAGGCCCAGAAAAGTTTTAAATTCGGAAACTTGGACTGGTTTCCACCCGAAAGACTGGGCATAAGAGCTTCCCGGGTTGGCGTTTATAAATTGAGTGGCATACCGATTTGTTTCTGCCACGACTAGGTCAAAGAGCTCCGCAGTGAAGAACAGCTCAAAAAACCCCAGTGCCGATCCGATCTGAGCTTCTCCACCCGGACTCCTGACTGGGCGGTGAAAGGGGGAATGGTGCGGCTGAAGATGGGGCTGCCAATCAGGGTTTGCCAGCACCTCAGGGATTCTAGGGGCTCTATGGGCCTGTCTGCGCGGTGGCTGCTACGGGGGAACTATTGCACGTTCCACCGTACCAGCTTCAACTGCCCTTCTGGTGCTCGCCACTTCACCATGTTGTACGGCAGTGCTGGTAGAAGGTCCAGGATGGGCTGTGCTGCTGGTGTATGCCTCACCACGTAATCCGGCAGCACCAGCCCCACTCTGCTGCCCTTGAAACGGATCCTGCGCTACCTGTGGTCTAGCGACACGTGGCCGGGTATGCCTGGTGCTATCAGGGACCTCAACCTCCTCGTCCGAACTTTGGGTCAGACTGCCACTGCTTTCTTCAGGTTCATATTCTGACCCGCTAGATTCGTCGGATGAGGGTTCCCATTCCTCATTCGACTGGGTCAGAATCCTGTAGGCCTCTTGTTTGACATTTGGACGACTAAATTTAGGGGGTATTCACGGTAAAAGAGGAGAGAATATGTAAAAGAAGAAAAACTGCTACAAGAGGACATAGTTTTAAATTAGAGGGGCAAAGGTTTAAAAGTAATATCAGGAAGAATTACTTTACTGAGAGAGTAGTGGACGCATGGAATAGCCTTCCTGCAGAAGTGGTAGCTGCAAATACAGTGAAGGAGTTTAAGCACGCATGGGATAGGCATAAGGCCATCCTTCATATAAGATAGGGCCTAGGGCAGGGGTAGGCAACCTTTGGCTCCCAGCTGTTGTGAAACTACAACTCCCAGCATGCATAGTTGCTCTGCTCTTCTAAGAACTTACATAGAAATGAATGGAGCAGGCTGGGAATTGTAGTTTCAAAACAGTTGGGAGCCGAAGGTTGCTGATGCCTGGCCTAGGGCTATTCATAGTATTCAGCATATTGGGCAGACTAGATGGGCCAAATGGTTCTTATCTGCCGACACATTCTATGTTTCTATTCCCTGAGACTACCCAAGAAAAAGAGCAAGCCTGGGAGTGTAGCGAAGTACAGGAAGCCGCTGCGATTGACAAAAAAGATCAAAACTGATTTATTTTTTTTATCGCCGCAGCGCTTGTGAAGTGATTGTGCAGTGATAAAAAAAAAAAGAAATTTTTGTCACTGCGGCGGGGTGGGCGTGGGTGAACGCACGTGTGGGCGACCAATCAGGCCTGATCGGGCAAACATTGCGTTTTGGGTGGGGGGCGAACTAAGGTGACACTAATACTATTATAGATCTAACCGTGATCAGTTCTGATCACTTACAGATACTATAAAAGTACAAATGCTGATTAGCGCTACGCTAATCAGCGAATCAGTGACTGCGGTGCGGTGGGCTGGGCGCTAACGGAAGCTAACTACCTACCAAAGGGGCCTAAACTAAACTAAACCTAACAGTCAATCCTGGTGAAAAAAAAAAGTGACAGTTTACACTGATCATTTTTTTCCCTTTCACTAGTGATCGACAGGTGATTGAAAGGGGTGATCAAGGGGTTAATTGGGGTGATCAGGGCCTGAAGTGTGGTGCTTGGTGTACTTACAGTAGAGGTGTGCTCTCTCCTGGGTCCAACCGACGAAAAGGACCCAAGAGAGGGCACAGAAGCCATTTAACACATTATATTTATAAATATAATGTGTTAGATGGCTTGCGATTCGTTTTTTTTAAAAATAATCAGTCTGCCAGCGATGATCATTGGCTGGTAGGCTGATGACCCCTTCTTGAACTCGTTCTTTAACTTTTTACCGCCGCGCAGTGCGCATGCGCGGCGGCATCAGCGCGAAATCAAGCATCTCGCGAGATGATGCGTCCACCCAGGGGAAGAGGACCGCCGGACGCATCCGTGCGTTAGACGGTCCTCAGGTGGTTAAATCTTCTGCTTCTATGTCATTGTTTCCTGTCCTGGGGGCGGGGACACCCTCCTGTGAGTGGCGTTGTGGAGGCTATTGGAAAAACCAATTACCGGTAAGAGTAATTGTCTTTCTTTTCATTGCTATATTCTGACCCTCATAACTTTTTTTCTATAGTTATGTGGGATGATCTGTAGTTGTTAATACCATTTTGGGTATTGGGATGTGTATTAGGGGTGGGCGATATAGACGATATGCGATATAAACTATATAAATTTGGCCAACGATAGAGATTTCGTTTGTATCGCGGTAGAACATGGTATGTGCCACTCTCTGCGCACACCATGTTCTCTTGAGTCGGCACAATGGAGAAGGAGGGAGTCCCTCCCCACTGTGTGCGGCTGCCGCTGGCCACCAATGAGAACGGAAGGGAGAGACTGTGGCCACTGTGCCACCAATGAGAACAGAGAGGAGAAGGGTAGGGGCTGTGGCCACTGTGCTACCAATGAGAACAGTAATATGCAAAATAAATATGGTGCCCCAGTATTGGGTCTACAACACAGTGAAAACCAGATATCCCTCAAAGAAAGGAAAACTCCGCAAAGGGGTGTCCCCATTAGAGATCACCAAATCTACCATATTAAGTGGCCCCTATGTCAAGATCCTGCTCTTTTACAAGCTTTAAGGAGGTGATGGGGAAGACCTAAGCCAGTTATCCATCCACAGACAGCTGTTTCGGGGTGTTGCCCCTCATTAGTGTGGAGTAGGATTCTGGCTAACCGGAAGCAATGCTTTGAAGACTACTCAAACAAAACAATAGCTGATCTCAGGGAGACCAGCTACAAAAAACACCGTGGAGCCTCATTTAAGAGTCTTAACACAGTAATCCAAAGTGCAAAGCTCCCTGGGAAACAGTAATATGCAAAATAAATGTGGAGCCCCAGTATTGGGTCTACAACACAGTGAAAGCCAGATATCCCTTAACTTCTTTCCGACCGCCTCACGCAGGATTGCGTCCTGGGGGCGGTCGGTTCATTCCTCCTTGTTCGCGCGTTTGAGCCCGGTGGAACGCAAATGGAACGCACCGCCGGGCTCAGGAGAAGTGAGTCACCAGCCTGCCAGCCAATGATCAGCGCTGGCAGGCTGGTGATTTTCAAAATCTCCTATGGTATGATAAGTTTTATTTACAAATATATGGGTTTTATAAGGGATCTGTGCCTTGTGCTGGGTCCTTTTCATCGGTTGGACCCAGCACAGAGCACAGATCCCAAGTAAGTGCACCAATCACTACACATCAGGCCCTGATCACCCCCCATCACCCTAATTAACCCCTTGATCACCTGTCAATACATAGTGAAAGGGAAAAAAGTGATCAGTGTCACTTTTGTGAACTGTCACTTTTTTTTTTTCACCAGTATTGAATGCTAGGTTTAGGTTAGTTTAGGTCCCTTTGGTAGGTAGTTAGCGTTAGCGCCCAGCCCACCGCACCGCAGTCACTGATTCGCTGACTAGCGTAGCGCTAATCAGCGTTTGTACTTTTATAGTATCTGTAAGTGATCAGAACTGATCACGGTCAGATATATAATAGTACTAGTGTCACTTTAGTTCGCCCTCCACCCCAAACGCAGTGTTTGCCCGATCAGACCTGATTGGTCGCCCACACCTGCGTTCACCCACGCCCGCCCCGCCGCAGTGACAAAAAAATATTTTTTTTTGTATCACTGCACAATCACTTCACAAGCGCTGCGGCGATAAAAAAAAATCAGTTTTGATCTTTTTTATCAATCGCAGCGGCTTCTGTACTTCGCTACACTCCCATTTGTAAGACAGGCTTGCTTTTTTTCTTGGGTAGTCTCAGGGAATACCCCCTAAATTTAGACGCCCAAATGTCAAACAAGGCCTACAGGATTCTGACCCAGTCGGATGAGGAATGGGAACCCTCATCTGACGAATCTAGCGGGTCAGAATACGAACCTGTAGAGAGCAGTGGCAGTCTGACCCAAAGTTCGGACGAGGAGGTTGAGGTCCCTGATACCACCAGGCGTACCCGGCCCCGTGTTGCTAGACCGCAGGTTGCGCAGGATCCGCTTCAAGGTCAGCAGAGTGGGGCTGGCAGTGCCGGATTACGTGGTGAGGCATACACCAGCAGCGCAGCCCGTCCTGGACCTAGTACCAGCACTGCCGTACAACATGGTGAAGTGGCGAGCACCAGAAGGGCAGTAGAAGCTGGTACGGTGGCACGTGCAGTAGTTTCCCCGTCGCAGCCACCGCAAAGACAGGCCCGTAGAGCCCCTAGAGTCCATGAGGTGCTGGCAAATCCTGATTGGCAGCCCCCAACTTCAGCCGCACCAGTAGTTCCCCCTTTCACCGCCCAGTCAGGAGTTCGGGTGGAGATAGCTCAGATGGGATCGGCGCTGGGGTTTTTTGAGCTGTTCTTCACTGCAGAGCTCTATGACTTAGTCGTGGCAGAAACAAATCGGTATGCCACTCAATTTATAAATGCCAACCCGGGAAGCTTCTATGCCCAGCCTTTCCAGTGGAAACCAGTCCAAGTTTCCGAACTTATAACTTTTCTGGGCCTTCTCCTCAACATGGGCATTACAAAAAAACATGAATTGCGGTCATATTGGTCCACGAACCCAATTCATCACATGCCCATGTACTCTGCTGCCATGTCCAGGACACGTTTTGAGACCATCCTGCGTTTCCTGCACTTTAGTGACAACACCACCTCCCGTCCCAGAGGCCACCCAGCTTTTGACCGGCTCCACAAAATTCGGCCCCTCATAGACCATTTCAACCTGAAATTTGCAGATTTGTATACCCCCGCACAAAACATGTGCGTAGACGAGTCCCTAATACATTTTACCGGGCGCCTTGGCTTCAAGCAGTACATCCCAAGCAAGCGCACCCGGTATGGGGTCAAATTGTATAAGCTCTGTGAAAGGGCCACAGGCTATACGCACAAATTTCGGATCTATGAGGGAAAAGATCAGACCCTGGAGCCGGTCGGTTGCCCTGACTACCTGGGGAGCAGTGGGAAGATAGTCTGGGACTTGGTGTCACCCTTATTCGGCAAGGGGTACCATCTTTATGTGGACAACTTTTACACAAGTGTGGCCCTCTTCAAGCATTTGTTCCTAGAACAGATTGGCTGCTGTGGCACCGCGCGACCTAGTCGCCGGGGCTTCCCCCAACGGCTCATTACCACCAGACTTGCAAGGGGGCAGAGGGGGGCTACATTGTGTAACGAAGAACTGCTCGCGGTGAAATGGAGAGACAAGCGTGACGTTTACATGCTCTCCTCCATTCACGCAGACACGACAGTCCAAATTGAACGGGCAACCAGTGTCGTTGAAAAGCCCCTCTCAGTCCACAACTATAATTTGCTCATGGGAGGGGTGGACTTCAATGACCAGATGTTGGCCCCATATTTGCTTTCCCGACGCACCAGACGCTGGTATAAAAAGGTGTCTGTATGTTTATATCAATTGGCTGCCTATAATAGTTATGTTCTCTACAGTAAGGCTGGGAGAACAGGATCAGTGTCCTGACCACCCTGCCCTATGCCTAGGGGAGTGTTTCCGGAAGTACCACACTCAGGTACACTTGGGGACCTAGGGACAGCACATCACAGGTAGTTTTTACAATCAGGCTCAAGGGTCTCTCAGGATACTAGGTTTTGAGAGACCCTAACACATAGGGGACGGTGCTGCTGTGCTACTGCAGAAGTTTGAAACGGTAGAAACCTCTCCTTTCACTTGGGATAACGTGTATAGTGTACTTCTCACCATCTCTGTGTGATTTACACTTTACACATTGTCCCATGGGAAAGGAGAGGTTTCTGCTAGCAAACAGGTAGCTTGAAAAAAATATCTTGAGTTAGTTCAGGTTTTAAAAGTTCAGTATTTTTTTCATGTTCAGGTTTTATTCATGTTTTAACGTTCAAGTTTATGAGCCTGCTGCCTGTTTTTTCTTCTCCCCCCCCCCCCCCTAACCACCCTTTATTTTCCAGGTAGATCAATGGACCAACCGATGAAAACGCCCAGGCATATGAGCTGAGGAGAGGTGTTGGAGTTCATATGCTTTGGCAAACACTTTGTATCAAAAATCTGGCAAAGATGTCTTCCTCCACACCGATCGTTTGATCGATGTGAATGGAGAAATCACGTTTGCCAGGACATAGGAGCTGAAGTGGGTATGGATGTTTGGGCGGAGCCCCTATGTCCTGGCAATCGCCAGGCCCCTCTTTTTTTTCTTGCATATTTTTTGGCAGAGATTTTTTCATCCACATCGATCGATGCGAATGGAGAAATCTGTGCCGTTCATTTTTTCTTTCAGCCCAGAAGCTGAACAGAAAAAAAATCTCATTACCCGTATGCTCAATATAAGGAAAATAGCAGAAACTCCTAATGCTGGCCATACATGTAATGATTGCGGAGACCCTCAAATGCCAGAGAAGTACAAAAACCTCACATGTGACCCCATTTTGGAAAGAAGACACCCCATACCAAGGTATTCGCTGAGGGGCATATTGAGTCCATGAAAGATTGAATTTTTTGTCACAAGTTAGCGGAAAGGGAGACTTTGTGTGAAAAAACAAAAAAAATCTAATTCCGCTAACTTGTGCCCAAAAAAAAAATCTTGTATGAACTCACCATGCCCCTCACAGAATACCTTGGGGTGTCTTCTTTCTAAAATGGGGTCACATGTGGGGTATTTATACTGCCCTGGCATTTTAGGGGCCCTAAAGCGTGAGAAGAAAAATACGTAAAAATGCCATCCTAAAAGGTACTCATTGGAATCGGGGCCCCTTTGTGCATCTTGGCTGCAAAAAAGTGCAACACGTGGTATCGCCATACTCAGGAGAAGTAGGGCAATGTGTTTTGGGGTGTATTTTTACATATACCCATGCTGGGTTAGAGAAATATCTCTGTAAATTGACAACTTTGTATAAAAAAAATGGAAAAAGTTGTCATTTACAGAGATATTTTTCACACCCAGTACGGGTGTGTAAGAAAAAAAAAAAAAAAAAAAAAAAACATTTCCGCTAACTTGTGACAAAAAATAAAAACTTCCATAAACTCACTATGCCCATCAGCGAATACCTTAGGGTGTCTACTTTCTGGAATGGGGTCACTTGTGGGGTATTTTTACTGTCCTGGCATTTTAGGGGCCCCTAAAGCGTGAGAAGGAGTTTGGTATCCAAATGCGTAAAAATGCCCTGTGAAATCCTAAAGGTACTCATTGGATTTAGGGCCCCTTTGCACGTCTTGGCTGCAAAAAAGTGCCACACATGTGGTATCGCCATACTCAGGAGAAGTAGGGCAATGTGTTTTGGGGTGTATTTTTACATATACCCATGCTTGGTGAGAGAAATATCTCTGTAAATTGACAACTTTGTATAAGAAAAATGGAAAAAGTTGTCATTTACAGAGATATTTTTCACACCCAGTAAAGGTATATGTAAAAATACACCCCAAAACACATTGCCCTACTTCTGCCGAGTACGGCGATACCACATGTGTGGCACTTTTTTGCAGCCAAGATGCGCAAAGGGGCCCTAAATCCAATGAGTACCTTTAGGATTTCACAGGACATTTCTACTCATTTGGATTTCAAACCGCTTCTCACGCTTTAGGGGCCCCTAAAATGCCAGGGCAGTAAAAATACCCCACAAGTGACCCCATTTTAGAAAGTAGACACCCCAAGGTGTTCTGTGAGGGGCATAGTGAGTTCATGTAAAATTTTATTTTTTGTCACAAGTTAGTGGAATATGAGACTTTGTAAGAAAAAAGAAAAATTTCCGCTAACTTGTGACAAAAAATAAAAACTTCCATGAATTCACTATGCCCATCAGCGAATACCGTAGGGTGTCTACTTTCCAGAATGTGGTCACTTGTGGGGTATTTTTATTGTCCCGGCATTTTAGGGGCCCCTAAAGCGTGAGGAGTTTGGAATCCAAATGCGTAAAATTGCCCTGTGAAATCCTAAAGGTACTCATTGGTTTTAGGGCCCCTTTGCGCATCTTGGCTCCAAAAAAGTGACACTCATGTGGTATCGCCGTACTCAGGAGAAGTAGGGCAATGACTTTTGGGGTGTATTTTTATATATACCCATACTTTGTGTGATAAATACCGCTGTAAACGACAACTTTTTAAAAAAATGTATACAAAGTTGTCAATTTACAGTGATATTTTTCTCACCCAGAATGGGTATATGTAAAAATACAACTCAAAACACATTGCCCTACTTCTCCTGAGTACGGCGATACCACATGTGTGCCACTTTTTGCAGCCAAGATGTGCAAAGGGCCCTAATTCCAATGAGTACCTTTAGGATTTCACAGGGCATTTTACGCATTTTGATTCTCACGCTTTAGGGGCCCCTAAAATGCCAGGGCAGTAAAATACCTCACAAGTGACCCCATTTCGGAAAGTAGACACCCTAAGGTATTCGCTGATGGGCATAGTGAGTTCATGGAAGTTTTTATTTTTTTGTCACAAGTTTGCGGAAAATGAAATTTTTTGGAAAAAAAAAAAAAAAAAACATTTCCGCTAACTTGTGACAAAAAATAAAAACTTCCATGAACTTACTATGCCCCTCAGTGAATACCTTAGGGTGTCTACTTTCCGAAATGGGGTCATTTATGGGGTGTTTCTACTGTCTAGGCATTGTAGTACGTCAGGAAACAGGACATGTGCTCAGAAAGTCAAAGTGCGGAAATTCACTTTTTTGCACCATAGTTTGTAAAAGCTATAACTTTTACCCAAACCAATAAATATACACTTGTTGCATTTTTTTTTTATCAAAGACATGTAGAACAATAAATTTTGAGAAAAATTTGTAGAGAAATGTAGTTTTATTTGACAAATTTTCAAACAGAAAGTGAAAAATGTCATTTTTTTGCAAAAATTTCGGTAATTTTTGATTAATAGCAAAAAAAGTAAAAATGTCAGCAGCAATGAAATAGCACCAAATGAAAGCTCTATTATTGAGAAGAAAAGGAGGTAAAATTAATTTGGGTGGTAAGTTGTATGGCCGAGCAATAAACGGTGAAAGTAGCGTAGTGCAGAATTGTAAAAAGTGGCCTGGTCATTAAGGGTGTTTAAGCTAGGGGGGCTGAAGTGATTAAAGGAAGGAAAATTGAGCAATGAGAACAGAGGTGGAGGAGAGGGGCTGTGGACTCTGTGCCACCAATAAATGCCTGAATACAAACATAGCCTGCATGTGCCTGCCATATCCCATACCCGGCCTCTATGACTGCACACTGCAATCTGCTGCAATTAACCCCTCAGGTCCTAAGGGGTTAATTGCGGCAGATCGCAACGCGCAGTCATAGAGGCCGGGTATGGGATATGGCCGGCGCATGCACGCTATATGTGTTCAGGTATAGAGGACCTTTCATGGGTCAGAACTTTATTACCTAAGTAGCGGGAGATGTAGGGCATATATGGGGGATGTCCCTGCACTTACTATTATATCTGTGCGGGACTCCGTTCGCCCGCTCTGACCGCCGTTACATTCTCTGATCAGAACAACAAGGAGGAGACATCAGCTTCTCTCCCTGGACGTTCCTTCTCCCTTGCTAATCCCTGTCCAATCGCAGTGCAGAACATCACAGCGCAGTGGCCACAGCCCCTTCCCTTCTCCACCTCCTCTTCTAAGTACTATATTAATTGTGCCCCCTCCATACGATTAACTCATTGGTGGCAGTGGCCACAGGGTCCCCCCCCCTCCCCCCATCTCACCCATTTGTGGCAGTGGTAGCTTCTGATCGGAGCCCCAGCAGTGTAAGCCTGGGGCTACGATCGTTTACCATGGCAGCCAGGACGCTACTGAAGCCCTGGCTTCCAGCGTAAGCTCCCTGCTACTGTGTGTACTATGCACAGGGCAGTAGGGAGAGTGTAAAGTCCTATTCACCCAAATAGAGCTCTATTAGGTTGAATATGACAAGGGTTCTAGCCCCCTAAGGAGGCTAATAGTTATTAAATAAGTAAAAAATAAAAAAAGTTTAACCCCACCCCCCTCCAATAGAGAAAATAATATATTGCAATATATGTCGCATATTGCACATGCTTCTAATTATATCACAATATAGATTTTAGGCCGTATCGCTCACCCCTAGTGTGTATGACTCTTTGATCACTTTTTATTCAATTTTTCTATAGTGATGAAAAAACAGCAACACAGCAAATTTTTATTTTTTCTGTTACGCTATCTTTTTTATATTGCTTAATTATTTATATTTTTGGGAAAGGTGGGTGATTTGCCATATTCTGACCGCCATAACTTTTTTTAATAGTTATGTCTATGGAGATGTTTGAGAGCTAATTTTTTCTACTACGATCTGTAGTTTTTGTTAATTGGATTGTCACTTCAGCAAATAGCATCTATTCTGTAGAGTTAAAGGGGTTGTCTCACTTCAGTAGGTGGCATTTATCATGCAGAGAAAGTTAATACAAGCCACTTACTAATATTTTGTTATTATCTATGTTGCTTCCTTTGCTGGCTGGATTCATTTTTCTATCACATTATCCTCATCAATATCAGATTGTCTGGGTTCTGCCACCCGCCACCCCCTCCAATCAGCTGTATGAGGAGACGGCGGGTGCAGTGTGCAAGTGCTGTGTCCCGTCTCGCTTGCTGCTTTGCCATAGACATAGCAGCAGCAGCACGAGGAAAAGAGACCGGAGATGGCAAGTGCACACTGTGTGCCATGTCCTTGTACAACTAATCAGTGTGGGTGCCAGGTGTCAGACCCCCAATTTCCTTTCACTGGAACTAAGGGGCCCTGTCTAACTCCCAGAAAAGCAACCTTGTAACATTATTCTTCATCCACTGCACATTACAGTAGGTACAATACAGTCAGGTAGGTAACGTTTTCCTGGCCTTTGCCAAACCCTGAATTTTTGATCAGACTGCAAGTTAGAGAAGTGTGTTTTTTAACTCCACAGAACTCATTTCCACAGCTCCAGAGTCCAGTGATGGCATGCTTTAAACCACTTGATCTGACACTTCACATTATGCTGTCACCGCCAGTTCTGGTAGACGGTCGGTCAGAGGTTCCTCCATGTTTTGTGTATGACGTTCTTTGTTTTGGTTTCACTTTGCTCAGTTCCTTTCTCTCCCTCAGCTGCCTCTTATCTTTGATTAATTGGTTTGCTTTATATTCTCTCCCTTACTGCTCCTCCTTGCGGTTTATATTACTTCCTGAACGAAGTGTGTGCTGCTAGAGGCTGCAGCTGTTTTGTTCTAAGATAAGTGCATTCCGTTTGAGTTTTGTTTGCTGGCTTGATTCTAGGTGACCCTGACTCTCTCCGTATTCAGTGCAGGGAGCCGGTGGCCGTTCCCCTCACTACTATAGGGAATTCAGGTGTCACTCAGTTATAGGTACGAGGGCATGTATCTGTCTACCACCGGGACTTGTACATGTGCACAGTAGTTTGGGAGAGTTCTTAGGGATTTATAGGGCCCTCCTATGTTTTCCTTAGTTTGGGATCAAGCCAGTCTGTCTTTATTTATCAGTTCCTGCTAACTGTCCTCCATCCTTGATATCATAAACCGTCATAACCGTCTCAAGCATGGATCCGGTTTCAACCTTGATTGACCGCATGCAAGGCCTTTCTCTGGAGGTAGCAGATCTCCGTGAAACTGTTTCTCAGCTTCAGGTGACCGAGTTCTGCTGGCGTTCATGGAGTTTGTTCCGAGCCTAAAATCTCTCTTCCAGATACGTTTTCCGGGGGTAGTGAGAATTTTGTTCGTTTTAGAGAGGCTTGCAAACTCCATTTTCGCTTACGTCCCCATTCCTCTGGTGATGAGGAGCAGAGGGTGGGGATCATCATCTCGCTGCTCAGGGATAACGCTCAGTCTTAGGCCTTTTCGCTGCCGGCGGGGGCATGCTCCCTCCGATCGGTAGATGAATTTTTTATAGCCCTGGGTCAGATATATGATGATCCGTATCGTATTGCTCTGGCTGAATCTAAACTGCGTCTTTTATGCCAGGGTAAACAGTCCGCAGAGATATATTGTTCTGAATTTCGGTGGTGGGCAGCTGATACTGGCTGGAATGATGCTGCACTCCGAAGTCAATTTTGTTATGGTCTTTCTGAGAGATTAAAAGATGCATTTGCGTTTCATGAGAGGCCAGTGTGTTTGGAGTCTGCCATGTCTCTAGCTGTTCGTATTGACAGGCGTCTGAGAGAGAGAGGAGACTACTCTTTCCTGTCATATTCAGCCCAAGGACACTGGAGTTGTCTCATGCAGTGCGCAGGGGTCTCACTATCCTCTGTGGAGGACCCCATGCAGCTGGGTTTAGTTGCCTCTGATACTAGAGGATTCAGCCCTCAGAGGAGGGTATGTTTCTGTTGTGGAGGTATTAACCATTTAGCTAATGTTTGCCCTTCTAGGAGGTTCATGGGGTTTCCTTAGGGTAATAAAAAGATAAAGAAACCCTCTAATAACTTTCCATTTGCTACAATTGGCAAGGTTAATGCGGAAATTGAAGATTTGCCGTTTGCTCGTAGCTTCCGTTTTCTCCTACCAGCCAGGGTGGCGCTAGACAGCAAGAACTTTGTGAGATTTTTGTTGATAGTGGAGCAGCTGTCAATCTCATTGATAGTCAATTTGCTACAACACATGGTTTCCAGGTGTGCACTTTGGAAAAAGCGATACCTGTTTTTGCTATCGATTCCGCTCCACTTTCTTAAAAATCGTTAAAGGGCATAGTTCACAATATCCGTTTGACTGTGGGTGACACTCATGTTGAGGATGTGTCATGTTTTGTCTTAAGCGGATTACCTACTCCTCTAGTGTTGGGGCTACCCTGGCTCACTAAACATAACCCCACCATTGATTGCAAGCAAGGCAAATAAATGGTTAGAGTGAGTTTTGCAGAGAGAATTGCCTCACGGCAACTCTCGCAGAGGTTTCTACCAAGACCGTACCTTCTTTTCTCTCGGAATATTCTGATGTGTTTTCCGAGAGTGGTGTCCAGGAGTTGCCCCCTCACCGTGAGTATGATTGTCCAATTAATCTCATTCAAGGCGCCAAGCTGCCTAAATCATGATTATACAATCTCTCTCAACCTGAGAGAGTCGCCATGCGTACTTATATCTCTGAGAGCCTGATAAAGGGACATATCAGACCCTCGAAGTCACCTGTTGCCGCTGGTTTCTTCTTTGTTAAAAAAAGATTGTTCTTTAAGACCTTGTCTGGATTTCAGGGAGCTTAACCGTATAACGATTTGTGACCCCTATCCGCTTCCTCTGATCCCGGATTTGTTTAACCAGATTGTGGGGGCTAAAGTTTTTTCTAAGTTGGATTTAAGAGGGGCATACAACCTTGTCAGGGAGGGGGATGAATGGAAGACGGCCTTCAATACCCCGGAGGGTCATTTTGAGAACTTGGTTATGCCCTTTGGTTTGATGAATGCTCCGGCCGTCTTCCAACATTTGTGAACAGCATTTTATATCATTTAATGGGGAAATTTGTACTGGTGTATCTAGATGACATTTTGATTTTTTCTCCTGATTTCAAGACTAATCGGGACCACCTATGTCAGGTCTTGCTGATTCTGCGGGAGAATAAATTGTACGCTAAACTGGAAAAATGTGTGTTTGCTGTTCCAGAGATTCAATTTCTTGGTTTTCTTCTCTCCGCTTCTGGTTTTCGGATGGACCCGGAGAAGGTCCGCACCGTGCTTGATTAGGAGTTTCCTGAAAATCAGAAGGCGCTGATGCGCTTTTTGGGTTTTGCTAATTATTACAGAAAGTTCATTTTGAATTATTCCTCTGTTGTTAAGCCACTCACTGATATGACTAAAAAGGGGGTGGATTTTTCCTCATGGTTGGAAGAGGCGCTTCAAGCCTTTTCTAGTATTAAAGAGCGTTTTCCTTCCGCTCCCATTTTGGCACAACCTGATGTCTCTCTACCTTTTATTGTTGAGGTGGATGCCTCTGAGGTGGGGGTGGACGCGGTCTTATCTCAGGGTCCCTCTCCTGCTAAATGGCAACCGTGTGCCTTTTTCTCAAAAAAGCTCTCAGCCACAGAGAGAAATTACGATGTGGGAAATAGGGAGTTGTTGGCCATCAAATTGGCTTTTGAGGAATGGCGTCATTGGTTGGAGGGAGCCAGACACCAGATTACCGTGTTTACCGACCATGAGAATCTGGCCTATTTGGAATCAGCCAAGCGTCTGAACCCGAGATAGGCCAGATGGTCCTTGTTTCTGTTCTAGGTTTAATTTTGTTGTTATGTTCCGCCCTGGGGTTAAAAATGTGAAGGCGGATGCCCTGTCACGTTGTTTTCCGGGAGGGGGGAACTTTGAGGACCCAGGTCCCATTTTGGCTGATGGGGTGGTCGTCTCTGCTCTTTATCCTGATTTGGAGGCAGAGTTTCAGGCAGCCCAGGCAGAGGCACCTGATCTTTGTCCTCCTGGGAGGTTATTTGTGTCACTCGCTTTGCGACAAAAAGTTTTTAAGGAGCACCATGACAGTGTTCTTGCTGGGCACCCGGGGAGTAGAGCCACAGTGGATCTCATTGCTCGCAGATTCTGGTGGCCAGCTCTTAGTAAGACGGTTGAGGGGTTTGTGGCAGCCTGAGAGACCTGCGCTCATTCACGGCCATCGGGATCTCTCCTCCCGTTACCCATACCTTCCCGTCCTTGGACGCATCTGTCCATGGACTTCATTACAGACTTGCCTCTCTCCTCGGGGAAGACTGTTATTCTGGTGGTAGTGGACCGTTTTAGCAAAATGGCGCATTTTATTCCTTTTCCAATGCTAAGACGCTGGCGCAAGCGTTTGTTGATCATATTGCTAAATTACATGGCATTCCTTCTGACATCGTTTCTGATAGGGGCACTTAATTTGTTTCCAGATTCTGGAAGGCCTTCTGTTCTCGCTTGGGGGTTCGGTTGTCGTTTTCTTCTGCTTTTCATCCGCAGTTGAATGGTCAGACCGAACGCGTCAATCAGAATCTGGAGACATATCTGCGCTGATTTGTTGCGGAAAATCAGGAGAATTGGTGTTTTTTTGTCCCTTGCGGAGTTTGCTTTAAATAACCGTCGCCAGGACTCCTCTGATAAGTCACCATTTTTTGGTGCATATGGGTTTCATCCGCAGTTTGGGACATTCTCTGGAGAGGGCTCTTCTCGTTTACCTGATGAGGAGAGATTTTCCTCGTCCTTGTCTCTTATTTGGCAAGAGATTCAGGGTAATCTGAAGATGATGAGTGAGAGATACAAGCGTGTGGCAGATAAGAGACGTGTTCCTGGTCCGGACCTGAATGTGGGTGATCTGGTGTGGTTGTCTACAAAGAATATCAAACTGAAGGTTCCCTCCTAGAAGTTGGGTCCTAGGTTTATTGGGCCTTACAAGATCTTATCCGTCATCAATCCCGTTGCTTTCCGTCTTGATCTTCCTCAGACTTGGAAGATCCATAATGTTTTTCACAAGTCCCTACTGAAACCTTATGTCCAACCTACTGTTCCTTCCTCTTTGCCTCCTCCCCCGATTTTAGTTGATGGTAATCTTGAATTTCAGGTCTCCAGGATTGTGGATTCCCGCATTATCCGCGGTTTTCTTCAGTACCTTGTTCATTGGGAAGGTTATGGTCCTGAGGAGAGGATGTGGGTCCTACTGGCGGACATTAAGGCAACTCGTCTTATCAGGGCTTTCCATCGGTCTCATCCTGAGAAGTTCGGTCCTGAGTGTCCGGAGTCCACCCGTAGAAGGGGGCGTACTGTCACCGCCGGTTCTGGGAGACGGTCGGTCAGAGGTTCCTCCATGTCTTGTGTATGACGTTCTTTGTTTTGGTTTCACTTTGCTCAGTTCCTTTCTCTCCCTCAGCTGCCTCTTATCTTTGATTAATTGGTTTGCTTTATATTCTCTCCCTTACTGCTCCTCCTTGCGGTTTATATTACTTCCTGGACAAAGTGTGTGCTGCTGGAGGCTGCAGTTGTTTTGTTCTAAGATAAGTGCATTCCGTTTACTTTGTGTTTTGTTTGCTGGCTTGATTCTAGGTGACCCTGACTCCCTCCGTATTCAGTGCAGGGAGCCGGTGGCCGTTCCCCTCACTACTATAGGAAATTCAGGTGTCACTCAGTTATAGGTACGAGGGCATGTATCTGTCTACCACCGAGACTTGTACATGTGCACAGTAGTTTGGGAGAGTTCTTAGCGATTTATAGGGCCCTCCTATGTTTTCCTTAGTTTGGGATCAAGCCAGTCTGTCGTTATTTATCAGTTCCTGCTAACTGTCCTCCATCCTTGACATGTGCTTGTCGACGTAAGACTTGGGTCCATTGACGTAGCTGATGTTAATGTCAGCAGAGGTTTGGACCTCTGCAGATATGGAGTCAGCAGAGCATTGGCAACTTTTGTGCACTATTCATTCAACGTTATGGCTGAGTTCTGTGGTTTCTAAATGCTTCCACTTGCAAATAATTCCACTAAAAATAAACTTGACAAGCTGACTTGTTACAACAGTGGCATCCTATTACAGTACCATGCCCAAACTCATGGAGCTCTTTTGACTGGCCCATTCTTTCACAAATGTTTGTAAAGGCAGGCTACGTGGCTAGGTGCTTTATTTTACAAGCTGTGGCAATGGGTTTGAATGAAAGACCTGAATTCAGTGAATAAGATGTGATTTCAAATCCATATGTCCAGGGGTGGACTGGAAACAGTGGCCCTGGAAGAAAAACCTAAAAGTAGGCCCTATATTTCAGGTAACATCGTAACATAGTACATAAGGCCGAAAAAAGACATCTGTCCATCCAGTTCGGCCTGTCATCCTGCTAGTTGATCCAGAGGAAGGCAAAAAAAAAACTGAGAGGTAGAAGCCAATTTTCCCCACTTAAGGGGAATAAAAAATTCATTCCCGACTCCAATCAAGCAATCAGAAGAACTCCCTGGATCAACGACCCATCTCTAGTTTCTATAGACTGTAATATTATTATACTCCAGAAATACATCCATGCCCCTCTTGAATTCCTTTATTCTACTCACCATCACCACCTCCTCAGGCAGAGAGTTCCATAGTCTCACTGCTCTTACTGTAAACAATCCTCTTCTATGTTTGTGTGCAAACCTTCTTTCCTCCAAACGCAGAGGATGTCCCCTCCTCACAGTCCTGGGGATAAATAGATGATGGGACAGATCTCTGTACTGACCACTGATATATTTATACATAGTTATTAGATCTTCCCTCAGTCGTCTTAATTTTGATCATCTTTCAGGGTACTGTAGTTGCCCCATTCCAGTTATTAATTTAATTTCCCTCCTCTGAACCCTCTCCAGCTCTTCTATGTCTGCCTTGTTCACAGGAGCCCAGAACTGTACACAGTACTCCATGTGTGGTCTGACTAGCGATTTGTAAAGTGATAGGACTATGTTCTCATCACGGGCGTCTATGCCCCTTTTGATGCAACCCATTATCTTATTGGCCTTGGTCCAAATTGACAGAAGGCAGGCCAACAGAAGCCACAAGTATTTAGGGATAACAGAAGTAGGTGGGGCCAACAATACCATAGTACAGCACAAAATACCGCCCGTGCAGAACCAAATACCGCAGTGCACCATAAAATACTGTCCTATCACCATACTGGGGATGGTGATACAGTTAGTGAGTTCAGGAGGGAACCTGCAGCCCATTGGACAGGTGTATAAGTATCTGATGCTCCTAGATTTAATTAATGCTGAGAGTATCAGATTGTTATGTACCTGGCAGGCATCCACGAAGAGGTCTCAGGCGGGTCCTGTAGGGTCTATGGCCAGTCCACTCCTGCAATAGTGTATGTATCACAGGAAAAATATCTTTTACCATGTTAGCCAGACACTGTAGATGTAGATGCTGTAATCAGTCAAGTGCTGTCTGACTATAGGAATAGACGCATCCAAAGCAGTGATTTTGTACATGTATTTATATTTTTTTTTCCAGCCACTTCATTAGATAAAGGCGCGTGTCTGGGTGGAGCGACACTTAGTCTGCTGCATGAACGAACATTTGGTTACACTGGAGATACCCAGGCACAGGAGTTATGCCTTTATTTAACAAAGGCAGCTAGTACGCCATACTTTGAGATCTTGGAAAAGTGGATATACAGGGGAATCATCAACGATCCATACAGGTACATATTTGTTACCAAAAGTACCATAAAGCTGTAGTTCTTATTTTATATTTCTTGTGTTAAATTAAATATTTATATGTAGTTTACTTTCCAGCTGTCCTTTTTCTAATTAGATCATGTGATTTGTATATGTTTACATAAGTTTATAGTGTGGGTCACATGTGGCATATCCAAACAAAATGATCCACCATTGGAATTAAATCCAAATTGTAGACTTTTTTGAAGAAGTAAAATGACAGCAATACAAAAGGTAGGACAACAGCACCCCTCAAAAATCGTGTACACGTTTTAAACGTCTAGTGCGTTCTTAATCATAGTGAAACAAAAGTTGCATAAACAGTCTATGTAAATGAAGTCACCATGTGATACAAATTAAAAGTTTTGTTCTGGCTTTTTAATATTGATGATCTATGACATGCCGTCTCCCTTCTCTCTTCCTGCCTGCTGCTCTATGTCTATGGAACAGCAGCAGCGGACAGGAAGAGAGAAGGGAGACGCATGTGCGCAAAGCACGCACCATCTCCTCATGCAGCTGATCGGCGGGGGTGTCGGACCCCAGCCGATCTGATATTGATGACCTATCCTGAGGATAGATCACCAATATTAAAAAGCCCGGACAACCCCTTTAAGACAAAAACTGGAATCTGGAATACAATGATTCCAAGGATTATTAACCCCTTCAAGACCAAGCCATTTTTCACCATAAGGACCAAGCCACATTGTGCAAATCTGACATGTTTCACTTTATGTGGTAATAACTCTGGAACGCTTTTACTTATATAAGCGATTCTGAGATTGTTTTCTAGTGGCATATTGTACTTCATTTGATGGTAAATATGAGTCAATATGTTTCACCTTTATTTATCAAAAATTCAAAAATGTACAGAAAATTTTGAAAAATTCACATTTTTTGAAATTAGAATGTTTCTGCTTTTGATACCTCAAAAAAGTTGTTACTGTACATTTCCCAGATGTCTACTTCATGTTTGCATCCTTTTGTAAATGTAATTTTATTCTTTTTTAGGACGTAAGAAGTCTTAGAATTTTAGAAGCAATTCTTAAAATTTTTAAGAAAATTTCCAAAACCCACCTTTTAAGTACCAGTTCAGTTATGAAGTCACTTTGTGGGGCTTACATAGTAGAAACCACCCAAAAATGACCCCTTTTTAGAAACTACACCCCTCAAGTTATTTAAAACTGATTTTGCTAACTGTAACCCTTTAGGTGTTCCACAAGAATGAATAGAAAAAATAGAGGTAAAATTTAACTTTTTTTAAAGATTTTCCATTTTAATCTATTTTTCCCTGTAACACAGCAGGGGTTAACAGCCAAAGAAAACTCAATATTTATTACCCTAATTCTGCAGTTTACAGAAACACCCCACATGTGGTTGTAAACTGCTGTATGGGCACACAGCAGGGCGCAGAGAGAAAGGAGCGACATATGGATTTTGGAGGGCAGATGTCGCTGGGATAATTTTAAGTTGCCATGTCACATTTGAAGACCCCCTTATGCACCCCTAGAGTAGAAACTCCCAAAACAGGATAAGGTGACAGTTTTGTTGGTACTATTTTGGGGTACATATGATTTTTGATTGTTCGATATTATGCTTTTTGTGAGGCAAGGTAACCAAAAAATGTCTGTTGTAGCACAGGTTTATTTTTTTTTTTTTTACGGAGTTCTCCTGACAGGTTAGATCATGTGTTGCTTTTATAGAGCAGGTTGATACGGATGCACCAATACCAAATATGTATTTTTTTGTTTCAAATTTACATAATAAAGCATTTTTGAAAACAAAAATAATGTTTGTGTCATTTTCTGAAAGCAATATTTCTTTTATTTTTCTGCCGATCATCTTGTGCGGGGCTCTTTTTTTTGCAGGAAGAGCTGACATTTTTATTGGTACCAATTTTGGGTACATATGATTTTTTTTGATCATTCATTAAGACCCTTTTTTGGGGAAAGGTGACCAAAAAATTGCTATTTTGGCACAGTTTTTATTTATTTATTTTTAACAGCATTCAACTGAGGGGTTAGATCATGTGATATTTTTATAGAGCAGGTCATTACGGACATAGCAATATCTAATGTCTAGTTTATAATTTTTATTTCAGTTTTATACAATAAAAGCGCTATATATTTTTTTTTGCCGGTTCGTCTTATGTAGGGGCTCATTTTTTGCAGGAAGAGATTACGGTTTGATTGGTACTATTTTGGGTTGCATAGGACTTTTTGTTCGCTTGTTATTACACTTTTTGTGATGAAAGGTGACAAAAAATTGTTTTTTTTTTTTATAGTGTTCACCTCTCATAGAGCAGGTCGTTACGGATGCGATGATACCTAATATGTCTGCTTTTTTACATTTATTTCAGTTTTACACTATAAAAGCATTTTTGAAGACAAAAAAAATCATGTTTTAGTGTCTTCATTTTCTGAAAGCCATGTTTTTTTTCATCTTTTGGTCGATTGTCTTATATAGGGGCTTATGTTTTGCGGGAAGAGATGACTGTTTGATTGGTACTATTTTGGGTTACATGTGTCTTTTGGATCGCTTGTAATTACACTTTTAGTGTTTTGGTTTTTTTTCGGCGTTCACCTGAGGTGATAGATTATGTGACGTTTTTATAGAGCACGTTGTTACGGATGTGGCGATACCTAATATGTGAGTGTTAAAAAAAGAAAATAATAATAAAAAACTATTTCATGGTGAGGGGGCTTTTTTTTTTTTTTACTTGAAACTTTGTTTTTAGTAAAAAAAATATCTTTTTTTTCCCCCTCCCCCACGACAGCACCACAGAGAGATGCTCCACCCCTGGGACAGGAAACCTATGGCATAAAAAAGGAGGAGCCACTCTCCCACCTCAGTGAGGTTTCCTGTCCCTGGAGCGGGAGACCTGCTGTATCCTTTCCTAGGTCGTGGTCCACCACCTGCAAGTCCCAGATAGTGTAGTGGTCGGTACCTGCAGGGGGCTATCACTCAGAGGCTGGGTTGGAGGCCCCAAGGAGAAGGAGACAGTCCGGGGCTGTGGAATTCTCTTGCTGCAGGCACGCGGGTTCTCCTCACATGGGAGTGAGACAGCGCAGGAGGACCAGTCACAAGGCAACCACCCAAGAGGGGTGTTTAGCTGGCCACGTGTTCTGAGCAGCAGGGGGCTGTGGAGGTCGGGAGCACACATGCGGCAAGTGAATGACTGGCGGTGTCCGACGCACTATTTCCGGGTACGGTGCGTTCCAGTGACGCACTTCCGGTGGCACGCGAAGAGCAGATTCAGTTAAAAGGACCGCAGTGTGTTAGGATTCTGGCGAGCTGCGGGAGTCATCATTTCAGCAGGGTCCAATGGTGGTGAGCGCTTCAGTTAGGAGCAAGGGCTGCAAGATGGATTGTACGTACTGAGAGGCGTGCAAACTTCAGGGAACCCTCAGGTGAGGTGTTCTTCTGCAATCCTTCCTGCCTCAACTAAAGGTGGAATATTTTTCCCTCCAGAGGATAATATGGAGGAAGAAAAGCGACAGGAGGCGGTAGAAGGAGAGATTCAGCTCACGGTACCTACAGACTTTTAAGGGGTGAGTGCACTCTTTTTATATGTGATGTTAATGCGTAATCCTTTATTGTCTAGATGGCGCCTAAGAAGGCTGTGACTAAGAAACGCAACAAGGAATGTGCTTTGTGTAGGTGTCCGCTGTCTTCATCATATACTAAAAAACTCTGCCAAGCCTGTATAGAAAAAACGGTGGCAGAGGAAACGCCTTCCTTTGTGAGAGACATTAGATCTTTGATTAAGTCAGAAGTGAAAGAGTCTTTGAAAACCTGTAAGAAACAAAAAATATCTCGTGAGGGCTAGGAGTCTGGCTCTGGATCTTCCATTGTTGGTGAAGAGGATTGTGCCAGGGTAGATTCGGAAGGTACTTCTTCCTCGGATGAGGAGCTAGAAGGCAGATATTTGGCAGAGGATACAGAAAAATTACTGAAGGCGGTTAGATCTACCTTAGAGATTGAGGAGGTCACAGAGAGTAGGTCAGTGGCGGACGCAGTCTTTAAAGGACTACGGGAAAAGAAACGTAGATGTTTCCCGGTACATAACAATATCTCAGCGGTCATTAATAAGGAATGGAATAAACCAGATAAAGCATTCATAACAAGGCGATTAAAAAAAAAATATCCCTTTGAGGAGGAGGCCTCCACTTCATGGCACAAAGCACCAAAGATCGATGTGACTATCTCAAAGACAGCAAAACGCTCGGCCTTACCTTTTGAGGATCTAGGTTCCCTCAGAGACCCTTTAGACAAAAAGATTGATTCATGCTTGAGATGTACTTGGGATGCTTCGTCGGCCACCTTCAGGCCAAATATAGCCACTATGGTTACAGCCAGGTCAGTGGGTGTTTGATTAGAAAGATTAGAGGCTCAGATAAAGGACAAATGTCCTAGAGAACGATTGTTGTCTTCCATACCGACGCTACAGAAGGCAGTTGACTTGGCAGATGCTTTCATGGACGCAGTTAAGCTGGCAGCAAAGGCTTCTTCCCTTTCCAATTCAGCCCCGACGGGCTCTCTTGTTGAAGAATTGCAGAGGGGGAGACTTGGCATCCAAGCAGAAATTGTGTAGCATTCCCTGCCAGGGACATTTTCTATTTGGCCCAGAATTAGACTTGCTGCTCGAGAGAGCGGCCGATAGGAAACAGAGGTTTCCGGGGAGTGCTTAGGATTCATCTTTCTCCTCCTTCAAAAATTTTAAGCGGCCCTTTCGGTCCTCCACTAGATTTCAGAATAGGAGACCTTCAGGGGACAAAGAACAAAATTTCAGATCTAGAGATTCCGGTAGAAGAGGGTTCTTGTTTCAGGGGGCTTCCTCTCAGTAGGGGAAGCAGTCTAAACAATGACGCCAATTGTGCGGTAGGAGGAAGACTACTGTCCTTTCTTCCTGCCTGGGAGGAGGTGGCAGGTTCATGGGTAAAGAAAGTTCTAGGACAGGGATTGAAATTAGAAATCCAGAAAACCCCACCTCGCAGATTTATAACAACAAGGAGTTCTCCAGAGTTGGAGTCAGAGATATCAAAACTATTAATAAAAGAAGTTCTGATTCCGCTTCCAGAGGAAGAGACAGGAAAAGGTTACTATTCAACCCTGTTCCTGGTAAGGAAACCGGACAACTCTTTTCGGACTATCATAAATCTAAAATAATTGATCAGGTCACTAAAATACAGAAAGTTCAAGATGGAAACTATAACATCTGCAATCTATCTTTTGTTTCCCGGATGTTTCATGACAGTTATCGATTTAAAAGACGCTTATCATCATATACCCATTCACCCGGAACATCGAAGGTTCCTCAGAGTGGCAGTAAGGTCAAAGGAGAGGACAAAGCATTATCAGTTTCAGGCATTACCCTTCGGGCTATCCATGGCGCCGAGGATTTTCACAAAAGTGGTAGCGGATATGGCTTCCTTTATCAGAAGACAGGACATTACATTCCTACAGTATTTAGACGACTTTCTGATAGTAGGAAGGTCGCAGGAAGCATATTCCGGGGCAGTTCACAGAGTAGTGAACATCCTAAAAGACCTGGGTTGGATAATAAACTTTCAAAAATCCAGGCTACTGCCGGTCACTTCACAAGGTGTTCATGGGATTCCTGTTGAACTCACAGACACAGAGGACTCTTCTGACCCCAGAAAAAGTATGTCTGGTTCAGGAGAGAATAGAAGGGATTCGGTCGAATCCAAGACTAAAGATCAGGAAAGCCATGTCAATATTAGGGACTATGACGTCTTGCATTCCTGCCGTGCAATGGGCACAGTTTCGATCTCGTCAGATACAAAAAGAAATCCTCTTTTGGATGAGGAAAAAAGGGGGAAGATTGGAAGCAGAGATGGTGATCTCAGGAATTGGAACAGTGGAATACCTTTCCTGGTGGATAATTCAGGGGAATCTCAATCAGGGAGTTGCGTGGTGCCCACCAGAGCCAATAGTAATTACGACAGACGCCAGCCCATGGGGGTGGGGGGCTCATTTTCTGGAGCAGATTCAGCAGGGCAGGTGGTCCCCTCACCAGAAGTCGTTTTCCTCAAACAGAAAGGAGCTATTAGCGGTCAGGTTGGCCCTAAGAGCAGCCCTGCCCTTTATTCACCAAAGACACGTAAGAGTAAGGTCAGACAACCGTGCCTACGATAGCCTATATAAACCATCAGGGCGGGAAAAGGTCAGCATCCCTGTTGAAGGAGGCGGAATTGCTGTTTCTGGAGATAATGCCACACATAGTTCACATTTCTGCATTGCACATAAGGGGGCAACAGAATGTAGAGGCAGACTTCTTGAGTCGACATCAATTGAGGGCAGGGGAGTGGTCACTGTATCCAGGGGTCTTTCAAATGGTTGTGAATATCTGGGGGAAGGCTTTCAATAGACCTTTTTGCTACAAAAGAAAACGGGAAAGTGGACCACTTCTATTCTCTTAATCCATGGGAATCCCCGGGTAGAGTAGATGTGCTTCTCTAGAAGTCGGATTTTCAGTTGGGGTATGCCTTTCCCTCCCTTCAGTTGATACCTCGTGTGCTCAGAAAGGTGAGGATGGAGGGAGTCAGAATGATTGTAATCGCTCCCTTCTGGCCAAAGAGGGGGTGGTTCTCTCTTCTGAGGGAGATGTCTGTGTCAGACCCTTGGATATTGCCGGAGGTTCCGGACCTGTTGATGCAGGGCCCTGTTATGCCATCCGAGAGTGGGGGCCCTGCATCTTACAGCCTGGAACTTGAAAGGTCAATGTTACAGGGGCAGGGTTTCTCCAAACCAGTAGTTGAAACTCTTCTGAAGAGTAGGAAGCAAGTCACGAGTACCATCTATGCAAGAGTATGGAGAAAGTTTTTGGAATTTTCTAGGAGGCCTTCAGATCAGGTTCTGGTGGAACCCCCTATTTGCATGGTGCTTGATTTCTTACAGAAGGGACTGTGCCTAGCTCTAGCAAAGAGTACACTTAAAGTTCAGATTTCTGCACTCTCAGCCCTTTGGGGAAATAGATTGGCTGAAAACCCTTGGGTAATCAGGTTCTTCAAGGCTTTAGATAGGATAATTCCGGTGTTGGGTCCCAGATTTCCCCCGTGGGATTTGAACCTGGTACTGAGTTCCTTAATGTCTGATCCTTTTGAACCTTAGGAGTCAATCCCTATCAAGTTTCTTACCTGGAAGCTAGTCCTTCTAGTTGCACTAACATCAGCAAGGAGGATAGGGGAGATACAAGCAATCTCTATCAACCCCCCTTTCATGTCCATTTCAGAGGACTGGGTAGTCTTTAGGCCAGATCCTAGTTTTTTGCCCAAGGTCCCTTCTAGATCCAACAGACTGCAGGAAATAATTCTCCCACCTTTTTTTGATGAGGCAAAAGATGACAGGGAGAAGACGTTTAATTCCTTGGATGTCAGAAGGACTCTGATCCGCTACTTAGAAGTAACAAAAGGGTGGAGAAAGTCGTCCTCTTTGTTTGTCTTGTTTTCAGGGGCCAACAAGGGTAGGGCTGCCTCAAAAGGCTCTATCGGAAGATGGGTCAAGTCTGTCATCTCCGTGGCTTACACGGTCTCAGGGGCTTCTCTTCCTGTTTGTGTCAGAGCCCATTCTACTCGGGCTGTTTCTACCTCTTGGGCGGAGAGGGCCAATGTTTCCATTGAGCAGATCTGTAGGGCTGCTACCTGGGCCTCTCCGTCTACCTTCTACCGTCACTATAGATTACAGCTGGAATCTGTTTCAGATCTGCTCTTTGGTAAAAAAAAGGTGCTGGAAGTAGTTACCCACCCTTAGGTTTTTTGATTCTTTGTAATCTTTCTCTGTGGTGCTGTTGTGGGGGAGGGGGAAAATGATGATTACACTTACCGGTAAGTGGATTTTCCTGTCCCCACGACAGCACCCCTCTTTATTCCCTCCCTAGATTTTGGTGTTATTCACGTGGTGCAGCAGAAAAAAAAAAAAAAATGTATATAATTTGCCTAAACTTAATGGGAGTCCCTCTCATGCTCTGAAAAACTCACTCAGGTGGGAGAGTGGCTCCTCCTTTTTTATGCCGTAGGTTTCCTGTACCAGGGGTGGAGCCATCTCTCTGTGGTGCTGTCGTGGGGTCAGGAAAATCCGATTACCGGTAAGTTTTCACTTTTTTTCACTTTTTATTTTTGTCCCACTGTGGGACTTCACCTTTTCAGTGTTTGATTCCTGTTTCAATTCAGTACAATACGTTCTGTGTTGTACTGAATTGAACTTATATACATCACTTATTCACATATGTTATCTCTACTTATGGTGATAATTGTAATTAATTTATGTAATATATATACATAATCATGGGTATAATTGTTTGTATATTTCTTATATGAGGGAATCATTATAATTTATTATGAATTATATATACACATATGGTTACTATGTTGATTTTTATTATTTATCATTGTACTTATTCACGCTTGCACTTTTTTACATGAGGTAATTTCATTTAGCACATTAGCAATTATATTATATTTTTGTTCATTTTGGTGAGGAAGGTTCGTCTCTTTATTAGTTACACTTGGTATATCTATTTAGGTATTAATTTTAGGAATGTTGTAGGTTTTTTATAATCATTATTCATTATGAATTAGCACGGTTATTAGTGTCACTATGAGAATCATGGGTTATTGTATCAAATTATTTTTCTTTTTTTCTGTTCCTTTTCCTTTTCTCTCTCCCCCCCCTCCCCCCTGCTTCCCATTATATATTGACGTATTTCTCCCTCCTGTCTCGCCCCTCTTATAGCAATTGTTGCTTGAATGCTATTGATGTTAGTATTAATGTATATAGGATTTCGATTACGAGATAGTTATTGCAGAATCAGACACTATAATTATGCCTCAGTTTCTCTAGGACCTGTGAGTCTGATGACCACTCATGTGACGAGTCACATGATCGGTGGAGCGTGCGCTTTCCCGCGCATGCGCTGTCCTGACCGCTGATCGGACGCGCTCATTGTACGTCATTATATGTCGCGCTATTATGCGTATTGACGTTGAGCGCCGATGGAAGCGGCGGGCTAACATGCCGGGAATGCGCCGAGACACTCCCCCGATCAGGTGACTGTAATTTACTAATTGAAACCCATTAGACAGGGGTATAAATACTGCTCATTGCATTTTAAAATTACCTCCTGACGAAGCTTTTCATAGCGAAACACGTGTCGAGGTTCTGTACTGTGGGGGTTCCGGGCCCTGTGTATCATTGATATGGGTATGTACCACTCTATTAGATCTTATTGTTAGATCACTAACAACATCTACATTGTGTACTATAGCCACCTTGTTTTGGGGCTTTGTATAGTCGATACCTTTGTCTATGATTAATATTGGCTATAATCATGTTTTGGACTGATTCATGCCCCGTGATAATCATGTTTTGAACCGGTCTATCCCTGACTGTGTTCTATGGGATTGATTCATGTCTTGCTGTAATCATGGTTTGAACCGGTTTATCCCTGACTGTGTTCTATGGGTGAAAGCCCTTAAGTATATGTGGTAGAACTCCACCATGCTTATGGCCAATATGGAATATATATCTGGGTCAAGCTAACTTTAAACCTATAATCAATTGACCTGTGCTTGATACCTAGGCATCTAGACCTTCCGCAGTAGTTTTTCCACTATCATATACCTCACCGTTTTCTGATTTGTAAACATTTTTGATATAGAGAATTTTTATGAAATTTTGTATTATACTGAATAAAGGTGTAGCTCAATTTTACATAAGAGTCAGTGTTTTGTTTGGCTGAATTGAACTTACACAGTAAGATGCTGACAGTTGCCTAGGAAACCCAGCCTCCAGGCTGGATCTCCTGGGCTTCCGTAGCTGTCCATACACATGGCAACCATCGGCCCCCTGTCACAGCAGCGCGGAGGGCCGATGGAGTCAGAGGGTGCCCCCTTTGTCTGCAAACCCCGCACGTGCCGCGGTCAGCGTTCATCGCGGCATATGAAAGGGTTAATCCGCCGGCATCACCGCACACAGCGATGCTGGTGGATGCAGCAGGGGCCCGGCTATCAGTAACCGCTCCTGCACCCGCCTAATTACATTACGTACATGCACATGATGATACAGCAAGAAGCCGCATTCCCTCACGTACATATACTTGAGAATGCGTGAAGGGGATAAGAAATGTAAATACTCTTCATTGAATGCCTTAACACAACTATAACCAAACTTTCACATTAGCGTTTTTTGCGGATCCGTCATGGATCTTCAAAAACGCTTCCGTTACCAAAATACAACCGCATTGACTTACACTGTGTTTTAGGATGGATTTGTTTTGCTCTGCACCACATCGCAGACAGAAAAACGCTGCTTGCAGCATTATTCTGTCCGCGATGGGAGCGCAACCTAATGGAACTGAATGCATTTTGGTGCATTCCGTTTTGTTCAGTTCAGTTTTGTCCCCATTGACTTATGGGAAAAAAAGGGATAGAACATGAAAAACACAATACAAATTTGGTGTGGCCATAACCGTATCAACCCACAGAATAAAATTATCATATCAAATATACTACATGGAGAACCCCATAAAAAACATTGACAAAGATGCAATTCTTGCCTGCTTCACCTCCTAAAAAAATGGAATAAAAAGTGCTCAAAAAGTCATATAGACCCCAAAATTGTACCAGTAAAAGTTACAACCCATCCTGCAAAAAAACAAGCTCAACTATATTGACGCAAAAAAAAGTTAAAAAAAAGTGATTTTATGATATAAAGGTGGTAGAACATAAATAAACCAGTATAAATTTGGTGTTGCCATAACTGTATCAACCCACAGAATAAAATTATCTTATCGAATATACTACATGGAGAATCATAAAAATAATAAAACACTGGCAAAATTGCTATATTAGCCCACTTCACCTCACATAAAATTAAATAAAAATCGATCAAAAAGTCAGATGTACCCAAAAATGGTACCGTTACAAACTACAGCCCATCCCACAAAAAATGAGCCCCCACACAGCTCAATCAACAACAAAAAAAAAACTATGGCTCTAAAAATCTATTTCAGCAAAATCCACATTAGAAAATTTGTGCTTAAGCGACTTTTTTTCTTGCAAAAATTATAATTTTTCATTTTCACAGCCATGTGTTTCTAAATATTATGAAACCACTCTTAGGGAAAAGTGGTCAGAAAACCCCTCAATAAATTCTTTGAGGGGTGTAGTTTCCAAAATGGAATCACTTTTGGGGGGGGGGGGTGTTCTACTGTAGGGGTGCCTTAGTGTGCCTTCAAACATGACACAACACCCAAAAGCCATACCAGCAAAATCTGCTCTCCAAAAACCATATGTTGCTCCTTGCCTTCTGTGCCCTGTCGTGTGCCCATACATCAAATTACAACCACATGTGGGGTGTTTCAGTAAACTGCGGAATCAGGGTTATAAATATTGAGGCTTGTTAACATAGTTGGTAAACCCAGTTTTGAGCAATTTGAGGGGCGTACATTCTAAAATGGGGTCATTTATGGGTGGTTTCTATAATGTAAGGACCTCAAAGTGAGTTCAGGACTGAACTGGTTCTTAAAAAAGTTGGTTTTGAAAATTTTATAGAAAATTTGAAAAATTGCTTCTTAAATTCTAAGCCTTCCGACGTACTAAAAAAATAAAATGTAATTTTTTAAATGATGCCAACATAAAGTAGACATATAGGGAATGTTAAGTAAAAACTATCTGAGGTATCATTATCTGCCTTTAATGCGTAGAAATTCAAATTTAGAAAATTGCATTTTTTTTCAAATTTTCAGTAAATTTTGGATTTTTGCATAATATAACAGTAAAAGTTATTGTTGGAGTAGTTCGATGTTCAGGTATAAAGTAATCAATATTAAATAATTAAATCGATCGGCCGATAGCACAGACACAATCAAAGGTGCTGTTTCTGAGGAGATCTGAGGACTGCCTCAAAACCTTTATTGATATACCTCCAGGATAATGGGAGTAACTGGGGGTTTTCAGGGTGGTTACATACTTATGATTGGATAGTTAAAACTAGATAATTGCACGTGATACATTTGCATACATCTCATCATTATGTAACTAGAATAAATGTCATTTGGACAGTAATCAAGTTAAAAGTTCATGTTTCCGAACACAGACTTCTCTTGGACACGTACACCGGACACTTGGGATAATTATCCTTGAAAAACATGTCAAAAACTTTTGTAGAAATTGATTTATTACTGCCCACATTGCACATTTTTAGCTATTACTATTGTGTAACTAATCAGTAGATAATACTCCCTCTTCCTTCTTATTATGCAAGTATAGCACAATTACAGATGGCTTTCAGGGTACATTCTCAGTTCAACATGTCACAAGACAGGGAAATATGATAAAGTTCGTTCTGACACAGAACTATATAATTTCATATCGTGAGCATATTAAGTTATATATATATATATATATATATATATATATATATAGTAGCTATATGGACCATAACTCACATTACTTCCCTCTTTTTATGATTACTCTCTATCTCCCTGTAACATAGTACATAAGGCCGAAAAAAAGACATCTGTCCATCCAGTTCGGCCTGTTATCGTGCTAGTTGATCCAGAGGATGACAAAAAACCCCTGTGAGGTAGAAGCCAATTTTCCCCACTTAAGGGGAATAAAAAATTCCTTCCCGATTCCAATTAGGCAATCAGAAGAACTCCCTGGATCAACGACCCATCTCCAGTAGCTATAGCCTGTAATATTATTATACTCCAGAAATACATCCAGGCCCCTCTTGAATTTCTTTATTGTACTCACCATCACCACCTCCTCATGCAGAAAGTTCCATAGTCTCACGGCTCTTACCGTAAAGAATCCTCTTCTATGTTTGTGTACAAACCTTCTTTCCTCCAGATGCAGAGGATGTCCCCTTGTCACAGTCCTGGGGATAAATAGATGATGGGAGAGAACTTTGTACTGACCCCTGATATATTTATTCATAGTTATTAGATCTCCCCTCAGTCGTCTTTTTTATAAAGTAAATAACCTTAATGTTGATACTCTTTCAGGGTACTGTAGTTGCCCCATTCCAGTTGCCCTTCTCTGAACCCTCTCCAGCTTTGCTATGTCTGCCTTGTTCACAGGAGCCCAGAACTGTACACAGTACTCCATGTGTGGTCTGACTAGCGATTTTTAAAGTGGTAGGACTATGTTCTCATCACGGCGTCTATGCCCCTTTTGATGCAACCCAGTATCTTATTGGCCTTGGTGGCGGCTACCTGACACTGTTTTTTGCAGCTTAGTTTACAATTTATTAAAATTCCTAGATCTTTTTCCATGTCAGTGCTACCGAGTGTTTTACCATTTAGTATGTACGGTTGACTTGCATTATTCCTTCCCATGTGCATAACTTTACATTTGTCAGTGTTAAACCTCATCTGCTAATTATAGTAAAACATAACTTTTATTGAAGTCCTAAGAGAAACCCTCAAGGATCACACTTTTAAAAACCCTAGGTGGCAGTATTGACAATCAATTGTATACCAGTATTGTGTCTATAGGGTTATATATGTGCCGTGCTGCTCGTGCGATACAGCCAGCAATAGCTCTTGTATTATACTCCCACTACACAGTTAGTCATCTACTGCCTTTCCTAGCTTTAACATTAAAACTTAGATCACACTGCCCCCGACATGTTCAGGGGTGCGGGCAGTGTGCGCTCCTGTAATGGTTAGCAGGGTTTTTACAATCTCCTATTACCTCCCACCACTCCTAGTGAGATTAGCACTCCAATCTCTATTCTTCTTATTTACCTTCGCTTTGTCATTAAAGTCCTTATTGGTAGAGTAGTGGAGTGCCGTAAAACGTCACATGCAGTGTCAGCACTATGTCAGAGTGACGCATTCGACTGCGCATGGTACCGAACTTAGAGAAGATGCGATCCTTCTCCTGCCTCTTGCACATGATCGCGGACTTTGTCAGAAAAAAAGCTATGATCATGTTAAATGATCATCATCCCTATGCTTCTCTCAGGGCTCCTATATCAGAGAACATACCACCAAACTTTAGGTTTATAAAACGAAGGCTCACTTGTTCATTTTCAAAGTACAAAGTACAGGTCTTCAAATCATGTATTTATAATCAACCAACCTCTGTTTGTAAAAGAAAATAGCCTCAATATTACATACGAAGATTCCTGTTTATAAAGTTCAATTGTTTTATATATATATATATATATATATATATATATATATATATATATAGAAAAATATAAAACATAATTTGATAATCATGATGACAATCTGGTCATTATAAGATATTATAATAATAAAATAATAGACCAAAGACCATTCCGGCAAAATCTGTGCTCCAAAAACCATATGGCGCTCCTTGCCTTCTGAACGCTGCCATGTGCCCATACAATAGTTTACAGCCACATACGGAGTGTTTCTGTAAACTGCAGAATCAGGGTAATAAGTATCAGGGTTTGTTTTGCTGTTGATCTTTGATGTGGTGCAGGAAAAAATTAAAATGGAAAATCTGCAAAAAAAAAATCTAATTTTAAAATGACACCTCCATTTTCCTTAATTTCCTGTGGAATACCTATAGGGTTAACAACATTTCTAAAATCAGTTTTGAATAGTTTGAGGGATGTATTTTCTTAAATTGTGTAATTTATGGGTGGTTTCTATTATGTAAGCTCCTCAAAGTGACGTTAACCCCTTAAGGACGCATGACGTATCGGTACGTCATATCTTTAAAACGACGAGAGTGCAGTGCGGCGGGGGTTAATAGGAACAGGATGTCTGCTGAAATCAATCAGCGGGCATCCTGTCACAACTCCGGGGGGGGTCATGAGAACTGCAGTTTGCAGCGCTTTCTGCGATCTCTGTGACCGCGGGGATCAGAGACTAATTGTTCCACCAAGTGTTCTATTTTAACCCCCCCCCCTGCAGCCCCCAATCATATTGTGGGTGCAGTGGGGGGTGGTTGCGAGCGGTGCGGGAGCCTCCTCTGTAATGTTTCCCTGGTGGCTAGTGGTTTTAGCAGAGTGTCAGCACATTGCTGACACTCTGCTAAAAACTGCAGACATCTGTGCTGCAGATGTCAGCAGTTTTAACCCATTCCATGCTGCGGTCCGTACGGACCGCTGTATGGAAGGGGTTAACAGGGAGGGAGCCTTTCCAGCCCCCCGACAGGATGGGATCACAGAGGGAGGGAGCCCTCCCTCCCCATCACCTGCTGCTTTGTTCTGGCAGTGGGTGATGGTTACCATGGCAGCAGGACGCTTTCAGAGGCGTGCTGCTTGCCATGGTACTGTAAGTCTAATCAGACTTCTGCTAAAGGCAAAAGTCTGATTAGACTATGTAAAGTAAAAAAAAATACAGTACAGTACACTATATGGTGTACTGTACTGTATTATATAGACATAAGATCCACTGTATCTACAAGAACCAAGTGGGTCTGGGTAAAAAAAAAAAGTGAAAAAAAGTAAAAATAAAAAAACACTGAATAAAAATTACAAAAATAAAATACAGTACACATATTAGGTATCACCGCGTCCGTAAAAACCTGTTCTATAAAAATATCACATGACCTAACCCCTCAAGTAAAAAAAAATGGTGTAAGAAAAAGCCATTTTTGTCACCGTACATCACAAAAAGTGTAATACCGAGCGATCAAAAAGGCGTATGCCTCCAAATAGTAGCAATCGAACCACCATCTCATCTCGCAAAAAATGAGCCCATGCATAGGACAATGGCCCCAAAAAATTAAAAAATATGGCTCTGACTATGAAGACACTAAAACAATATTTTTTTTCCAAAAATGCTGTTATTGTGTTAAAGTAAAATAAATTTAAAAAGTATACATATTAAGTATTGCCACGTCCGTAATAACCTGCTCTCCAAATATATCACATGTTCTAACCCCTCAGGTGAACACCGAAAAAAAAAAAAAAAATGGTGTAAAAAAAGCCATTTTTGTCACCTTCACAAAAAGTGTAGTAGATTAAAAAGTCATACGCATCCCAAAATAGTGTCAATCAAACAGTCATCTCATCCCACAAAAATCATACCCTACCCAAGATAATCGCCCAAAAACTGAAAAAAACTATGGCTCTCAGACTATGGAGACACTAAAACATGATTTTTTTTTTTTGTTTCAAAAATGAAATCATTGTGTAAAACTTATATAAATAAAAAAAGTATACATATTGTGTTTCGCCGCGTCCGTAATAACCTGCTCTATAAAAATACCACACGATCTAACCTGTCAGATGAATGTTATAAATAATAAAAAATACAAACGGTGCCAAAACAACAATTTCTTGTTACCTTGCCTCACAAAAAGTGTAATATAGAGCAACCAAAAATCATATGTACCCTAAAATAGTACCAACAAAACTGCCACCCTATCCCATAGTTTCTAAAATGGGGTCACTTCAAATGGGACATGGTGTCAAAAAACTAGTCCAGCAAAATCTGCCTTCCAAAAACCGTATGGCATTCCTACAGAATCAGGGCAATAAATATTGCGTTTTGTTTGGCTGTTAACCCTTGCTTTTTAAACTGGAAAAAAAGTATTAAAATGGAGAATCTGCCAAAAAAGTGAAATTCTGAAATGTTATCTCTATTTTCCATTATTTCTTGTGGAACACCTAAAGGGTTAACAAAGTTTGTAAAATCAGTTTTGAATACCTTGAGGGGTGAAGTTTTTAGAATGGGGTCATTTTTGGGTGGTTTCTATTATGTAAGCCTCACAAAGTGACTTCAGACCTGAACAGGCCCTTAAAAAGTGGGTTTTTGAAAATTTCTGAAAAATTTCAGGATTTACTTCTAAACGTCTAAGCCTTGTAACATCCCCAAAAACTAAAATATCATTCCCAAAATGATCTAGACATAAAGTAGACATATGGGAAATGTAAAGTAATTACTATTTTTGGAGGTATTACTATGTATTATAGAAATAACTAAATTGAAACTTGCACATTTCCATAAGGGTTCAGGTTTGTTGTTCGGCGATTTCTTCCCGCTTTTTGAGAGGCTGCAGGGCAGCCAATCAGCAAGCGTTTCACTACTTTGCCGTAAGAAGTGCAGCATGTGACCCAGCCTCTATATAAGCTGGAGTCACGTAGTGCCGAACGTCACTCTGCTGATCTTAGTGTAGGGACAGGTTGCTGCTGGTGCTCTTGGTGGTGTGAAATCTTCAAGCTACAGAAATTATTGAGGGAGGGTGCTACTGCTATCCTACATTTTTGTACCCCTCCCTGAGCCCAGTGATACTGAAAAATAATTTTTTCTTAATCCATCTGTTACTGAGGTGGGGATTGGTGGCTATTTTAGCAACTGCAGTGTCCTTGGAACTGCATGTGACCTGCATGTGTGCCAGCCTGCCAGAGACATCAGTCTAATTCTTTTTTGGTAGCTCAGTGAAAGAAAAATTTTTCAAGTCCCCTACATTAAGGGGAAAGAAAACTATATTGTTGGTTCACAAAGCACTTGTGCATACACCGCACAAATACCTACGTTTAAATTTCAGCAGTGAAATACTGCATTAGTGTATTTTGGGGAAATAAACCCGTATTGTTGGTCCACAGAGCAGTTTTGCATACACCGCACAAATACCTATTTTAAATTTCAGCAGTGAAATACTGCATTAGTGTATTTTGGGGAAAGAACCCTGTATTGTTGGTTCACAGAGCACTTGTGCATACACCGCACAAATGCCTACGTTTAAATTTCAGCAGTGAAATACTGCATTAGTGTATTTTTGGGAAAGAAACCCGTATTTTAAAAATTAGCAGTGACATACTGCATTTCTGTAGTTTGATGCAATAAACACTGGTTTTGTGCTACATAGCAGATCTGAGGCCTACCCTGTATTTCAGTCATTTTCAGTAACCATTTTAACTCCGCATTTACATAGTTGGTTGCAAACACATTGGTTTTGTGGTAGATAGCACATTTGCGGTGTACGCTGAATTTCTGGCAGTCAAATTAAACCGTTAACTTTTGCTTTTACATTGTTAGTTTGAAAAATCAAATTTTTGGTGATTGTGAAGTAATTGTATTGAATTGCTCAGTTACACTGTTGTGTGACCTAAAGAAATTTATTCTGTTTTTGACACAGGCACTGCCTTACTGTTAGTGAACTTAATTGTTGACTATTGGCAGTTAAATGCAGCAGTCTCTTATGCTTTTTGATGTCTCTGCTGGCAGGGTTTTCCAGGGCCAGAAGTGGAAGAGATTGAGTGCACAGATGCCCAACCACTTAGGTTTGAGGATGAGGACAGGGGAAGACCACCACAGCATGTCTCTGATGATGACGAAACACAGGAGCAAACAGCTGCTGCTTTCTGTGGTGTGCAGACCGACAAAAAGGGCAGGGGTAAAGACTGGGTGGAAGATGATGTTGAGAACAATGAGGTCCTACACCCCAAAATATACCACTTAAATACATGTTTTTCATTGGTGGTGAAACAAATCATATTTTTTTAGGCCAGGAATTACCTTTGCGGCCTGCGCTGTATATGTGCCGGGGACAATAATATAGTTAACCCGTCTGGGAGTTCAGGGGTTGATGTATTCCAATTTTTTGCTGTCAAGTAACCCTGCACTGCATAGGTGACAGGGACCGAAAATGCGGAAAATCCTCTTTTAAATTGTTGGGTGAAACATTACCATTTTTGCCGGGTCCAAACCCCTGCACCGAATAACTGACAGGGAACTTACAATTGGCGGTTAAGTTGTTGCATGACATAAAGCCTGTGAAGCCAAGGGTAGTTGCCAACAACAGGTTTTTTATTTTTTTAAATAAAAATTGGGGTAGACCCCAAAACATTGGGAAATATAAAAAATAAAACAAAGTGTAAGTGCACTGTAGTATAACAATGGTTGGGTGAGGCTGGTATACATGTCTATTCTGCATAAGGTACAAACAAGTCCTATGGGATCCATGCCTGGTTCTTTTTAATAAACGCAAGCTTGCCCACATTGGCTGCGGACAGGAGGCTGTGCTTGTCTGTGATAATGCCCCAGCCATGCTAAACACACGTTCAGACAATATAGTGGCTGCAGGGTAGGCCAGCACCTCCAAGGCGTAAAGGGCAACCTCAGGCCATCTACCCAATTTGAAGACTCAGAAGTTGAACGAGGCAGACCCTGTGGCATAGCTAGAAACGATTGGGCACCACAGCAAATTTTTGAATGGGACCCCCCTCCCCCAGTAATTTTTGCGCAACCCCTTCCTTTCATGCCGCCATTCCTGTGGCTACTGAAGATCGCTCTCTCAGACCAGGCCCAGCAGCTGTTCCATCCGTCTATACTGCCACTCTATATACCGTATATACTCGAGTATAAGCCGAGTTTTTCGTGCCGAAAAACCCGAACTCGAATTATACTAGAGTCATACTCGAGTCCTATTGATAAATTCATACATTTGATTCGGTGCGCGCGCACGGGTGCACCCGCGATGCACGTGCATCGCTGCGGCGTCCGTGAGTGCACACTAGGGCTGCACAAAGTAATGTGATCGTATAGTACCGTACTGAGAATGTACTGCAGTGAGCGGGCCGGCCGGCGCGTGACTGACGTCACTTAGTCACGCTCCTGCTTCATGAATGAAGTGGGAGGAGCGTTACTAAGTGACGTCAGTCACACGCCGGCCGGCCTGCTCGCTGCAGTGTGTTCATAGTGAGTACCGAGGCAGGCCATTTTATCAATGGAAGAGATATTGTTTCAGCAGTAAAACACACGCAGACAGTTATGTGCCCGGTTTAGGACACATGAGGGGACACATAGAGCCTTGAGGGGAACCAGCATAAGATGCTATGTGTGTGTCATTCATGTGTGTCTTATGCTGGCCCCCCTCATGGCCCTATGTGTCATAGTACACATCCCCCATAACAATGTCATCCACAGATCCCCCATAACAGTGACCTCCACAGGCCCCCATAACAGTGTCATTCACAGCGCCTCCATAAAAGTGACACCCACAGATCCCCCATAACAGTGTGTCATCCACAGATCCCCCATAACAGTGTGTCATCCACAGATGCCCCCATAACAGTGTCATCCACAGATCCCCCCATAACAGTGTCATCCACAGGGGTGACGAGTCATGGCAGGGGCTCCTGTGGCGGCATCAGCGGTTCATATGGGAAAATCCAAGAAGCAGATAGACCAATCGTTATCGCAATTTTTAAGGCTTACAATATATTTTGAGAATTCAATCGCTATGGTACGGCATTCTTTTTAAAGTCTTTTTATTTTTATCATGTTAGAAATGGATCCCTCTACTTCTAATCCTGGGTCAAAACAAAAACGCAAGTCATATGAAGCTGGTGGAATGGTGGAAAAGTAAAGCCGACTTGGAAAAGATTCCAAAGGCAAAAAAAGCTTGACGTGGTTTAACAACTTCATATGGGGCTCTAGAGACTGAACTGCATAAATGGGTTATGGAGTGTCGTCAGAATGGTTACTGTGTAACACAGATGGGAATTCGCTTACATGCACTTCAGATGGCTAAAGATGAAAAATTAAAAGCACCAGGCATTGGAAATTTTGTCTCGTCAGCAGCATGGTGTACCCGCTTCATGAATAGGTATGACCTATGTTTACGGCAAAGAACAAAGATTTCACAGAAGTTGCCAAAAGACCTGGATGAAAAAGTGATGTCATTCCATTCATTTATCATAAAACAAAGAAGGATCCATAACTATGACCTGGAAGATATTGGGAATATGGATGAAACACCTATGACCTTTGATCTACCAAGCAACAGAACTGTGGCAAGTTTAGGAGAGAAAACTATTTTACTTAGAACCACTGGAAACGAAAAAAAAATAATTTCACAGTCGTTCTTTCATGTTTGGCTAATGGAACTAAGCTGAGGCCTGTCATTATTTTTAAAAGGAAGACCTTGCCTAAAAAGGCCAAATTCCCACCAGGAATTACAGTGCTCGCACATGAAAAAGGCTGGATGGATGAGGACAGAACAAAAAAATGTCTGGAAGATATTTGGAACGCACGACCAGGAGTAACCTTGAAGAAAAAACCATCGTTGCTGGTTTGGGATATGTTCAGAGCTCACACATCTGATGACATAAAAAAACTGTCAAAGTCATCTCAGGTTACTTTGGCCGTTATTCCGAGTGGGCTTACATCTGTATTGCAGCCCCTAGATGTGTGTCTAAATAAACCCTTTAAAGACCGTGTGCAAAAGATGCGGCATGAATGGATGTCATCTGGTCAAGCCCAACTGACAAAAGTCGGAAATCTAAAGAAGCCCGACATAGAACTGATAGCAAAGTGGGTTCGTGATGCATGGGAAGAGATTCCAGAGGAAATGGTGCAATGCGCCTTCAAGAAATGTGGCATTAGTAATGCGATGGATGGCAATGAAGACTGCGCTTTGTATGAGTCCGACAGCAGTGATTATGATATCTGCGAACTCATTGATGATGATAATGTATATGCTGGTACCCTCACATCAGATACAGCTGAAGCTCTGTTTGGACATACAGATGAGGAGGAGGAGGAATCCAGTTTTGAAGGATTTTAACCTTTGTGATTTAGCTTGATTACCTGTTAAGCTACGGTTTTCTGCACTTTATTTAAAGTTTTAAAGTTATTGTTGCTAGTTTACAGTTTTTCTTTAGAAATACGGTAAATATTGAAAAACATTTAACCTACTGATTCCTCAATTATTGTAATTGTTTTGGGTATATACCGGTATTTTTATTTTTGAAATTTACCAGTGGCTGCTGCATTTTCCACCTCGGCTTATACTCACTAAGTTTCTCAGTTTTTTAGGGTAAAATTAGGGGGGTCGGCTTATACTCTGGTCGGCTTATACTCGAGTATATACGGGTAATTTAATTGTATAATACTGTTCACGGGGCCCTGACAAAGTCTTTTGGTCCTCCTCCTCCTCCTGGATGGGCCCCTTTTTAGGTAAGGGCCCTAAAGCAGTAGCTTCCCTGCTTCCCCTGTTGCTATGCCCCTGGGCAGACCCATCAGTCAGTACGTGTACTGTTCCACCATGTTGCTGAAATGCTGCCTCCTGCTAAGATGTTCCATATCTGCTGGTGGTGCTGGTTGTTGTGGCATGATCACAAAGCTTTTCCACATTTTGCCTATGCTAACCCTGCCTTCTGAGGTGCTGGTGGTGACCCAGCTGCGTTGGCGACTTCTTCCTCCTCCTCTGCCTTCAACTTGTGCTTCCACTGAGTCCCCAGTATCAGGTGTGAATGCCATCAGCAGCATGTCTACTAGCGGGCGCATCTTCCTATCACGCTCCAGTGAGGGAATTAAGGACGGCACGTTGTCCTTGTAATGGGGATCCAGCATGGTGGCCACCCAGTAGTCAGCACAAGTTAGAATGTGGCTGTAATTCGGCAGTCGTTGCGCAGGCACTACACCGTATAGTCGCATATGTGTGCCAGGCTGCCCAGAGGCAAGACAAGCTGTTCTCTTTGAGGGAGGTGTATCGTCTGTCTCCTCTGTATCCCCCAGCCACGCTCCAGTCGTGCCTGTGAGCTGGCTTGGGTGCCACCCTGCTGAGAACACGGTTCCTCCTCATCCTTCAGAACTATGCCCTGGCTGGACAATTGTTTTCCAGGCAAGGGCCTATGTTGGTGCAGGAACCCACCCTCTGAGCCACTTGTATTTGGCTGGCCTTAAGTTAAAGGGGTTCTCCAGGAATTAAAAAAATGAAAATACTTAAATATTATTTTATAATAAATATATTCACAAATACCTTTCATTTCTTAGAATGGCTTGTTTTGTCTAGGGAGCAATCATAAGAAGAAATAAAATGGCCGCTGTCCTATCAGTACACACAAAACCTGTCCTGATCACACACAATGAGCCATAGTGCTGCCTCATCCTCCTCTCTGCTCTTCTTGTCAGGAATCATGTGGGAATGGAGATGATGAGGAGACATGAGAGAAGGGTTAGGTGTGGCTAATAAGCAGCAGCTCTTGTATGCAATCTCCATTACCACAACAACACATTACCACAGTCTGTCCTGTCCGCTTTCTTTGTACTTCGTCTCCTCATAAACTAAATTCTCCAGAGATTCAGCTAAAGTTCTTATCATCTGTATTCAGGATCATAATCCCTGACAAGCAGAGCAGAGAGGAGGATGAGGCAACTCTTTACCTCAGTGTTGTGAAGTAACTTTTCCTCATGTGTGATCAGGACAAGTTTTGTGTGAACTAATGGGACAGCCGCCATTTTGTTTCCCCTGATGATTGCTCCCCTGACAAAACAAGCCATTATAAATAATTAAAGGTATTGGAGAATATATTTACAATAAAGTAATATTTAAGTATTTTCATTTTCTTAATTCCCGGAGAACCCCTTTAAGCATAAGGGGTGTATATAGTTAGTTTAGCTGCATTATAGTTATTTTAATATGTTTTTAAGTAACTTTGTAAAAAGCGTGTTAATGGTTTGAGTGAAAAGGGGGGAGGGGGTGTTTTGTGTGTAGGGTGTGAGGCTGTTCAGGTTAATTTTCTCTTGTTGAAATGTTCCTTGTATTGTTTTTGTTCCAATTTATAATAAAAAAAATCCTGATACTGTGGAAATGTTAACCGACAATCTAACCAACAAATTTAATAAAATTATTTTACGTCTGCAGCTCAGACCTCAGGGGTCCTTGAGCAACAATAAAAGTGTATTTGTGCCACCAGAATATAAGTGTTGGATTAACTGAATTGATTTTCACTGTCTGGTGTACAGGAATTTCTGCACCACCAAATTCAGCACATGTGGCAGGCAGGGGATTTGCGTCAAACTGGCTAGGCCCAGAGCTGCTTTGATATTTAGGCCATTATCGCACAACACCATTCCGGGCTGGAGGCTCAGTGGCACCAACCAATGATCGGTCTGTTGTTCCATGCCCGTCCACAGCTCCTGCGCGGTGTGGGGTTTGTCCCACAAACACATGTTTTAAAACCGCCTGCTGTCGTTTCCCTCTGGCTGTGCTGCTGTTGGTGGTAAAGGTGTTGAGCTGAGCGCATGAGGAGATAGCAGAGTAGGAGAAGGCAACAAGAGGAAAAGAGAAATGCCCTGTAATCCTAGGGGGCGGAAGGACATTTGCAAAAATGCTATCCAATGCTGGGCCAGTCGCCACTACATTTACCCAGTGTGTTGTTAGGGAGATATTACTTTCCTGCCCGTGCTTACCGGTCCACGTATTGGTGATTATGTGGACGTTGCCACAGATAGCGTTGCGCAGTGCACACCTGATTTTGTCCGCCACTTGGTTGTGCAGGGAAGGGATGGCTCGCCTGCAAAAGTAGTGGCGGCTGGGAACCACGTACTGTGGGACAGCCACCGCCATAAGGTTTTTAAAACTTGCCACTAGATAGAATGACAGCATAAGGAGCAAAGGATCAGGAATTTTAAAATCCAGGCATTCGGAGCCAGGGATCGCGGGTGGTTAGAGGGGTACTTCCTCTTTCTCTCCAGTGTTTGGGAGATGGACAGCTGAATGCTTTCATGGGATTCTGTGGAGATGTTTGGTGACTTTGAAAGATGTGGTGGCGTTGCTGCCACATCCTCTATTTGATGGGTGGCAGGTGCCACTGTCACTCACTTGGGCTCAGGTTTAGAACATTTATTTTTTTTTTTCTGTATTTTATGTTATTTTAAGTAATTTCCCTATCCACATTTATTTGCAGAGTAGTTGCCATGCTCTTAGGCACATTTTGCTGCCTTTTCCAGCCCTCTAGCCCTTTCCAGGGCTATTTTACAGCCATTTTAGTGCCCAAAAGTTCGGTTTCCCATTGACTTCAATGGGGTTCAGGTTTGGGGTCAAGTTTGGATCACAAATCCAAATTTTTTTGTGAAGTTTGGTCAAACCCATCACTCAACTCTAGTTAAAATTGATTTGGTCCTTAAAGTTGATTTTGGATATTTTCTTTGAAATTTGCTTCTAAAATTCAAAACCTTCTAACGTCCTAAAAAAATATAATAACATTACCAAAACACATCGGGTTGCTGGGGCCAAACACATCGGGTTGCTCGGGCCAAACACATCGAGATGCTCGGGTGCTCTACCAAGCACAATGGAATTCAATGGGAGAACCAGAGCATTAAACCAGGCACCCCTGCTCTGAAGAGGGGAGGGTGTCTGGTTCACAGGAAAAGGATAGAAATTAATGGAAACACCACTAAAATGGTTCGGGAACAGCATGGGGATGATGTCTGGATGCATCTTGGACTCCCAGGTCATATACAAGGAGATATATCTCTCATACCAGCTGTACATGTAGAATTATATACAGGAGATACCCAGGTCATACCAGCACGCTTCATATCACCATATAAAAGGAGATATATAACTTATACCAGTTGTAAATATATAATTATATACAGGAGATACCCAGGTTTTACCAGCATGGTCCATATCACTATATAAAAGATGATGTCTAACTTATACCAGCAGTAAATATATAATTATATACAGGAGATGGCCAGGTTATACCAGCATGGTCCATAAAAATAGATATTATGTAAAAAGGCTGAGGGTATTTTCACATTAGCGGCAGGGGAGTCGTCAGGCTGTTCCGGCGGGTGAACAGCCTGTCGGATCCGTCCTGCCGCTTGTTCACGTGTGCCCCCGGACTGCAGCTCCGTCCCTGATGACTATAATGGGGGCGGAGTTCCGATCGCAGCGCACGGCAAGAGGCTGCCGGACTAAAAGTACTGCATGTCGTACTTTTAGTCCGGCCTCTCGCCGTGCGCTGCCGTGCTGCTGCCGGAACTTCGCCCCCGCCCCATTATAGTCAATAGGGACGGATCGGCAATCCGGGGGCACACGTGAACAAGTGGCAGGACGGACCCGACAGGCTGTTCACCCGCTAATTTGAAAATAGCCTGAGATGTACCTTTTCTTCAGAATTTCATTCAGATACAAAGAATGAGTTTCACCTCATGCTTTGCTGCTTGGAGGGACAGTTGAATACCTGAGATATCTAGTAGGGGAGGAGACTCGAGCATCGGGCTCAAGCACACATGCTCGCTCAACACTAGTTGTAGGTTGATTTTTATTTATTTTTTGTCTGCTCTGAGCATGGGGGTCTGAATTGGGGTAATTCACTTTGGGGCTCTCATCTGATGTCTGAATGGGGGGGACTCTTATGTACATTGCTGTTCTGATTGGGGTCTTATTACCATTGCGGGTCTAATTGGGGCTCTGAGTTGAGAATTGATTAACATTGGTGGTCTGATCTTAGGTCAAATGAAACATTTTTTCTGATTTTCGTCCTCCAAAAACAAGGTGCATCACATGGGCAGGTGCGTCTTATAGGGTGAAAAATACTGTATTTTATGAGGTATCGCTATCTGTCTAAAAAGAAAAGAAATTCTAATTTAAAAAGTGAATTTTTCCACATTTTAGGTAAATTTTGTTTATTTTTTTAATAAACAAAGGCAAAACATGTTGATTCAAATTTACCATTAACATGAAGTACAATGTGTCATGAAAAAGCAGTCTCAGAATGGTTTAGATAAGTAAAAATATTCTAACGTTAATACCACATAAAGTGACACACATCCGATTTGCAAAATTAGTCTTGGTCAGGAGTGGGGTGAATGGACTGTTCTAATAGTGATAAAGAAATAATGGCACAATCAAGTTGATGTATGGTTAATGTTAATTTTTAACTTATTTGTGTGGCATGACTAACTGTCCTAAAAGCAGAAGAGTTAAGATTTTGAAAACTGCAAAAAAAACCTGAAATTTTCTGTAAATATGACACTTTGATTAAAATAAAAGAAAAATTTACCACTAACATTAAGTACAATGTGTCAGAAAATAACATTGTCAGAATCACTTTCTTAGATACTGGGGTATCTCAGTTAGGTTAGTGAGTGATCGGTCCTGTCAATCTGATCAGCTTCTACGAGGAGGTAGGTTCCAGACTGGGTCAGGGTGATGCTGTGGATGTTGTGTCTAGATATGTTAATAGCATTTAAACTGTACCACATAAAAGGTTGTTACATAAAATGAGAATGCTGGATCTATTATGTGTAATAACTGGCCTCAAGCAGTAATGAAGCAATGTGAATTCACCGCTGCAGCTGGCTCACCTCAGCCTGGCCAGGAGAGCATGTGCAGTGGCATGGGATCTGCTAGATAAGGCTTGTTTGACATCTGCGTTAAGCAGAATCGTCAGGTTCTCGGCATATTTGCTGGGTTGTGGCTGGATCTCCTCAGGTCCCCATTATAGTGAATGGGGCCGGACGAAATTCCAGCAGTGCACGGTAGTGCCCCGCAATAAAGAATTCAGCAGACTGTTCCGGACCAGAACATCCTGCCGGATCTGCTTAATGCAGATGTAAAACAGAGAAAAAGAAAAAAGAGATGTAATGGTATACGTCCTCAGTTTTACAGTATATATAATTGGAGAGGTACGTTAAAAAAAAAACAAAAAAACTTTTATTACTAGTACCAAGTTAAAACGAAACCGGGGGTTGATAGGATGATAATAAAAGATGACTAGATGCATCAGCTTGGATTAAGTCTTTTCTGGCGCCAGGAGAGTGAATATGACCATATCAGACACGACACATATGATGATCAAAATCACTCTGTTTATTGATAATAAGGTTCAAGCTTATATAGGACATTATACGCCCTTTCATTATTCAATCATCTTTTCCCAAACAATATAGCCTCCAATCATAATAAGACACATACCGTCATACAACATACTTTCCCCAGTTACATCCTGGCCTTCATGCTCCACGTACTAGCTGACACGGACAAGATAAGGAATTCCGTTTAGATGCTCGGCTGCCCAAAACATTTGGTTATGACAGAATGTTCTTACACAAAGTTCAAGACAGCATATTCCTTCAATCCCCTCTTAGAACCTTATATTCATATTATATGGTTCTCTTTGCCCCTCTTTTGCCTATAAGTTCTTAAGTATTCCATATAAGCCTCTGGGGTATATTCTTCAGGTCTTGGTGGGGTATTGTTCATTTCACCTGTGAGCACTGGAGTGTAATAAGACGTCGAGCGCACCCTCTTTTCAGTGAAACTTTGACATGTGGAAAGAAGCGAGGGTACGCATTGTACACAGCTACATGAGCATATCATTATAGCGATGATAGCAAATGCCACTCCTAATACATATCGGATTTGACCAAAGTCAGGTATCCAGCTAAAAAGCCAATCCCACCATTTTTGATATACCATGTTGTAATAGCAGATAATCAATGGTTGCCCTATTCTGCAGAATTGCCTTCTTATATGACTGTATATCTATCAATATGTCCTGCAAGACTGCGCTAGTGACATTTATTTGTTTTACCATAAAGCGAGCAAGCCTTGAGATTGTCTTGTGGTTATATGCAGCTAACCCTGGTACTCCTACCATTGATATTGCCAGGCTTAAGTACTCTGTTTCTGAGAGAAGGTTCACATTATAATTACAATCTTCCGGTAACTGCACTGAAGAGTCTCGTGTGTAACGTGTTCGTGTTGCAGGAAGTAATGGTATCATGGCTAATGTTAACCTAGCTATCGTGCAGGGTCCATCTGTAATGTTTGCTGGTATGTACGTGTAACTAAAGTTTCCGCATGCTAACACCCATCCTGTTGGAAGGGGGACATGTTTGTCTAAGGATGGCACTATCTTTGTGATATTACATTGCATATTTCTTCCTGATATCATCTTTTTGTAACTACTTACGCTCCGTTGGCAAATATCTGGTTTGGTCTTATTTTGTTGCTTTGCTTGTATGCAAGGAGGTAGAAATTTTTCATCACAAGTGAAATTATAACATACTTCTGCAGCTGTGACTAGACCTGTAATTATTCTGATCATATTACCTTGTAGATATCTATGTGTAGAGCAATTATAGCAGACATAATAAGGATTCACATGTCCATATCTAACATCATGTTCTTCTAAATCAGTGTCAATGGGAACGCAGGAGGCCTGTCTATATAGACACTGGAGTGGGCACTGCTACCAGGCAAGTTTCTAGAATATTGGATGCAGACAAGGTGGTTCGAAGACAGAAATCAGTTCGGTTCAGGGTCTTGGCCAGGGACAGCCACAGATTCTCCTTTGTCTTCCACAGATTGTCCTCCCCTCTACATCCTGTTGTTAGGTACGTCTGTCTGTCCAATGATCGCAGAACAGTTATTAGGAGGCATAAGGCTGCAATTGTCAGAACTGCACGTCTCAGCCATTTTAAGGAATTCTCCGACTGTGTCATCTGGTTGGGGGTCAAGGCTGTCTGCCTCCGTTAGTACCCCTTCTTGACGTTCCTTCTCGGTTGCCTTGTTCCTCTCTACCAATTTTATTCGCGTAGCGTGGATCCACGTGGGTGATTGCTCCGTCAGCACTGCTGTCCTGGTTACTGCCACGATGGTGGTGGGGGTGCTGTAGGCAAATTCACCCGGTCTTTTTCCCTTTTTCAGTATCTTCACCAGCACAATATCACCGGACCTGAAAGGGTGCGTGGGTTCCTGTGAAAGAGAGGGAGATTTACAAGAAAGTTTTTCCTCAGTTTTGCTAAGGATTCAGATAAAATGAGTAACGTATTCCTCCCTAATATGGTCAATGTCTCCTTTCTGTGAAGGCTCAATTACCAAGGGGCAACCCCACCTAGGGATAATTTGTTGGGTGAGTATTTTTGCTGTTGTTTTTGCATTCTCTGCCCTGGTGGGGAATACTTCTGGCCATCTTGAGAACATGTCTACTATTACCAATGCATATTCTTGTTTACCCTTTGTTTCGGGGATAGTGTGTAGTCTACCTGCAGATGGGTAAGAGTTGTAGTAGGGTAGTCCAGGCACTGATGTGGTATCTTAAGAGGGTTGTTTGGATTGTTTCTCAAACATGTAAGACATCTCCCTACATAATCAGCTACCAGTTTATTTATGTTGGTGATATAAAAGTTTTGACCAAGGAGTAAACCTGTAGTTTGTATGCTGTTGTGTCCTACACCATGAAAATGAGCAATGAAGAGGGCAGCACTATGTTGCGGGATACAGGGTTTCCCCTCTTTGCAGATCAATCCAGTTTGTGGATTTTTCTGCAACACAGGGTACACCCAGTCTTTCTCTTCTTCCTGTGATGCATATCGCTGCAGGTCAGTGATCATTTGGACCGTGTCCAAAGAGGGTGGTTTGAGGCATGCCATTTCCCATGAAACTTTGTGAATCCTAGTGGGGTTTTCTTTTGTAACTTGTTTCGCTATCTTGTCAGCTAAAGCATTGCCCTGGGACACTCTATCCTTGCCCTGTGTGTGTGCCTTGCAATGTACTATGGCCAGGGTAGAGGGTAGTTTAAGGGCAGCTAAAAGATCATCAATGAGGAGTGAATGAGAAATCTTCTTCCCATCTGCAGCAGTGAACCCCCACCTTTGCCATATTACTCCATGATCCCACACTACCCCATGTGCATATCTACTGTCTGTGTAGATTGTGACTGGTTTGTCTGTATGTAGGATACATGCTCTGGTAAGTGCAATTAGTTCGGCAGCCTGGGCTGATTGGACATGTATTGGTCTTGCTTCTAACACTATATCGGGTAACATGACTATGGCATAGGCTGCGCAGAAGACAGTATCGAGTGGGCGTGAGCATGAGCCGTCAACAAATACTTCAGGTGCCCCTGTCACAGGCGTCGCTGACAAATCTATTCTGGGGGAAGTCTCATACTCTAACACTTTGAGGCAGTCATGTGCATCGGGCAGGGCGTCTTCTTCTCCTTTTAGCCCTATGAGTGCATTCAATATCGGTGCTGGCCCTGCTGAATGTGTGGCATATTTGATTTGTAAGGAAGGGTCACTTAACAAGAGTGTCTCATATCCTGACAGTCGCTGGGCTGACATGTGTTGGGTGTGTATGCCTCGTAGTAACCCCACTACACCATGAGTTGTGTGTAGGATGGTGGGGTACCCCAGTGTGAGAGGGGTCGCGAGCTCCACCATCATAGCACAAGCCGCAAGAGTACGCAGACATGCCGGCATGCCTTGTGCGGATATCGGCATTATCTTTAAGAAAAAAGCACAAGGACGCAACTTGCCTCCATGTTCTTGTGTTAGCACCCCCGCCATGGTTTTACAATTTTGGCGCACAAACATGTGGAACAGCAGCTTATAGTCAGGGCGGCCCAATCCTGGGCTACATATCAGAGAACATTTTAACATATCAAAAGCATTCAACATTTCCTCAGACCATCTTATGAGCTCTGGTTTGTCTTCCAGAGTGGCTTGCCTCAGGATATTATCATAGTAGGAACAGTCAGGGATCCATTGTCTGCAATAATTTATCATACCAAGGAAGGACAACATTTCCTTCTTAGTGTGTGGGGTGACCAGTCCCGCTACAGACTGGACTCACTCCGGACTGATCCGCCTTTCGCCTTCTGTGAGGACAAAGCCCAAGTCCTCAACTTGCTTTTTACACCATTGCATTTTCTTGCGTGACACCTTGTGTCCACATTCTGATAACCATTTTAACAAAGATACACCATCCGTAACATTGGCCTCCTCTGACATACTGCACAGTTACAAATCGTCCACATATTGTATCAGCACCGAACCTAAGGGGGGGGGGGGGGGGCCATGGTTTCAAAGTAGCTTGGAGGACAATGCTGTACACAACTGGTGAATCAGCATATCCCTGTGGCATCCGGCCCCAGGTTAGCTGCCGTCCCTCAAAGAAAAATACAAAAAGTAGTCTGGTACTCTTATTAACTGGGATTGAGAAGAAGGCATTCTTCAAATCAATAACACTAAACCAGGCAGCTTCTGCGGGGATGGAGGATAAGAGGGCGGTGATGTCTGGAACTACGGGCGCAATGGGTACAATGAGATTGTTGATTGCCCTCAAATCTTGTAGAGGGGTCCGACTCTCTCAAAGGTCCCTTGTACAAATCTTTGTTTAACACACTAGAGGTGGCACCGCTGTCTACCATAAACCCTGTTTTTCTTCCTGCTATTTTAAGTAAGATGATAGGCGTGTCTTTCCAGTGTGATGTGACCTGTGTGAAAGTTGGGGTGACTCCCTCCGGGCCCCGTCAGTAGGCTTTCTGATTGTTCCAGTCAATAGGGAATCTGGGCTGGTTCTGTGTGTTCTGTCTCCTTGCCTGTAGTGTCCACCTCTCCTCCTGCGTCTGCCTCTACCCCTCCTCCTTGTGCCCGCATACAAGTGTGTAGCTGGGGGGAGTTTCCTCACATCAAAACATCCCGCTGCTTCCTTTTCATAAAGATGTTTCTCAAAGTCCTTTGTGTTATCGAATGTCCATGATAAAACATTTTGTTTCACAGTGAGGATCAGTTTATCAGACAGGTTGTTAATGAATGTGGAAATGATTAAGCTGTCATTCTGGTACACAGGTAACCCGGCTTCCAGCAATCCATGAATCGTTTCCAGAATTCAGTGACAGTCTCGGCAGATTTTTGTTTACATGCCACTGCTACAGGGAGTGAGGACTTCTGTTTGAACACTTCACTCATGTGTTCCTGTACCTGTGTCCATATCTCTTTTATGCCATCGGGTGTGTTACAGGTGTAATTATCTGCCTCTGAGTTTGGTTGGATTTCTGAGATGGTTTTCACCTTTTTCCAATCCCATTCTGTGTGTGTACCTATAATTCTATCAGCAGCCTCCATTGTCTCAGTCCACCCTGCTAAGTTGCCTACCCATGGGTTTACTAAATAGTAGTTGGTAGGACTAACTCTTGACACATAAATTTTACATGTTTCACCTGGTTCAGGTTTGGGGTAATCAGTCTTGGATCCCGCCCTCCCATTGTTGTAATCAGAGAATATTTGGAACAATATCTGCCCAGGGCTGGCCGTGCTGGATATAAGGAATATTCCTCTGAATCCCTAACGACTAGCGCTGTTTTGAATCGCCACTTGCATTCGGTATTTCTGGGTCATAACGGATTTCTCCTCGCCAGAGTACCGGGGCGTCTAATGATTCTCACAACGCATACAAGTTTACTCAACACAATTTCACAGAGTATTAATAACAATGAAGAGCGACTGTGCACTTACCAACCAGTCTGCAGTTCATACAAACAGATAATCTTATACTTCTACAAGATCTTATAACATCTATGTATATTTAACATGTAAGAGTTAATCCAAGCTTTGACTTCCCTGTTCCCTGAACAGCGGTATTTTGGAGTGCACTCCCCTCTTTGTCTTTGTATCTATGCACAACTCCCTGAGTTGTGTTACGTGTGTCCCTGACACAGCTTCTGTAGCTCTCTAGTCTAAAATAAGGTTCATCCGTACTTACTATTGTAGATCGAGACGTGCCCGGTGCCCTCGGATCGGGCAGGGGACAAAAAAAATCGATGTCACTTCTCACCAGACCCGAGGACAACCTCTCAATCCCGGATTCGAGCCCCCAAATTGATAGGATGATAATAAAAGATGACTAGATGCATCAGCTTGGATTAAGTATTTTCTGGCGCCAGGAGAGTGAATATGACCATATCAGACACGAGGGTAAGGTTCAAGCTTATATAGGACATTATACGCCCTTTCATTATTCAATCATCTTGTCCCAAACAATATAGCCTCCAATCATAATGAGACACATACGTCATACAACATACTTTCCCCAGTTACATCCTGGCTTTCATGCTCCACGTACTAGCTGACACGGACAAGATAAGGAATTCCGGTTAGATACTCGGCTGCCAAAAACATTTGGTTATGACAGAATGTTCTTACACAAAGTTCAAGACAGCATATTCTTTCAATAATGCCCCAAAATACTAGTTACGGCTTACTACGGCCAAAATTAACCTATACAGAGAGAAAAAGATTGAAATTGTGTTGTATTCATTACTCCATCTCTGTGATAAAGTATTCATTACTCCATCTCTGTGATAAAGTATTCATTACTCCATCTCTGTGATAAAGTATTCACCTGTGGCAAAATAATGTGCAACTCCGCTGATAAATTGCTCAACGTGTTTCTGTGTGTATTTAAACACACGTCATCAGGAGCACATATGCACTGAGAGTAACGAGTACAAGTGGACTTAACCAAGCACCACCGTACTTGAATCGTTGCTGAGACTATGACCGCTCAGCACAACAGAGTAGTTGCTGCAGGGGGAGTTCTAATAACGGACCAGTGAATTGATAATAGCCAGTAGTGTAAGGTAACATCACACCATTCAACTCTACCTAGCGCCGGACCCCTGATGTGAGGATCGGCAATTAAATATGGCTCGCTAGGACTCGGCCTGAGCCGTCACCTACTAAACCGAGGGACGGCGTGCTGGTGTGCACTAGTGTCCTGGGCTGTAATGGCCGCTAGTGCACTAGTATTTTAGGTCATTACCCTTGGTTTCGTATTAACTTGGTACTACTAATAAAAAAAAATTGTTTGGTTTTATTTTAACGTACCTCTCCAATTATATATACAAATGTAAAACAGGCCTAAGTAATTGTCTGTTCTTTATCACAGGTATGCCATGAGTATTAACCTGTTTCCACCGGATATCCTTTAATATGGAATAATTAGCATCAGCCATATAGTTTCCAAGTTTCTTGCCTTTCTCTGGATCAACTCTATGATTATAGGTTGGGCTTAATGGGTTAGGGGTTAGTCTTTTTCCAACCTTACCAACCATGCAAAAAAGAAAAAAAAATCTTTGGTTTTGGTGATCAGCTGAACAGCAGAACCTGAGGTTTTTGTTTTTTTTCCCCCCTGAACTCTGTTTCTCACAAGTGTTTTTTGTTTTGCTTGGTTGTGCTTGTGCAGTGAATTTATGATAGAAGAACACGAGTTACAAAAAGAAAAAATCCAAGAGGATTATAATGACAAGTACTGGGATCAGCGATACACTATTGTGCAACAGCAGATCCCATCATTCCTTCAGAAGGTTGCAGACCAGATCCTTAGTACAGGTAACTTATATCCTGTTTGGGTTTTACAGTACATGCAAGTACACAGCAGTAGTCTTTCTATAAAAAGTATTGATATTTTACGCTTTTGTTCTTTATTAGGTAAATATCTTAATGTAGTCAGAGAGTGTGGTCATGATGTTACATGTCCCGATGCCAAGGAAATCATTTATACACTCAAGGAGCGTGTCTATTTTGAACAGATTGAGAAGGCATATAATTATGCCAGCAAAATACTTTTGGATTTTTTGATGGAAAAGAAAGAGTTGACTGCTCATCTTCGGTATGTGACGCTTCATGGTACTGTACATATATAATTTTATTAATGTGTTTATAATTTTCCTTCATGTTGAGATACTGGTATAACAAATTGCCAAAGTTAAATTGTCTGTAACCTTTTGAACAATGTTATTAAAAACTGTTTTACCCTTTCAGGACTGGGCCATTTTCCATTTATGTAGTTTTCATTTTTTATGCCCAGCCTTACCAGAGCCATACTTTTTTTTTTTTTCTTTTTCACTCACATAACCATATGAGAGCATTTTATGGCACCATTTACGGTTGCATACAGTGTAGTGGGAAGAGGGAAAAGAAATGTCAAATGGGGTGGGATTATTTAAAAAAAAATAATAATAATAATTCTGCCTCATTTTTATGGGTTTTTGTTTTTTACAGCATTTTCTATGCAGTAAAATTGACCTGTTGCTTTCATTCTCTGAGTCATAACGATTAGAACAATACCACATATATGTATAGTTTTTCTTTCATTTTACTACATATGTATAGTTTTTCATGCGTTTTAATACTCAAAAAAGAGTATATTAACCCCTTAAGGACCGGGGTTTTGGGATTTTTGCGTTTTTGTTTTGCAATCCCTGCCTTCCAAAAGCCATAACATTTTTATATTTCCGCTCACATAGCCATATGACGGATTGTTTTTTGCGGGACAAGTTGTACTTTTTAACGCTACCATTTATTTTTGCATGTGATGTAGTGGGAAACGGGAAAAAAATTCCAAATGGGGTGAAATTGCAAAAAAAAGCAATTTCACCAGTTTTACGGGTTTTTAAATTACAACGTTCGATTTGCGATAAAACTGACTGGGTAATTTTATTCTTCAGGTCAGTACGAATCCGGCAATACCTAATATGTATAGTTTTTCTTGCGTTTTGATAGTGAAAAAAAAATTAAAAGTGGGAATTTATTTTATTTTATTTATTTGTCGCCATGTTTTGACCCCTATAACTTTTTTGTAATTATGCATACGGAGCAGTGTAGGGGCTCATTTTTTGCGGGGCAATCTGAACTTTTAATTGATACCATTATGGGGTGCGTATGATGTTTTGAATTAGCCATTTGGACGCTTTTTTTCCATTTTTATGTTTACGGTATGGTGAATATTTTTTAATATTATTATAGTATGGGCGTTTTCGCACATTGCGACACCCATTATGTGTAATTTTTTAATTTTTTAATTTATTTTATTTTCATTTTGGGGAAAGGGGGGTGATTTGAATTTTTATATTTTTTTTATTTTATTTTTATTTTTTAAACTTTTTTTTTTTTTTACACTTTTATATAGTTCCCACAGGGAACTATAAGATGCAATCATCAGATTGCTATTCTCATATATTCCAATGCAATAGCATTGGAATATATGAGAAAATCACATATTTCCTATGGAGCCTATTACAGTCATAGGCTCCATAGGAATACTATGTAGTAACCTAGGTTTCATTCACAGAAACCTAGGCTACTACATGCATGCTCCGGCTCCCCTTGTGGCCATCAGGGGATCCGGAGCACAAACCAAAGTGAAACTTTCGGTTTTGCTGCGATCAGATGCCGTGGTCAGGATTGACCACGGCATCTGAGGGGTTAAATGTCCGCGATCGGCATCGCTGCCGGTCACGGACATGAGCTGCGGGTGTCAGCTTGATGAATCAAGCATTTACCCGCAGCTCATGCGGGCGCCATCTTTAAAGTGCGGACGAAGGGCGTACATGTACGCCCTTCGTCCTTAAGAGGTTAAAAACCCCATAAGTTTTATTTTTATGTGTATTGAGCTGTGTGAGGACTAATTTTTTTCAGATCATTCAGGAGGACCGAGTCTGCCGCACAGAACTTTCTCGCTAGGTGGATCCAGCACACGGCCGGGAGCACGCGCTCCCGGTTTTTAAAGCGAACCTGTCACCTGCTTTTTACCTCTTAAGCTGTTAACTGTACCTTATAGATCATTGTAACCTTGTTTCCAAACAGGTGTTCTTCGTTTTTCTGGGGTTTATATTCCTGAAAAAATCACTTTATAATCTCCTGTTCTGCTGCGTCTGAAGTCACCAGACAAGTCAAGGAGGCAGACCCTCCTTGACTGCTGGATGCGACTCCCCCGCCCTAACCCCGCCTCTCATCCCTATGATTGACACTAGCTCTTCTGCCCGGGACCGCGCTGGTCTCGGCAGCGCATGCGCCGTCTGCCTTCATAGCAGCGCGATCCCGAGCCTCGCGTCTCTCTTCCTGTTCATCGCTGCTGTCTATGGCAAAGCAGCAGCGAACAGGAATAGAGAGGGGAGACGGCACGTGCACACTCCGTTGTCTTCTTATACTGCCTATCTATGGTTTTCTGGATAGGCCATCTGCATTTTATCTGGCTTAAAGGGGTTGTCCAGGCTTTTATTATTGATGATCTGTCCTCAGGATAGGTTATCTCTATCATATCGGTGGGGGTTCGTCATCTGGCACTGGACAACCCCTTTAAGCGAGATAAAATGCAGATTGCCTATCCTGAAACCCATCTATGTAAAACCCTTTTAATGGCATTTTTCCAATCTTAAAAGCAAAAAAATGTTTTCAGTCAAAAAGGTCCACCTTTTATGTTTTGTTTTTTTTTGTTTTTTTACATTCTTGTAAGGTCAATCAAGCATTATTTTCTGATGGATCAAGGAGACTTCTTTGTCCATTTTATGGACCTCACAGAGGAAGAACTGAAGAAGACTGTGGAAGATATCATCCCAACACGACTGGAGGCTTTATTAGAGCTGGCTTTGAGAATGAGTACGGCAAATACAGATCCTTTTAAGGATGATCTAAAGGTACCATGAACATTTTAACCGCTTACCGGCCGCCTCACGCAGGATTGCGTCCTGCAGGCGGTCGGTCTATTCCTCTTTGACCCGCAGGCGCGTCATCTCGCGAGAGGCGAGATTTCCTGTGAACGCGTGCGCGCGTTCACAGGATCACGTCGGGGACAAGGTAAACTACAGCCTGCCAGCGCTGATCGTGCGCTGGCAGGCTGTAGAAGTTAAAAAAATGGCATATCAGACGCTGTTTTGTTAACAGCGTCTGATATGCTTGCTGATCGTTCCTTTGGTGGTCCCTTTTGCTTGGGACCACCAAAGGAAACTTTTATAAGTGCACCAAATCACCACACAGTATTGGGCAGAGATTTGATTGATCGATGCGAATGAAGAAATCTGTGCCGTTCATTTTTTTTCTTTTCAGCCCAGAGGCTGAACGGGAAAAAAAATCTCATTACCCGTATGCTCAATATAAGGAGAATCGCAGAAACTCCTAATGCTGGCCATACGTATAATGATTGCGGAGACCTTCAAATGCCAGGACAGTATAAATACCCCACATGTGACCCCATTTTAGAAAGAAGACACCCCAAGTTATTCCGTGAGGGGTATGGCGAGTTCATGTAAAATATTATTTTTTGTCACAAGTTAGTGGAATATGAGACTGTAAAAAAAAAAAAAAATCAATTTCCGCTAACTTGTGCCCAATTTTTTTTTTTCTGTGAACTCGCCATACCCCTCACAGAATACCTTGGGGTGTCTTCTTTCCACAATGGGGTCACTTGTGGGGTATTTATACTGCCCTGGCATTTTAGGGGTCCTAAAGCGTGAGAATCCAAATGCGTAAAAATGGCCTGTGAAATCCTAAAGGTACTCATTGGTTTTAGGGCCCCTTTGCGCATCTTGGCTGCAAAAAAGTGTCACTTATTTGGTATCGCCGAACTCAGGAGAAGTAGGGCAATGTGTTTTGGGGTGTATTTTTACATATACCATATTGTGTGTGAGAAATATCACTGTAAACGACAACTTTTTAAATTTTTTTATTCAAAGTTGTCAATTTACAGAGATATTTCTCACACAAAGTATGCTTATATGTAAAAATACACCTCAAAACACATTGCCCTACTTCTCCTGAGTACGGCGATACCACATGAGTGACACTTTTTTGCAGCCTGGGTGCGCAAAGGGGCCCAAATTCCAACGAGTACCTTTAGGTTTTATATGGCTGCTCACAATTTAGCCCCACCCAAAATGCCAGAACAGTACAAACACCCCACAAATGACCCCATTTTGGAAAGAAGACACCCCAAGATATTCGCTGAGGGGCATAGTGAGTCCATGAAAATTTAACTTTTTGTCAAAAGTTAGCAGAAAGGGAGACTTTATGAGAAAAAACAATAAAAAATCAATTTCCGCTAACTTGTGCCAAAAAAAAAATCTTCTATGAACTCACCATGCCCCTCACAGAATACCTTGGGGTTTCTTCTTTCCAAAATGGGGTCACATGTGGGGTATTTATACTGCCATGGCAATTTAGGGGCCCTAAAGCGTGAGAAGAAAATTGCGTAAAAATGCCCTCCTAAAAGGTACTCATTGGTTTTAGGGCCCCTTTGCGCATCTTGTCTGCAAAAAAGTGTCACTCATGTGGTATCGCCGTACTCAGGAGAAGTGGGGCAATGTGAAAAATTTTACAACAGAAAGTGAAAAATGTAATTTTTTTGCAAAAATTTCGGTAATTTTTGATTAATAACAAAAAAAGTAAAAATGTCAGCAGCAATGAAATACCACCAAATGAAAGCTCTATTAGTGAGAAGAAAAGGAGGTAAAATTCATTTGGATGGTAAGTTGTATGACGGAGCAATAAACGGTGAAAGTAGTGTAATGCGGAATTGTAAAAAGTGGCCTGGTCATTAAGGGTGTTTAAGCTAGGGGGGCTTAAGTGGTTAAAGCAAGCATGATTTCTGTTTGATTTCAGCTATGCTATCTTTAAGTGTTAATAAATAACCAGAAATCATTGCCTTTGCTTTCTAGACAATTCTTGATCTTTGAATGTATTTCTTTTGGTAATAATCTAAATTTATTGTTAGATACTAACAATTGGGAAATATGGCACCATAGTGTAAGCTCTACTAATAACAGGGTGACACTAAGTGTAAAAAAGTTGGCTTCACCTATGCTACAGTAGCTGTAAATTACATTGCTTGATTAAACATGCAGTACATACCATATTTTCAGGACTGAGTCACACCTGACCATAAGGCGCAACACAGGTTTAAACAAAAAAAATAAAATAATGAACAATAATTTATATTGATTAAATCTTCCCTGTTGTTTAGTGAAGTGGAGGGGTCAAGGTTATTAACTTTTGGGTCTAGCTTGTGGGGTTAATCGTTTTGGTCAGCTACTCTGTGCTTTATGCACACACAACAAACACAGCTATTCTACATACACACATGGGCAGCACATAGAAGTAAATTGAAGGGATGACGAATATTCAACAAATATTTGTTTTTAGAGTCAGCATTGAATGCACAGGAGTAATTCATTATTCGCTTTACTGCCTCACAGAGCAGATAACGGGCGCAGCCTTTACACGAGCCTGTGCGACCATAAAAATAATCAATGTTAACTAGAGGCCATGAGCCGACATTAAAAAAATGTACTGAATATCAGACTGTGCTAAAACTTCCTTGTAACTTGGCCCCAGATCAGTCAATGTGAATGACCCCCATGTAGATCTCAGTTCAGATCCCCATGCTCAAAGCAGACAAAAAAAATATCAACTTACCTGTCCTGCTCCGGACCGTTCTTCCACAGGGCATGAAGGGGTAAATTCACAGCCTGCAGGCTCACAGTTAATTTTACAGCCAGAAGGGGGCACTTTCACATCAAGAAATGTGCTCTTCTGTCGGCTTTTTTACTTTACACAGCAATGGATATTTGTAGCACCCTGTTATAATGATGCCATGCAGAGAGCCCTTTTCTGCTGGTCTCTGCGCTCTTTACTGTCACCACAGCTGTCTAATCAAAAATCACAGAAACAGATAAAAAAAACATCCTGCCCTATATTATAAAAGAAAAATCACAGAAAATAATTCACAATAAACACAATAAATGCAAACATTATATATAGACTAAGCCCTCCTGCTGATATGATAAAATCTGAGACTATCGGCCAATATATTTTTTGATCAAAACACATCTGTGACTGCCTACCAGTGCCAAGGTGGTCTCTCTAAACCTATCTATGCCGTTGGGCATCTACATTGAGAAGAGCAGACCCTGCACATATAGTTTGCTGCCTCTGTGTGCACCAAGCAACCAATGAGTGGAGGAGCCCACACAACTATATGTACCACCTAATCAAGATCGCCTGTGGGATAGGCTGGTCAAAAGTGTGCAAAAATGCTGTTCCCCAGATAATAGACACACATTCACACTTGAATGTGCCACTCCTTCAAGAGTATGCTACAAACTAGTCAAAAATCACAGAAACAGATAAAAAAAAATCCTGCACAATATGATAAATGAATATACGGATGTACATTGCTATATTTATTAAAGAAAAATCCCCCACTGGAAGATCAAGATTCAAGGATGATTTTAGTTACTGGAGAACATAACTCAGATCTTGGGAATATATAAATTTTGAATTCTTTTAACATTTGCTTAAATCAGAATAAGACTTTTTTTTTTTCCTTTTCCAACTGCAGCCTAACATGATTACCACCTGCTTGAGGCATTTCAACGTGTTCCATAGTTGCAAATTGGAAAACATACAGGTTTCTATGCTTACATCTCTCATGTGCAGTTAAACGTGGCAAACCTTCACCGGTGCTGATGGATTTTAAGTGCTCTTTAATTCTTTCATACAGGCAACATACACTACTCACAAAAAGTTAGGAATATTTGGCTTGTGGGTGAAATTTCGGGATGACCCTAAAATGCACTCTAACCTTTACAGGTGAACGGAATGCAACCTTCTCTGAACGTTTGAATGCACATGTCCAACTATTGAATACTTTCAGTACTTTTTGCACAACTATTCTCTAACAAGTAGCTTAAAGGCAAAATTCACAACAAATGTTTGATCCATGAATCACCCAATACATTTCTTGGTTCAGTTAGAATTGGTATTTAAACAGTCCTCCTCATCATGCTGTTCACAGTTTGACATCATGAGACCAAGACACCTAACAATTGATCAACAATACCTCGCCATTGCAAGGCTTCAAGCAGGATGTTCTTAGACCGAAATGCGTACTGAGCTTAGAGTGTCATCAGCAGGTTGCAACAGAGATACAGAGAGACTGGAGAAGCGACAGAAAGACATAGAAGTGGATGTCCTTTGACCACATCCCACACTGATGACCGTTTCATTGTGAACAATGTCCTGCGGAACTGGAAGATGAATACCACCCAATTCCAGGCAAATTTAAGGGAGGTGAGAAGCACCCAAGTGTCACGTCAGACCATTCAGAACCGTATACATCATGTAAGGGTACCTCACCACAGGCGTCATTGTCTTGCATGGTCCAGGGCTCATCTATGCTTAATGAGGGACCAGTGGACCTCAGTGCTGTTCACTGATGAAAGTGATTCACACTGAGCAGAAATGATGGCTGCCACTTTGTGAATGATACAGTGACAAGCCCATACTACTTGAATAACATCATTAATCCAGTCATTGTGCTTTTGCATAAACAACACAGGCCTAATTTCATGTTCATGGGTGACAATGCGCCAGGTAATGGCTGCTGGTACCTTGGGTACCTCAAATGGAGTGGTCTGCACTTTCTCCAGACCTGAATCCTTATGAAAACCTATAGGATCAGCTAAGTCTCCGTGTAGAGGCTCGTAACTCTGTACCCCAGAACGTCAATGACCTAGGGGAAGCCCTTCAAGAAGAGTGGGATGCCATGCCTCAGCAGACAATAAGTCGACTTGTGAACAGCGTGAGACATCGTTGAGAAGCTGTAATTGATGCTTAAGGCCACATGACAAGTTATTGATACCCATCACTGTTGTTGGCTTTTGTTTCAATAAATTGTTTGACATGAGGAAATCACCATTGCATGCTTATTTTTTACATGCCTGACTTTCATGATATAAAATAACTGTAGCATGAAGTTTTTAGGTTTCCGATAAATTTTATCCGAAAGCCAAATATCCCTAAGTTTTTAGTAGTGTATAATGTTACCTATAAGGACATTTTCAGGGGCAAAATATTAGATAAAGTTTGTTTTACAACAAATAAATATTTTACAATTTGCATGTATAAGACGTGTTGAAATGCCTCTGAGCTAATGCAGTTGGTGCTCTAGGACCCTATGATCAATATGACTTAAAGGCTGTGCACACCTTTGGGGACAATTATTATTTTTTTTTAGCTAAAAATTATTTTTTATTTATTAAAGGGATTCTGTCAGCCCGATTTTGCATACAGAGATATTGGTGTCATCATATCAATCTCCATTATGCCATTAAAAATATACTATTTTTATCCCCACCTGTAGTTTTATTTGTGATAAAAATAGGTTTTATGCATATGGTAGTTACCTTCCTAACGTGCCCAAGGGGCTGTCCCACGCCCCTGATCTCTCAGCCAAGGGCCGCCCCACTGTCAATTTATTCACTCCTCTCCGGGCTTTTTTTTTCCCAGTGTGCCGTAATCCCGCGCATGCGCCAATTTTACACACGTCCGGGCCTGCGTGGTGTCCTGGCAGCAGCCTCAGCACCTGTGATCTCGCATGCGCCACTGAGAAAAAAAAAAAAGGCCGGAGAGGACTGAATAAATTAACAGCGGGGTGGCGCTGGGCTCAGAGATCAGGGGTGTGGCCGGGCACAAACTGCCAGAGGGACAGCCCCTTGGACACGTTAGGAAGGTAATTACCATATGCATAAAACCTATTTTTATCACAAATAAAACTAGAGGTGGGGTTAAAAATAGTATATTTGTAATGACATAATGGAGATTGATATGATGACACCAATATCTCTGTATGCAAAAGACGACAGAATCCCTTTAAAGATTTCAAACTACTGTCTCTGTGCAGCCTTTAGTTTCTCTAGTAGCAGGATCTGAATTTTCAATCTGTTCCATCAGGCTTGGTACTTTAATCTCATCATCCTTGCTGATACTTATTGCAACTGCCCCCTGCATCCTAGCCTCCTTTTCCAGGAAATATTATTTCTCCCTAGTTTACCTCAGGTCCATTTAAAGGTCTTTTCTGGGTCCTGACACCTAATCTGCAACACAAAGTAAGTTTACAATTATTACGTTGCAAAATGGGTCACATAATTCTTTCTAAATCCAATTTCATGGGAATTGAATACAGAAAGCTCCCCTAAACTGAAAGCAGAGCATGTAAATAAACAGGTTTGTGAATTTGAACCCACAATCATTATGTAAGTACATAAAAATGAACAACAAGGTATAGCTTTATTGTATAGAATGTAATGTGGTCATGGCATTTAGTAACTGTCCATAAGTGTCAGAAAACTCCCTTAATGGCATGGGTATATGTCTGTAGTGAGAACTGGTCATCTCTGCCTTCCACATCAATGAGTAAATGTTTCTTTCTTTTTGTCTTATGGGCTCTCAACTACTTATTTGTTTGGGTGTTACTGTAGCATGTTGTCTACCAAGATATTTATACTTTACCTGCAATTTACCCAGGCTATAGTAGCATTAGCTGGTTTTACTACTGGAGATCTCAAATCTGTGGTTATTTAAAGGGATTGTCTGATTTCATGTTATTGATGACTTATATTCTCAGGAGTTTGAAAGGGCCAAGACACCACATCCTCTGCATTGTTTACCTGCATGCTGTCTAGATTGTAGCAGCGGTGCAGAATAATTGCAGCTTACTCTTCCATTCAAGTAAATTGGACGATAAGCTGTAATTGCACTGTGCTGCAATCTAGACAGTGTGCAGGTAAACATTGACAACTATGCGACATTCAGCCCCTTCAAATAGATGATCGGAGGCAGTGCTATGACTCACACCCCCACAGATCATATATTTATGAGGAGGAGCAGGCTCTGCTGACCAGAAAAAAGAAGTCACAACAGTCCAGAGATCCGGCCTCCTGGAGCAAAGAGCCACCCAAGTGCCAGCTGGCTTTACTTCCAGGGCTCTCCATCAGTGGGGATTTTCTATCCAGAATGGTGGAGACAGGAGCATGCCATTTTGAAATCAGTGCTATTATACCAAGTGATCTGTAGACTATGGATACTGCAGGTAGTAGCACCAGGATTTGCTTTACAAACTTGAAGGGGTTGTCTCATCGGAGGCGTTGGCGCCATATCGCTAGGATATGCCACCAGCGTCAGATACAGTAGGTGTGGGTCCCAGAATGGGCCCCCAAAAGTGCAGGAGAGTGCATCGTGCATGCACGGCATGCTCTCCATTCATTTCTATGGGATTTCCGAAAATAGCCAAGTGAGCTCGTTCGGCTATTTTTGGAATTTTCATAAGACGAAACGGAGAGTGCATCACGCTAGCATGGCCACAGCTCCATTCACTTCAATGGTACTGCCAGATATAGCCGAGCCAGCGCTCAGCTATTTTTGGCAGTCTCTTAGAAATTAATCTAAAGTGGCTGTTCATGCGTAGATGCTCTACGTACACTTCGAGGATCCTGTTCTGGAGATTGGAGGTGCGACCTACACCTATCCTAATGATATGCCACCAATATCTCAGATGAGACAACCCCTTTAATGTTGTCAGGATTTTGTGAATCTACCTGCTTTCGAATCCTTTAGATTCTAGAATCCTTTGGGATTCTAAAGGGCCTCCATTAATCTCCGGATTTAGTCAGCAAGAATGTCCAAGAACAAGGATTCTCCCTTTTGATCTGCCATTTCACGCTTTTCTGGTGGTCTGCCATTTAGCATCAGCCACTCAGTGGACAAGGTTGCCACCCTTCTTCATTGCATGCCTTTGCCAGGTTCACACTGGCCTCTTGAGATGCCTGTCTGTATCACAAGATACTTCAGGCAGAAGTTGCATGGAAGGCCTTGTTCCTTTGTTTGGATCCTCTGCTTTGTTCCCTCCTACTACTTATGTAGAAACTGATATGTTGTGTATCTGTGGGAGGGGTATAGCCTGCATAGGAAAACATTTTAAATACCTTGTGTCAGCCTTTTCCATGGTGCTGTTTTTTCAAATGAACCCAGGATAAAATGATTTTCTAGCGAGTACAAATATTCAATTGTTTGTTCTATTTGTATAGTATATTCTCTATTATTTGGTAATTTATTATTATCTCCCTTAAGATTGATCTTATGCCACATGACCTCATCACTCAGCTTCTTCGTGTTCTTGCTATTGAAACGTGCCAAGAAAAAGCCTTAATTAATGCTGACCCAACTGAGCTGGCACTGAGTGGATTAGAAGCATTCTCCTTTGATTATATTGTTAAGTGGCCCCTTTCACTAATAATTAACAGGTAGGCTATGCTACATCTATACTACACAGGGATATGGTGATCCATTATCTTTATTTGTTCAGCCTTCATGTTCCTTCTGGCTTTTTTGTGCTGTGCAAGAAAGTGGAAAATGTGGTGGTTTTATCATACTCTGACAAAATATATTCATTCCCACCCAAAGACCTCTTTTCTGCACTTTCTAAAGCAAAGATGCCTGAATACTCTGGCAAAATATATTCATCCCCATCCAAAGACCTCTTTTCTGCACTTCTAAAGCAAAGATGCCTGATTTATATAATTTCCCAATTACAGGAAGGCTCTTACACGTTACCAGATGCTTTTTCGGCACTTGTTCTATTGCAAGCATGTGGAGAGACTACTCTGCAATATATGGATCAGCAACAAGGCTTCCAAACAGTTCTCATTACATTCTGCCAAATGGTGAGTGTGGGTCACAAAAAAATGATTTATATGTTTAGTAGAAATCTCTATGGAAATTGTACACCCATGCATGTTTCTGTTTAGATATACACCAATACATGTGGTCTTCAGCACATCAGTTTGGGGTCTGATTTTTCAATACAGGGTTAAATAGTATAATTTTTCCTAATGCCCATGATGGCATTCTGAGAAACTAGCATCGCCGCTGAACAAGTAACAGGATCACTCTCGAAATGCTGTGATGGCGTAATCTCAGGAGCTGTGCCCACCTCACTACTTGCAAGGGTGCAAGCTCTGTTACACAGCTGCCACGTCGCTCGAATAGATGCCAAAGTCAATGCTGACCGCAGCATTTAAGTGGTTAGAGGAAGGGGACACTCTCTCTCATCCAATCACCCACTGTAATGTGATCACGGGTGCCTTGGGTTTTCCGCAATGCTAAAGTCTTAATAATGGTCCCCAGGCTTCCCATGTACAGATGCTTAATAGCAGGACTTAAAGGGCATCTGTCAGCAGATTTGTACCTGTGAAACTGACTAAGTTGTTGCATTTGCGCTTGGCAGCTGAAGGTATCTTTGTTCGTCCCATTTTCATATGTAACAATACAGAGGGTTTACTGTGTAAACAGGAGAGAATGGCGCAACATAGGGTAAATACGTCCAGGAGATAACCCAGATATAATGGACACCAAATGGGGGCTCACTTTATATGGCACAACACTCGTGTAGGCTTGTAGCAGGATTCAATACAAGTTGTGAGGTATGCGGCCACAGTTGGAGTGCCTCAGGGTAGAGATGCCTGATCTCCCAGGAAGATAGAAATAACTGCACGCTTAACCTGAAGAAGGGGACCTTCTGTTCCCTGAAACGTAGTTATATGCTCAATAAACTAAAAAGATTTGCCCACTGCTGCCTCTTGTGATGGTTCCTTGTGCTGAATGTTGAAATTTTTGAAGCCATGTTCATATGTGGCCGCATTGCTGAGATAAATTGTTTTATATATTCAAATGAGCCTCTTGGAGCAACGGGCGTTTTGCTGTTGAACCTAGATCTCTCTCTGTCTCTCTGCAACTGCCATGTCCTCTCAGCTCTCTCTGTAACTGCCATGTCCTCTGCACTTTCATTGACAGGGCCAGGTGTGATGGAGAATTAACTGTCTGGCCCAATCATTCAAAGTGGAGAGCTTCTGCCAGTTACAGAGAGAGCTGAGCCTCTAGGTGTAACAGTACTACTCCTGTGGCACCTAGAAGCTCATTTGCATATATTAAAACATATTTTTTTTTCAGCAATGTGGGCATATATGAACATGGGACCAACACAGATGCCTTCAGTTGCAAGCACACATTCATTAGGTCAGGCAGTTTCTTAGCTACAAATTCTTTTTTAACCCTTTCACTAACAGCGCCGTACATGTACGGCACTGGAGCGATGAGTTTCAAACAGCGGAGACCCGAGACTAATGACCACGATCAGCAATAATGCAGGTCAGTTTTGCCGCAAAAGGAACGACGTATGGACAATATATATATTTATAATATAGAGCATGTTTTGTTCTTGCCTGCAATTGCGGAAAAGTATAGGCATCTCTATAGGGCTGGTGGCAAGGTGTGTTGCGGATCCGCAACACACTACGGACGTGTGAATTAGGCCTAATGAAAAAAATGTTATGGTTCTTTGAATTCAATGACAATAAAATGATGTTCCATGTGCAAAAGTAGAAATACATTTTCAAAAAACTACAAAGGTTTTTTCTGATATTTTCTGTGCTTTTATGCACTGCTGTTTTTTGGCTCGTTTTTTGTTTTTTTTTGTGGTAAAGACGCTAAGCTCCAGATTTTAGCTTAAGGTCTACGGAAAATATGAAATGCAAGATATACAAGCATTTTTGTTTATTATGTGGTATTTTGTATCCTGTTTGTTCCCTTTCAGAAATGTGGCATTCTGAAATTTGGGGTATTTTTAGAGGTTTTGAGAACACCTCTATACAGTACAAATGTTATGAAGAAAATGCCATTGATAAGCCACACTGTGTGCTAAAGCCAAATTCATGTGTGTGCGCACCCTAAATTTTTCTGACCCACAGAATAAAGTTATTATCTCCCTTATACCATACTGTGAATGGCATAAATACAAAACAAAAGAATTATTGCCAAATTGTCTTACAGGTAAAAACAACTGAGGAAAATTCATGTATTTGTGTAATCATACTGACTCGCAGAATAAAGTTATGAACTCCCTTACACCACACAGTGAACTACATAAACACAAAACCAAAAATATAATTGTGGAATTGCTGTGGTTTTTTTTATGCCATCACCACAAAAAAATGTTTAAAAGTTATACAGTACTGTACTTAAGATGAAACCCAAAATGGTGGCATTTAAAGATACAACTTGGTAACATAGTAAGAGTTTACAAGGCTGAAAAAAAGACAACTGTCCATCTAGTTCAGCCTGTTATCCTGCAAGTTGATCCAGAGGAAGGCAAAAAAAAACCTGTGAGGTAGAAGCCAATTTTCCCCACTTCCAGACTCCAATCAGGCAATCAGAAAAAGGGCTCATGCACACGACCATATGCCCTCCGAGACATACGGTTCATAAGCGGGCTATATGTCCCGGAGCGGCATCCATCGTTCGCACGGGAATACACAGCATATGTGATCTATGATGCTGTGTACTCCCGTGCGCACGATCGATGTCACTCCGGGACATATGACCCGCTCACGGACCATATGTCTCGGAGGGCATACCGTCTTGTGCATGAGCCCTAACTCTTTGGATAAAAAACTCTAGTAACTATAACTTGTAATATTATTACTAGACATGAGCCAATCAAAGCATAGTGGAATTCGATTCCAATTTCAGGAAAAATTCAGTTTGCACCAAATCCAAAATTACTCATGCTTCGTGGTAACGAATCACATTTTTGGCTGCTGCACGTGTGAGGACATTGAGCAAGGAACTCTTGGAAGGCGGGATCATCCATAATGCCATGCATGCAGCCAGCCAGCCCTATAAATATACTCAGCCATCTTGGATTCTGCCATTTTCCAATGTACTTGGGGACAGTGCTAAAAAAAACTTCATTGTGCTAAAAAAAAAAAAATTTACAAGTGCGAGGAAAGATTATTCAAGGTGTAGGGAAAGGATAGGAAGGAATCATTCCACAGCATTTATGCTGAACAGGGTTCAATAGAGGAGGTTACAGCCTGGGTAATAGGAACAATCCGATTACAACTTGCTGCACTGACTGGGGATCCAAATTGCCATTATACAGCTCTGTAATTCCATCAAACCGTTCTTGTTATTGGGGTGCAAGTGCTATTTGATACAGCCACTAACAGGGTTTATTACAAGGAAATATTTCTATGTCTTATTTGCCCTTGTGCGGTGCAGTTATATGTTCTAAAGCATTTTTTGGCTTGTATTAGTGGGGGGAAAAGGGCTAATTAGTGAAAATTGCAGAATTTGTTGGGGTGTTTTAATTTTTTATTTATTTATTTGATCTCACAGTATGTCAGACAGAGAAGTGCCAGGCCCTGCACAGGGGAGTGGCAGAGGCCTAAATGTTTCTGGTGCAGGTAGAGGTCACAGTAGAGTAAGAGGCTGTGGCAGCAGGGGTCACTTCGAGAGGCCAGAGCTCCCAGTGTCAGCTGGCGGTCGTCTCTTGACCAGCAACCCAGCGGTTCTTGAATGGTTTACTCTGTCATCTCTGTTTTGGATCCACTCCTGTTTTTTTTTTTGGCATTAGCAATACTTATGGATTACTGACCAAATGCTGACCGAGTGAAGGCGGATGCTCAACAGGCAGGATCCGTTTTTTTGGGGGGGTTATTGTTCTGACGGATTAGAGGAAGTGCAAAATAATTAGTGACGTCAACACAAACTTCTGTTGGCACCCTGTCGGGGGGGCTCTATTTGTATGAGAGTTTAATAGAACAGGTCCTGTTGACATCTATGTGAAATCAGCTGACGGGGGTGTAAAAGAAGTGCGCTACTTCTTGACGCTAACATCGACCTGTAAGGCTGAGTTCATACTTGAGTTATATGGTCAGTTTTGGCCATGTGACTGCCCAAATAAGGGAAGTGTGCAGTGATTCTAAGAGCAACGCCTGTCATCTGCATGTCATACTGACTCACAGTATTGTTTCACTACCACAGCAGACTCCCTATGCGTGTTACTGCAAGGCACAGTGGTGTTCACCACTATAAAGGCTCTCTGCAGCCAGGAAATAACCGTTTTTTAACACGATTCAACGCAAATAAATTCGGATCGAACGAAATCTTTTCAGAAAAATCGGCAAACCGGCCGAATAAATTTTTTTTAAAATAAGCTCATCTCTAATTATTACCCTCCAGAAATACACACAGGCCCCTCTTGAACTCTTTTAGTGAATTTACCATCACCACCTCCTCAGGCAGAGAGTCCCATAGTCTCTCTGCTAATACAGTAAAGAACCCTCTTCTATGTTTGTGTGTAAACCTTCTTTCCTCTAGACAGAGAAGGTGTCCCCACATCACAGTCCTGGGGGATAAATAGATGATGAGAGAGATCTCTGTACTGATTCCTGATACATTTATACATAGTTATTAGATCTCCCCTTAGTCGTCTTTTTTCTAAAGTGAATAAACCTAATTTTGATAATCTTTCTGAATCCTATCCAGCTCTGTTATATCGGCCTTGTTCACAGGAGCCCAGAACTGTACACAGGAATTCAAGAGGGGCCTGGATATATTTCTGGAGTGTAACAATATTACAGGCTATAGCTACTAGAGATGGGTCGTTGATCCAGGGAGTACTTCTAATTGCCTGAATGGAGTCGGGAAGGAATTTTTTACTACCCTTAATTGGGGAAAATTGGCTTCTACCTCACAGGTTTTTTTTTTTTGCCTTCCTCTGGATCAACTAGCAGGATGACAGGCCGAACTAGATGGACAGATGTCTTTTTTCGGCCTTATGTACTATGTTACTATTAGGGTTGAGCGAACTTGCTTTTTAAGTTCGTCGTCCAAAGTTCGGGTTCCGGTTATCTTAGAATCCTGTTATGGATTCGCTACCATGGACCATAACGAAAATTTGGAATCCAAGTTCGCGCAACCATCCTTCACTTCCTTCTTCTCCTCCACACAGAGCACAGGAGCTCCGCCCCTCATGTCGCATGATCATTATACCAGGCCCTTTACCACCTCTTATCCAGTCCATTACTGAGCCACGCCCCCTGCACTGATCACATGACGGTGACATCACCCCAGGTCCTTAGTGTTGTCCAAGGTTCAGGTTAATCGAAGAATCCCCTTATAGATTCAAAATTCCATTATGGTCCGTGGTAGCAGAATCCATAACGGGATTCTTCGATAACCCCAACCCGAACTTTGGACGCCGAACTTAAAATACAAGTTCGCTCAACTCTAGTTACTATGTTACTCCATGTGTGGTCTGACTATTGATTGAGTGGCAGGACGATTTTCTCATTACTGACATCTATGCCCCTTTTGATGCAACCCATTATCTTGCCCTTGGCAGCAGCGGCCTGACACTGGTTTCGACAGCTTAATCCTAAAATTCCTAAATCCTTTTCCATGTCAGTGTTACCCAGTGTTTTACCATTTAGTATGTACTGGTGACATGTATTTTTCATTCCCATGTGCATAACTTTATATTTGTTCGTGTTAAACCTCATCGCCACTTCTCTGCCCAAACCTCCAATCTATTCAGATCCATCTGTAGCAGTATACAGTCCTCTTCCGTGTTAATTACTTTACATAGTTTAGTGGCATCTGCAAAAATTGATATTTTACTGTGCAAGCCTTCTACAAGATCATTAACCCCTTAAGGACACGGCCCTATTTCACCTTAAGGCCAGGCCATTTTTTCAAAATCTGACCAGTGTCACTTTATGTGATGATAACTTTAAAACGCTTTTACTTATCCAAGCCATTCTGAGATAGTTTTTTCGTCACATATTGTACTTCATGACAGTGGTAAAATAAAGTCGAAAAATTTCATTTTTATTTATAAAAAAATACCAAATTTACCAAAAATTTAGAAAATTTGCAATTTTCAAAGTTTTAATTTCTCTACTTCTAGAATACATAGTAATACTGCCAAAAAAATTTATTGATTTACATTCCCCATATGTCTACTTTATGTATCGATCATTTTGGGAATGCCATTTCATTTTTTTGGGACATTACAAGGCTTAGAAGTTTAGAAGCAAATCTTGCCATTTTTCAGAAATTTTCAAAAACCCACTTTTTAGGGACCAGTTCAGGTCTGAAGTCACTTTGCGAGGCTTACATAATAGAAACCACCCAAAAATGACCCCATTCTAGAAACTACACCCCTGAAGGTACTCAAAACTGATTTTACAAACGTCATTAACCCTTTAGGTTTTCCACAAGAGTTAATGGCAAATGGAGATAAAATTTCAGAATTTCGATTTTTGGGAAAATTTTCCATTTTTTTCCAGTAACAAAGCAAGGGTTAACAGCCAAACAAAACTCAATATTTATTGCCCCGATTCTGTAGTTTTCAGAAACACCCCATATGTGGTCCTAAACTACTGTATGGCCAAACTGCAGGGCGCAGAAGGAAAGGAACGCCATATGGTTTTTGGAAGGCGGATTTTGCTGGACTGGATTTTTGACACCATGTCCCATTTGAAGCCCCTGATGCACCCCTAGAATAGAAACTCCATAAAAGTGACTCCATCTAAGAAACTACACCCCTCAAGGTATTCAAAACCAGTTTTACAAACTTTGTTAACCCTTTAGGTGTTCCACAAGATTTATTGGCAAATGGAGATGAAATTTCAGAAATTCAATTTTTTGTTACCTTGCCTCAAAAAAAGTGTAATATAGAGCAACCAAAAATCATATTTACCCTAAAATAGTACCAACAAAACTGACACCTTATCCCGTAGTTTCCAAAATGGGGTCACTTTTTTGGAGTTTCTACTGTAGGGGTGCATCAGGGGGGCTTCAAATGGCACATGGTGTCAAAAAACCAGTCCAGCAAAATCCGCCTTCCAAAAACCATATGGCGTTCCCTTCCTTCTACGCCCTGCCGTTTGGCCATACAGCAGTTTACGACCACATATGGGGTGTTTCTGCAAACTACAGAATCAGGGCAATAAATATTGAGTTTTGTTTGGCTGTTAACCCTTGCTTTGTTACTGGAAAAATGGATTAAAATGGATAATTTGCAAAAAAATAGCTGTTTTGGGACAGTTTTGTATTTTTGTTATTTACATCGTTGAACTGACAGGTTAGATTGTGTGCTATTTCTATAGAGCTGGTTGTTACGGATGCGACAATACCAAATATGTCTACTTTTTGGGGTTTTTGTTTCAGTTTTACATAATAAAGCATTTTTGAAAAAAATGATTTTTAGTGTCTCCACATTCTGAAAGCCATAGTTTTTTTTTTTGGCAATTGTCCTATGTAGGGGCTCATTTTTTGCGGGATGAGATGGCGGTTTGAATGGTACTATCTTGGGGTGCATATGACTTTTGATCACTTGCTATTACACTTTTTGTGATGTAAGGTGACAAAAAAATGACTTTTTACAACGTTTTTATTTTTATGTTTACGGCGTTCACCTGAGGGGTTAGGTCATGTTATATTTTTATAGAGCAGTTCGTTACTGAACGCGACGATACCCAATATGTATACTTTTTTATTTATTTTGGTTTTACACAATAATATCCTTTTTGAAACAAAAAAAAACATGTTTAGTGTCTCCATAGTCTGAGAGCCATATTTTTTTCAGTTTTTAGGCGATTGTCTCAGGTTGGGTATAATTTTTGCGGGATGAGGTGGCGGTTAGATTGGCACTATTTGGGGGGTCATATGACGTTTTGATCGCTTGCTATTACACTTTTTGTGATGTAAGGTGACAAAAAAGTGGCTTTTTGACAAAGTTTTTTTTTTTACAGTGTTTACTTGAGGGGTTAGGTCATGTGATATTTTTATAGAGCAGATTCTTACGGACGTGGAGATACCCAATATGTCTACTTTTTTTAAAAATTTTTTACATTTAACACTGAAAAGCATTTTTGAAACAAAAAAAAATCTAAAATGTTTTAGTCTGAGAGGCATAGTTTTTTTATTTTTTTTTATGAAGGGGCTCATTTTTTGCGGGATGAGATGGCGGTTAGATTGGTACTATTTTGGGAGGCATACGCCTTTTTGATCGCTTTGTATTACACTTTTAGTGATGTAAGGTGCCAAAAAATGGCTTATTTACACCATTTTTTTTTTTTTTTTTATGGCGTTCACGTGAGGGGTTCAGTCATGTGATATTTTTATAGAGCTGTTTTTTACGGACGGCGATACCTAATATGTGTAGTGTATTTTATTTTTTTACTTTTTATTCAGTGATTTGTGTTTTTTTATTTTTACTTTTTCACTTTTTACATTTTTTGGGACCCAGACCCACTTGGTTCTTGTAGATCCAGTGGATCTGATGTCAGTATAATACAGTACAGTACACTATATAGTGTACTGCACTGTATTTTACTTTTACAGTCTGGTCAGACTTCTGCCTTTAGCAGAAGTCTGACCAGAGTTACTATACCATGGCAAGCAGGACGCTACTGAAAGCGTCCTGCTGCCATGGTAACCATCACCCACTGCCATTAGAGAGTAGTGGGTGATGGATGGGGAGGGAGGGGAGCTCCCTCCCTCTGCGATCTCATCCTGGGGGGAAGGGGGGGGGGCTGCATAGGCACAGCAGCCCCCCGATGGGAGAGGGAGGGAGCTCCTTCCCTGTTAACACCTTTCATACCGCGGTCCGTCCGGACCGCGGTAAGGAAGGGGTTAAACGGCTGGCATCTGCAGCACAGATGCCAGCCGTTTTTCTATCAGAGTGCCAGCAATGTGCTGGCACTCTGATAGAACCACTAGACACCAGGGAATTATTACAAGGGAGGCGGGCGGGGGATCGCTATTGCGATCCCGCCTGCCGCGTCTCCCGCCTCCGCAACCACCCCCCTGCACCCCCGCAGCGATAACAAGATTGGGGGCTGCAGGGGGGGTTAAAATGAATATCTTTGGGGCAATTAACTCTCTGATCCCCGCGGTCACAGACCGCGGGGATCGGAGATCGCTAAAACCGCTGCAAACCGCAGGTCTGAATTGACCTGCGGTTTGCAGCGATCGCCGATACGGGGGGGGGGGTCACATGACCCCCCTCGGCATTAGAACATGGTTCCTGCTGATCTACATCAGCAGGAACCATGTTGCTACCGCGCCCACATCGGGTGCAGTAGCAGTTTAAACACAGGGCGTACATGTACGCCCTTGGTCCTTAAGGGGTTAATACATATGTTGAAGAGAATAGGGACCAATACTGACCCCTGAGAAACCCCACTAGTGACAGTGACCCAATCTAAGTGTGTACTGTTAATAACTACCCTATCACTGAGCCAGTTACCCACATACATACCTTTTTCTCCCAGTCCAAGCATTCTCATTTTATATACTAACCTATTATGTGGTACAGTGGCAAATGCTTTGGAGAAGTCAAGATATGACATCCATTGATTCGCTTCTGTCAAGTCTAGAACTTACACTCTCATAGAAGCTGATTAAATGAGTTTTTTTTTTTTTTTTTTTTTTTTGAATTCTTTATTTATAAATTTTCAAACAGAAAAGGTACGGAAGTGGGACGCAGCCCAAACCATATGAAAGCCACAAGAGACCGTGTCATAGCCTCCGTACTAAACAAAAACAGCAAATCACTATTGATATAGTGTGGAGTTCAAACACTAATGTTCAATTTCAAAGAATATCTTCATGCCAACATTGAATTAATAGTGAAAATACCAATACATAAACAACAGATACATAGGCTGAATCTCCCCCGCGACAGCGAAGGAAACCGCACAGTACCGATCTATGTCAAGGGGAGAGATAGAGAAAGTAGGGCAAAGCAAGTAGCGTAGAAAGGAAATCCAGAGAGGATAGGAAGAGAGAGAAAAAAGAAAATAACGAAGTAAAAAAAATAATAATATATAATAATAATAAAAAATAATAAAAAGAGGTCCAGGCCATCAGGCGTGACAAGAGCGACCTCCTAACGAGTGAGCAAGGAGGCGAACTCCTGGGACTCTTGGAAGTCCATCCAGCTCCACCAAGTCTTATAGAACTGTCTCTCTGTGTTTTTTAGAGTGGCAGTGAGTTCCTCCATCCTCAAAGTCTCCTGGATTTTGCGTAGCCACGTTGCTATAGTGGGAGCAGTAGTCTGCCGCCACAGCACAGGGATACAAGCCCTAGCCGTATTCACCAAATGCCGCACCACAGATCTCTTATAGGTCGCCGTGGAGAGGCCGCACTGGTGGAGCAAAAAGAAGGCGGGGGACTTCGGGAGAGTAAATGACGTGAACCTAGATGTGACCTGCCACACTCCCTCCAGGGACTCTGCGAGAGATGGACACTCCCAAAACATATGCAATATAGTGCCTTCCGCTGCGTTGCAGCGCCAGCAAAGGGGGGAGACCGAGGGGAACATTTTGTGTAATCTAACAGGGACTCTATACCACCTGGAGAGCAATTTAAACCCAGCCTCTTGAGCTCTGCTAGCGATGGATGACTTATGTGTACAGAAGTACAGTCTGTCCTTTTGTTCCTGCGTGAAAGTCACCCCCAAGTCACTTTCCCACTGAGTAATATAGCGCGGAGGGGGCAAGTCCGAGGGCGAGTTCAGTAAGGTATAGGTTTGGGATAGCGTATGGCTGAGAACGTCACCCAGGGCACAGAGTTTTTCGAAATCGGTACGTTCCCTGGCAAAAGACCCCGCCGGGGGTAGAGAAGACAGGAAGTGCCGTTTCTGCTGTGTTTGCCAGAAAGACAGGGTCAGAGGCCTACCATCTGGGCCGGTGTTAGTAGGGATTGTCCATTCATCCATGCCTATAAAATGGTGTGCCCGGAAGACATTACCGTCTAGTAGCGATCGGAATCTTCCCCGCTCAAGACCTGGCGAGAATTGTGGATTGCCTAGGACCGGGAACATCGGTGAAGGGGCTGGAGAAATGTTCAGAGAAGCCGCTGTTGAAGCAAACGCTCGTAGTGTTGGACCAATCATGGGATGGAGACGGGCTTGAAGGGGAATATGAGTGTCTAGCCATGGGGTGGATTTTAATGGAGTAGAAACGAACGATTGTTCCACTTGAACCCACTGTTTATGGGAGGAATGCCGGCACCAATCAATTATCCGTGTCAAGTGGGACGCTCTATGGTATGCAACAAAGTTTGGGAGACCTAACCCCCCGACATTTTTCGGACGGAACATAGTAGAGCGCGAAATCCTTGGGAACTACCCTGCCCAAATAAATTGGGTAAGCATTTTCAAGAGTGTATGGAAAAACAAGCGCGGTACGTGGATAGGAGCCGCCTGGAAAACATAAAGGATTCTGGGGAGGACATTCATTTTAAAAATCGCAATCCTACCGAACCACGAGAAATTACCCCGATTCCATCCGTCGAGATCCCGCTTAAGGTGACCGAGTAGGGGGCTGTAGTTTACCTGATACATATCCGAGATAGAGGGGGTCAAATTAATCCCCAAGTACTTCAATAAAAACTTGGCCCATTTAAACGGGAAGTTATCGGAAAGGTCTCGTACTACGTTTGGCGGAATGGAAACATTAAGCGCCTCCGATTTTTGATAATTAATTTTATAATTGGAAAGAAGGGCATAGGTTTTCAGGACGTTTAATAAGTTCGGGATAGAGATACGGGGGTTGGTAAGGAAAAAGAGCAGATCATCCGCGTATGCGGCTACTTTATGTTGGGAACCCCGAATAAGCGGGCCTGTAATATCAGGATTCAACCGGATGTGACACAGTAGAGGTTCTAGGCAGAGAATAAATATGAGTGGTGAGAGGGGGCACCCCTGGCGGGTACCATTACGAATCGAGAAGGGGGACAAAAACTGACCATTAACTTGGACCGAGGCCGTGGGATTAGAGTACAGATTACGTATCCGCGCCATCATGGAGGCACCCATGCCCACGTGTTCCAGAGTCGCAAACAGGAATGGCCAGTGAACTCTGTCAAATGCTTTGTTTGCGTCAGTGGAGAGTAGCAACATGGGTACGCCAGATGTAACCGCCTTGTAGATCAAGTTAATGGCTCTAGTGGTATTATCACGCGCCTCTCTCATAGGCATAAAGCCTGTTTGGTCCAGATGAATAAGACCGTGTAGGTAGGGCTTTAAACGGTCAGCTAAGATTTTAGAGAATAGCTTCAAATCAACATTTTTCAAAGAGATTGGGCGGTAGCTTTGGCACTGTGCTAGGTCTTTCCCTTCCTTCGGGATTACCGTTATATGTGATCGGAGCGTATCCTGAGGGATGTTACAGAGCATGTTAAAGAAGTTAAATCCCGCCAGAAATTGTGGTGTTAGGAGATCTGCAAAGGTTTTGTAGTAGGACAAAGGGAGCCCATCAGGACCAGGGGCCGTACCCGGACGTGAGTTCTTAATAGCTAACCGAACCTCGGCTTCAGTCAGGGGCAGTTCCAGGGACTCAATCGCCTCTGGAGGAAGGCGTGACATACCCGATGAAGCAATATATGCCCGGATCGATGACTCATGTCCCTCCCGAGAGGTATCAGTGGGGTTTAAGTTGTAGAGAGCACTGTAATAAGACCTAAACACCTCGGCCATCTGAGAAGGTAGGGTAATCCTACTGCCCAATTTATCAGTTAGAAAAGGGACATAGGAGCGTCTCCTAATGTTGCGCAGGGCCCTCGCCAATGTCCTGCCTGGCTTGTCTCCGTGTTCATAGTAATGTCTGCGGCACTTGACTTAGGCTACCTTTGCCTTAGTCATACACAAAGAACGAATCTGCTCCCTCAGTAATGTGATCTCGTTGCCTACCTGGTCAGTCGGAAGGGATTTATGGCGCTGTTCTAAAGAATGAAGTTTAGCGAGTAGGGAGGTCAACTTTACTGCCCTCTCTTTTTTGAGTCGAGTCCCTAGTTTAATAAAAGAGCCTCTAATGACGCATTTATGTGCCTCCCAAACCGTGAGAGGATCACTGTCAGCCGAGACATTATGGGAGAAGTATTCTGTAAGATCCTTACGGATCTCTGTAGTCACCTGTAGGTCCTGAAGTAGGACGGTGTTCAAGCGCCAATGCCAGGCCCTCGACTAAAATGTAGGAATAGTGAGGGACATGGAAATGAGAGCATGGTCCGAGAAGGCTATTGTATCAATATTAGCCCCCGATAGCAGGTCCAGGTACGAGTGTTGGATAAAAAAGTAGTCCAGTCTGGAATATGTGTTGTGGGGAACAGAGTAAAAGGTGTAATCCCGAGATGAGGGGTTGATAATCCGCCAAGAGTCAACCAGGCGGTGTGAGTACAATACGTCCCTTATTCTAGAGTGGGCTGAGCGGGATAAACTCGACTGCCCCCTGGAGGAATCTACCGAAGGGTCAACAGGAACGTTAGTCGCCCCCCAGTACCAGCGTCCCCTCAGCAAACACCTCCAAGTCGGCAAGAGTCTGGTCAAGGAAGGGGCCTGGCCGGAGTTAGGAGCGTATAACGTTGCCAGGGTCACCCTCCTCCCAGCTAGAGTACCTTTCACGAAGAGATAGCGACCCGCTCCACCAGCGCAAACCTCCAGCAGCTCCCATGATAGTGCGTCTGAGATCAATATAGCGACCCCTTTCGTCTTGGAGTCATTCGAGGTGCTGTGGTACACATGAGGGAATCTTCGGTCCGTGAGGCGCTGGATGGCGTCCGTACAGAAGTGGGTCTCTTGGATCAAGGCCACATGGGCTCTTTTCTGCCAGAGGAGCCTAAGGAGGGAGGACCTTTTCTCAGGGATATTCAAACCCTGTACGTTAAGAGACGTAAATAAGATATCAGACATGACAAAATAACACGTCAAAACCCAGCCTAGAGAATGTCCCCAGACGTCGGGTCACTGCACGACACTGACAGAGGGACAGAAAAAGAAAATAAAAAGAGGGAGAGAAACCGAAAATACAAGAAAGAAGAAGAGAAGAGAGGGAAATGAAGGGAAGAGTAGCAATAAAATTCAAAACAAACTAAGCGATGCAACACCGCTAACGAACTGTGTAACAGTCAACCCGGCCTAAGTAGCCAAGAAGCACCATCAAACAGTACCCTAATGGGGGAAATGGAGAAACAGAGCTAGGAGTGTAAAACAATAGCAATACATAAACTGAGCATCCTATAACCCGCGGTTAGATAGCGTTGGAATGCGTGCGTCCCAGCAAATGAAAAAGGGAACCTCTGCAAACTCCAACTTAGAAAAAGTCGACCTCAACTGATTAGTGAGGGCACAAAAAAAAAAAAAAAAGACAACCCCACTGGGGTGGAGGGCCTGTAACCCCAGCGCCCCCTCGCAAGGGCCCACGTAGATTAACAGTCCCAGAGGTAGGACTCAACAGATACTTCAGTGATGTGGGGTCCGCGGAGGTCTCGGCGACAGCTGGCGGCGACGGTTGTTCAATGAGACAGATGGGCCCGGTGATGTTCGCTGTACATAGTGGGCGGGGACCCGCTCCTGCGGGACCCTAGGCAACAGCAAGGGGGGCACAGTCCAATCCGGAACATCCACTGGCAAGGTGTCCAGAAACGTGAAGGCCTCTGGGAGGTCCTCAGGAGTACGGACCGCAAAAGTCTGTCCATCAGGCTTTCTGATGATAATGTGGAACGGATGGCCCCATCTGTACGTAGATCCAGAGTGTTTAATAGCTTCAAGTAGAGGGCGCACGAGTCGCCTCATGTACAGGGTGAGACGGGAGACATCAGGCAGAATCGTCACGGGTGAGTTTTCAAAGAGGATCTTCCGTTTTTCCCACGCTTTGCGGAGAATGTCCTCCTTAACTGTATAGAAATGCACGCGGCAAATTACATCTCGTGGCCTGTCTCTAATTCGTGCGTTCCCGCCAAGAGATCTGTGGACTCTGTCCAGTATTATTTCATGGTGCTGAGGCTTATCTAGAATGTTGTTAAAGATGGACACCACCGTGTCATGTAACTGTCTGGCTGTGACTGATTTAGGCAGGTTCCGTATTTTGAGATTATTACGGCGTCCCCTATTCTCAATATCATCCAAATGAAGCGAGAAATCCTTCAGAAGGGCAGTATGAGAGGATAAAGTGTCCGAGATAGAGGACCATTGAGAGGACGAGGCCGCGGCACGTTGTTCAAGGGAAGAGACTCTGTCTTGTACTGCCTGTACCGATGTCTTCACTGCATGTATGGCCTGCATTTGTTTAGTTTCAAGTCTGGCAATCTGCGCCTCCAGGTCTGCCTTGGTAGGGAGTGCCTTCACCATCCCCCATAATTCTGTCAATGTGCGATCTATGGAGGGGGGAGGGGTAGATGGATAAGAGCCCTCTCCATATTGCGGGGATGAGGGGGAAAAAATAGCGGGCATCCCCTGACTGAGAAGCGGGGAGGGAGTGCACCCTGTGGGGGAGGACAGTATCTGGCTGTGAGGCAGCGCCAGTGCCGCTGGGGCCTGTGGCGGGACACATATGAAGGAGGCCAATGGAGGTGCCGGCTGCCCTGGGAAAGCTCTAGGGGATCCGTCCCCAGCACCAGAGGGGTGAGGAGGCGAGAGAGCCGGCGGGGTAGCAGCACCGGTACCTTCCACATGAAGTGCCGCTGGAGGCAGGAACTCCGGCGCCGCTGGGCTCAGTGCAGGCGCTGTGGTCGCCATCTTGGATGGAGCGGCGGGAGCAGGAGGTATGTCCGCCGGGGTCGAGCGGAGAAAACGCCCGATGGATTGGTCCGGGGGCACTGCGGGTTGGCTCCTCGACCTTCTGCCTTTATTCATGGCCAGGTGAGGGCTTGGAGGGCACTGCTGGGCGTCGTTAATGTGCTGCGGGGCCAGGAGCTCACATCGGGTGCGGCTTCACTCCGCCATGACGTAGCCACACCCCTGATTAAATTAGTTTGACATGACCGATCCCTCATAAAGCCATGCTGATATGGCGTCATTTGCTTATATTCATTGAGGTACTCCAAGATAGCATCTCTTAGAAAACCTTGAAACAGTTTACCCACGACAGATGTTAAACTTACCTGCCTAAAGTTTCCAGGCTCAGTTTTTGGACTCTCTTTGAATATTGCCACCACATTTGCTATGCGCCAATCCTGTGGAACATTCCCTGTCAGTACAGAGTCCTTAAATATTAAAAATAAGGGTCTGGCTATGACATTACTTAATTCTCTTAGGATACGGGGTTGTATGCCACCTGTTCCTGGAAATTTTAATCTTTTTAAGACACTGCTGTACTTCTTTTTGGGTCAGACAGGGTACTTTTAATGGGGAATTTACTTTTACATTCTGCATTCATCTGACGGTTTATTTTACTCAGTGAATACAGTGGAGAAAAAAATATTTAATAGCTTTGCTTTCTCCTCATCGCTATGTAGTGGGCCGACACTTTCAGATTTATACTTTTTACCCTTTATATAATTGAAGAACAATTTAGGGTTTATTTTACACTCTTTGGCAATTAATCTCTGTTTCTAGTTTGGCTGCTTTTATTTTTCCTTTACATATTCTATTGTTTTACTTTTAGTTTTCCAATGCATCCTTGTTACCCTCTTGTTTTAGTGATTTAAATGCTTTCTTTTGGTCATTTATTGCTTTCTTTACAATTTTATTTATCCATATTTTTTTTTTCTTGTGTCTTATCTTTTTATTCCCATAGGGTATGTACCTCTCATAATTTGATATTAGGATGCTTTTAAAAATATCCCATTTGTTGGCTGTATTTTTATTTTTGAGGACTTTGTCCCAGTTAGTTAGGCCAATGGCCTCTCTTAGTTGGCTAAATTTTTATTTATTTTTTTGAAGTTTGGCATTTTTGTTCCTCCATGAAGAAAAACACTCTTTTGAATAACAATTTGAAGGTTGTTATTTTATGGTCACTATTTCCCAGATGTCACCCAACCTGCACATCTGTTGTTCTGTCAGGTCTGTTGGTTTATACCAACTCCAGTGTGGCCATCCCTCTAGTCGGGTCCTGAACCAGTTGGGAAAGGTAATTGTCTTTGGTTATTGCCAAGAACCTGTTTTTTTTAGAAGATGTACAGGTTTTAGTTTCCCAGTCTATATCTGGGTAGTTGAAGTCCCCCATAATAACAACCTCATGATTTGCCGCCTTTTCTATTTCGTTTAGTAGTAGATTTTCTGTAAACTGATATATTAGGTGGCTTATAATAAACTTCCATTAGTATTTTATTATTGTTTTTGCCTCAGTGTATTTCTACCCACAGTGACTCCACATGTTCATGTCCCTCACTCCTAATATGTCTATTTTTTATTTTGGTTTTACACAATAAAAGCATTTTAGAAAAAAAAAACATTTTGTGTATCCATTTTCTGAAAGCCATATTTTTTTTATTCTTTGGGCGATTAACTTAGGTAGGGTCTTATTTTTGCAGAATGAAGTGACTGATACTATTTTGGGTTACATATAACTTTTTGATTGCTTAATATTACACTTTTTGTGATGTAAAGTAAAAAAAATTGCTTTTTTGGCAGTTTTTATTTTATTTCTTTACAATGTTCATCTGAGGGGTTAGGTAATGTGATATTTTTATAGAGCTTGTTGTTACGGATGCAGCGATACCTAATATGTATACTTTTTTTAATTTTATTTCACTTTAACATAATAAAAGCATTTTTATACACAAAAAATCATGTTTTAGTGTCTCCATATTCTGAGAGCCATAGTTTTTTAACTTTTTTGTTGATTGTCTTATGTAGGGGCTCATTTTTTGTGGGCTGAGAGGACTGTTTGGTACTATTTTTGGGGCACATATGTCTTTTTCATCGCTTAGTATTACACTTTTTATGATGTAAGGTGATAAAAAATGGCTTTTTTCGCACAGTTTTTATTAAAATTTATTACTGCATTTACCATTTGGGGGAAGTGTGTGATATTTTTATAGAGAAGGTCGTTACGGAATCAGCGATTCCTAATTTGTCTCTTTTTTTTGGGGGGGAGGGGGAGGTTTACACAATGAAAGCATTTTAGAAAAAAAAATGTTTGTCTCTCTATTTTCTAAAATCCATATTTTTTCATTTTTTTGGGCGATTGTCTCATGTACGGGCTAATATTTTTTGGGATGAGGTAACAGATTGATTGGTACTATTTTGGGGTACAAACGACTTTTTTGATTACTTTTAACCCCTTATGGACCGGGCTCATTTTCACCTTAACCACTTCAGCCCCCCTAGCTTAAACACCCTTAATGACCAGGCCACTTTTTACAATTCTGCACTACACTAATTTCACCGTTTATTGCTCCGTCATGCAACTTACCACCCAAATGAATTTTACCTCCTTTTCTTCTCACTAATAGAGCTTTCATTTGGTGGTATTTCATTGCTGCTGACATTTTTACTTTTTTTGCTATTAATCAAAAATGACCGAAATTTTTGCAAAAAAATCTCATTTTTCACTTTGTTGTAATTATTTTTTTTTTTAAACTACATTTCTATATACATTTTTCACAAAATTTATTGTTCTACATGTCTTTGATAAAAAAAAAAAATCCAATAAGTGTATATTTATTGCTTTGGGTAAAAGTTATAGCGTTTACAAACTATGGTGCAAAAAAGTAAATTTCGGCATTTTGAAGCAGCTACGGGTCTCACCCCTGGGGATAGGTACCTGGAGGGGGTGGGTAGGGAGGCCGCGTTGACTTTTCCCGCACGGTCCCACAAGCCGATGTGGATCTGGCGGCGAGGGACTGGAACAAGGGGATACTAGTATAAAAGTTATCCTCGTACAGGTGGTAACCCTTATCTAGCAGTGGGCGCATAAGGTCCCACACAAGTTTCCCCCTAACACCCAGAGTGGGGGGACATTCTGTGGGTTCAATACGGAAATCTCGCCCCTACACACGAAACTTGTAAGTGTATCCTGAAGTACTCTCACAAAGTTTGTACAGCTTCACACCATACCTCACCTGCTTTGAGGAAACATACTGGCGGAAGATAAGTCTCCCTTTGAAGGTAATGAGACTCATCAACCGCGACCTCCCTTCCGTACATAGGCCTCCAAAAATGTGGCCCTGAAGTGATCGATGACCGGCCTGATTATGTACAGGCGGTCATAGGCACATGCTGCATTATCTGCATAATGCAGTCATTTCCGGATGGCCTCAGAACCGGGAGCATGTCATGGCCGTACTGTAAAGTGGGGTCTGGTAGAGGACGTCCCCACTCCAGTAATGCCTGACACTGGGTTTTTTGACTAGGCGCATGTGCAGCACGAGGCCCAAAAACATCCTCATTTCGGTTGCACTGACCTGGTTTACAGCCACCGGACCTTGCCAAAAAAGAGCCCGGGTGTTGAGCAATGAAAAGTTGGGCGTACAGATTAGTTTGCTCCATCATCAGATTCACAAAGTCGTCACTGAAAAAAAGAATAAAATAGTCGCATTCAGTGAAGGCCACTGTGAGAATCTGGATTCCTGGTTGACCAACAAAATCAGGAATCATGGGCTGAAAATTCTCTGGGGTACACCATGCAAGTTCACCGGTAGGGGGCTCAGGTGAACTGGTGGGCCAGAAAACTAGTACAAGCCCCAGAGCTGCTCATACTAGGGTGGGCCACAGGGTCCCTAGCATAGCGGTCCCTTTGCTCTGCCTGGCGGCGCCTCTGCCGCCTTGGGGGCTCATCATCATCACTAGATGATGAGGAGGACGCAGATGACCAAAGGAAAGTGGGGTCATCCTCATCCTCACTGGGGCTCTCGGATTCGGAGGCAAGCTGGGCGTATGCCTCCTCGGCCGAGAACGTCCGGCGGACCATAGGGGAGTGTGTGCGCGCGCGTGAAAAACTTTATTTAGTGTGCACGTGTGTGGGAGCACGGTTGTTCCCGGACTTTTTCCTAAACCTAACAGAAAAATCAAGGGCCAAAATAAAATGTAAAAATTCTGGCGGTGGGGTGGGCGATGCGCTAACAGTGGCCGGACATTAAAGTGATACTGTCAGCGTACGCAAAAAAAAAAACAGTTGCGCCCCAAAAAATGTGTGTGGGGGGGGGGGGGCGGTTTGGGCAAGCTGTAGCACCCCTGGGATGGGGGTCCTAGGGTCACACAGCTGTGCTGTGGACCCCAGAAACCCGATCAGGGTGATGCAACAGTTGGAAAAAAAAGTTAACTCTAAACTCTCCCTAAGTCTCCCTGCCTGACCTAAATCTTTCCCTAACCTGTCCCTAACCTACCTGCTAGTGCCAGGTGGCACTTTGGAGGGTCGCAGGGGAGTGCTGGGTTCTTGGCTCAGAAGACAACAGGCTGCTCCTCTCTCTACGGCTCCCGGACGAAGTATGGATGAGGAGAGGAGAGCAGGGGGAGTTGATCCCCGCCCTCCCATGCAGCCAATCAGATTCGATCCTGTGAGGTGATGTCACCATCACCTCACAGGATCTAAGGATGGTGATTGGTGGTATATTATCACTCTACCGATTACCATCCTATTCCAGGTTATCGGGTTATCTTTGCTGCGATCGCCCATACTGGGGGGGTCACAAGAGCCCCTCTGCATTTTCACAGGATGCCTGCCGAATGATTTCAGCAGGCACTCTGTTCCGATCACCCCGCACTGCCCGGTGGTGATCGTAAATACTCAGGACGTACCGGTACGTCCTGTGTCCTTAAGTACCTGGACATCAGGGCGTACCGGTAGATCCTATGTCCGTAGGAGGTTAAAGGATGTTTCACCCATAACAGCGGCTTCCATATGAACCCACTATGGGGCATTATTTCCCAGAGGCCAACATCTCGTTTGATTGAGTAGTTTCTTAAATATATCTTTTAGATAAATAGGGATATTTCTAAAAATTATAATATTTTGGGTAAGATCATAATTTTGACTGTTGCAATGCTACCCACCCATGATAAATCTACCTTATAGTATGTGGATAAGTCCTCTTTAACGGTTTTAACCAATAAAACATAATTGCAGGTAAAAAGATCTTTTGAAGGAAAGATAAGAGTACTTCCCAAATACGGGAGACCTCCCTTTACCCAATTAAAATGGTACTGAGAATCAAGTCGGGAGGTAATAGCAGATGAGAGACCCATATTTAAAATAAGGGATTTATTAGAGTTTAATTTGTAATATGAAATACCACTAAACTGTGAGACGATAACTGCATAACTGCTGGTAAAGACCTCTGAGGATCGGTTAACGCTATTATAACATAATCTGCAAACAACCCTATTCTATGATCCACCCCACCTATTGTAATGCCCAATATCTCTCTTGAGGATCTTATTACCACCGCAAGGGTCCATTACCAAAGGAAATATTAAGGGGGAGAGGAGGCAGCCCTGCCTAGTGCCGTTTGTGATGGGGAAGGACATAGATGCCCAGAAGCCAGCACCTTCGCTGACTGTATAGAATATAGTGCTAATATAGCCGTTTTTAGCTGGTCTGGAAACAACAAATTTAGTCAGGACTGACCCAAGATATCCCCAAATGTACCCTGTCGAAAGCCTTCTCCGCATCAATAGAGAAGCAGAGAAGGCATCCAACAGGCTTCCACCCATCCCACCAAATCCAAAAATCTCCTCGTCCCATCCACCGACTGTGTTCCCTGGACAAACCCCACTTGATCACTATGGATCATTAAGGGAAGAACTTTTGCAATCCAAAATCTTTGCGTACAATTTTAAATCTGTGTTGAGCAGGGAGATTGGGAGAAGAATTTAAGGTCCATCTAGTGATTTCACCTTTTTTGTCAGGGCAACTATCGTGGCAGAAAGCATCTCACTAGGGAAAACACCTGAGTTGCACACATGATTAAACATTCTTTGGAGGAATGAGGCCAAAAGGTTAGCGAATTGTTTATAATAATCATTAGAAAGGCAATCTGGGCCGGGAGTTTTATTGGACTTCAAAGATTTGATTGCCACAGATATCTCAGTATTAAGGATAGAATCTCAAATTCGGAAGAATCTAATGTAGGTAAATCTACAGAAGCAAGAAATTGCTCAATTGCAGTTAACTCAGGTTGTGGAGTAGGCCATTCTTTAAAATATGCAATGTACTGTAGAATAAAACTGAGCAATGGAATCCGCAATACCCTTAGGATTGAAAACCATATTCCCTCTAGAGTCATACGGATATTTTGGATTTCGCTTGTAAGGCTTTCAGTCAAGGAGCTAAGAGAAAAGTTGCTTTATTGTTGTGCCCATAGTACATAGCTTTAAGCCTCTGTAAAGCCAAGTCATATTTATGCAAGTTAAGAAGGTGAAGTCTATGATGTAAATCCTTAAAGGGATTCTGTCAGCAGATTTTACCCCTATAACCTAAACATATGTTCATGTCCAAACTAATAAGTAGAATCCTAAGATGGCCTTATTATACCTTACTGTGGCTCTATTTGCACAAAAATCAGCTTTTTATAACCTGTCAATCACTTACCTAAGGTGCCCAAGGGGAGGTCCGTTAATACAGGGTGCCTGGCCGCACTCCTTGCCCTCCTGAGCCCGCTGACCTAATAACCTCATAAACACAAAGAGTTGTCCTATGGAAAAAAAAGTTTAAAGTCAGTCGGTTAATACAGGACAAGTAATGCCATAGCAAAAACAAGGACTTCCACATCCTCATAATGTAATCTGGTTGAAAGAAGAAATTTGTTTAAACCAAATCTACTATAAACGGGTACTCAGAGTTAAGAAAATAAAAATACTTTATTATAAATATATTCCCAAATAACTTTTTTTACCAAATCTATTTTTATTCAGTTTTACAAACAAAAAAAGTAAATATTTACAAACAAAATACACTGCGATCATCCAGAACGATTGTAAACATTGTGGGTACAATAAGCATATATCAGTTTATATAACAGAGTGCCATTAAATGGTACCTTAGTAGAAAGATCAGTATATATAAGAAATAAAAATGTAAGCAAATATACATATATATTTTTATGTGCCGTGTCAGCTTAAGGGAGGGGTGGGGAGAGGGAGGGTGCAAAGTGAAATGCGTCCAAAACTAACTAAATACTTTTAGCATATTGCAGCCAAGGGTCCCATGTACTTGTAAAAGAATCATGTCTATGGGCCTGCCAACTAGTTAACTGCTCCATGCGACGCACTTTCTGCAACCATTGATGCTCAGTCGGTGGATGAGATTGCAGCTAAAGCAGGGGTATCAAACATTTAGCCACAGCTAGGAGGTGTGTTACCAAAGAGTGCTTGGAGGGTCGAAAATGTGGCAACTGGTTGAGCAAGTAGTACCAGTCCCACTGTGAGGACAGAGTTGGGGGCCTTCGGCTTGTATCTGTGCCTAAACCTATCTCCAAAAGGAGCTAAACAGCGGGCAGGACCCCATATATGACTAAACATACCTACATGTGAGTTGCATGTCCAGAAAAGCCTAGTGTCCGATAATCCCTGTCTAAACAGAAGGTCTGGTGTCTTATACCACCTTGACAATAACTTTTAGTGATTTTCCTGTATTTTAATACATGGCAAAAAGCCATGAGATTGAGCTAGGATAAAGGTCTTGTCTGTTTCTGAAAGGGATATACCCAATTCCTTTACCCAAGATAGTAAAAATGGGGGAGATTGAACAGAGGATGAAAATAAGAGTTGGGAGTATAAAGAAGAGAGATTTTGTCTTGTACTCTTGCTCAGACCAAGAAAACTGTCTACATGCTGAACTAGAGGATAAGAATGAAGAGCATGTTGCCCGAAAATGCTCATACTGCATAATCTTGGACGGCAGTTGCATTTGTAGTTTATCATGATCTGGTATCTTATTAGAAGGCATACAGGAGGCTACATTGACTCCATGGAGTCTCGCCCAGAACAAATGCATAAATGCAGTGTGAGAAATAGACAACATTTCTCATAATCTCATAATCTGTATGGGTATGTCAGGTGATCCTATATATTTTCATGCCATTCTGTGATTGTATGTGCTGTTCCGTCTGAGCCTGCAGTTGGAATATGCAGGCTCAGAAATCAGTTTATCACTAGAGATGAGCGAACACCTGGATGTTCGGGTTCGAGAAGTTCGGCCCGAACATCCAGTCAATGGGAAGTCAATTGGAACCCGAACTTTTAGGCACTAAAAAGGCTGTAAAATAGTCCAGGAACGGGCTAGAGGGCTGCCAAAGGCAGCAAAATGTAGGTAAATCCCCTGCAAACAAATGTGAATAGGGAAATGAATTAAAATTAAATAAAAATTTAACCAATATCAATTGGAGAGAGGTCCCACAGCAAGGAATCATGCGTCATATCGCCCACCACTGGAGAAGGCCACTTTCAGTTATTTCAGGCCCACCACCCAGACAGAGGAGAGAGGTCCCACAGCAAGGAATCATGTGTCATATCACCCACCACTGGAGAAGGCCATTTTCAGTTATTTCAGGCCCACCACCCAGACAGAGGAGAGAGGTCCCACAGCAAGGAATCATGCATCATATCACCCACCACCGGAGAAGGCCACTTTCAGTTATTTCGGCCCCACCACCCAGACAGAGGAGAGGTTCATTCAACTTTGGGTTGCACCGCAAGATTATGGTAAAGTTAAGAAAATGAGGATTCAATAAAGAAGTGCCCCGGAGTACAAGAATACATGGTTGAGGGGGAGGCAGTTATAAATGTCTATTCTGCACAAGGGAGGCACAGGTCCTGTGGGATCAATGCCTGGTTCCTTTTTATGAACGTCAGCTTGTCCACGTTGGCTGTGGACAGGCGGCTGCGTTTGTCAGTAATGACGCCCCCTGCCGTGCTGAATACACGTTCAGACAAAACGCTGGCTGCTGGGCAGGCCAGCACCTCCAAGGCATAAAATGCTAACTCTGGCCACGTGGACAATTTGGAGACCCAGGAGTTAAATGGGGCCGAACCATCAGTCAGTACGTGGAGGGGTGTGCAGACCTACTGTTCAACCATGTTAGTGAAATGCTGCCTCCTGCTAACACGTTCCATATCAGGTGGTGGTGCAGTTAGCTGTGGCGTGGAGACAAAACTTTTCCACATTTCTGCCATGCTAACCCTGCCCTCAGAGGAGCTGGCCGTGACACAGCTGCGTTGGCGACCTCTTGCTCCTCCTCTGCCTTCGCCTTGGGCTTCCACCTGTTCCCCTGTGACATTTGGGAATGCTCTCAGGAGCGCGTCTACCAGCGTGCTCTTGTACTCTTTGTACCGGGGATCCAGCAGGGTGGCAACCCAGTAGTCCGCTCACGTTAAAATGTGGGCAACTCTGCTGTCGTTGCGCAGGCACTGCAGCATGTAGTCGCTCAGGTGTGCCAGGCTCCCCAGAGGTAAGGACAAGCTGTCCTCTGTGGGAGGCGTATCGTCATCGTCCTCCGTACCCCCCCATCCACGCACCAGTGATGGGCCTGAGCTGTGTCGGGTGCCACCCCGCTGTGAACCTGCTTCATCCTCCTCCACCTCCTCCTCATCCTCCTCGTCCTCCAGTAGTGGTCCCTCGCTGGCCACATTTGTACCTGGCCTCTTCTATTGCAAAAAACCTCCCTCTGAGCCACTTCTTACAGACTGGCCTGAAAGTGCTAAAAATGAACCCTCATCCTCCTCCTCCTTCTGGGCCACCTCCTCTTCCATCATCGCCCTAAGCGTTTTCTCAAGGAGACATAGAAGTGGTATTGTAACGCTGATAACGGTCCCACCGACCTGTGGCGTGATGACGTGATCGCTTCACGTCGCGCTCTCCTCCCCCTGCCCTCCCTCCCTCCTGGCTCTCCGACTAGCGCTTGCTCCTGAGGCTTGAGTGCACCGGCCCCGGCTCCTTCTCCTGCAGCTTGGGTCCGCTGGATCTCGGACGGCCCCTTGTTCATCTGCTGCCTCTCGCGGAGGGTGCGGACTTCGGGGTGGCTGTAGCGCGCTGCCCGGCGTGCTCCTCTCCTCCCGCCTTGGCTTCGTTTGGCTCCCCCCGCTTCCTCTGTTCCTCCGCTCCTTTCCTGGTTCGGCTGGCTCTGCCTTTTCTCCCCGCTGGTGTCGCTGGTATCGTGCTGGTTCCTGGCCGCTCCTGCCTTTACCGGGTCGCGTCTCCTGCTCCTGCCTTTTTGGTTTCTGCCTGTGCCCGTTTTTACTGGGCGAAGACATCTGACACGTGAGAAAATTGAGGGGAGAAAGTGCGTTTGATGCATCTGTTTTTGTTCCTGATCCCTCTTTTTGTCCATATGTACGTGCCTTTTGTGGTGTTCTACTGAGACTCCAATGCGACTATAGGCTTTGGTACTCGAAAACAAAAAAAAGGGACATAAGGAAAAAAGGATTTGACTAAATGCTAAATGCTAAAAAATAAAAGGTCAAAGGTCAAAGTAAGAAGCTGAACCAGTACTAAAAGCAAGACAATGGCGGGAGCGAGAAAAAAAAAAAAGGAATAAGAAAGGAGGAAGGAAAAAAAAAAACAATAAGGGGGGAAAAAGAGAAATAAGGAAAAAAAGGAGAAAAAAGATAATAAGATAACAAAGAAGGAGAGAGAAGAAAACTGATAATGGTCTTCAAAAGGGGAAAAGCCCTCTAAGGAAAACAAAAAGAGGGAGGAAAGCCCGTAAAGACTCCTTAAAATCGGGGGAAAAAAAAAAAACGCATAAAAAGGGGATCTAAATAAGAAATGGCCCCAAAGCGGCGCTCAGTCGACTCGTCCGGAACAAAGCTGGGGTCTAAGACATTAGAGAGTAAAATCGATACGTTTTTGAAATCTCCCTCTTTAAATGAAAAGGACCTATTTAAAGGTAAATTGGGTGTCAACCCTAAGAAAACTGTTAAAATTCCCCAAGCTGAAGAATTCTCTGAGGACGGGTCTTCAGAGGCAGGCCAGGAAGGAGGGGAGGAAAGTCTGTTAATGCAAACAGGAACTGAACATGACCCCTTAGTTTTGGAAAAAATTCTGTGCGCGGTTAAAAATAATGGTACTCTAATGCAGGAGATGTCCACTCAATTGGGGTCAATGCAGAGTGATATATCCTAAATAAGAGAAGATCTGACAAACAGGGCCGGCCTTTGGGGTGTGCGAACTGTGCGTCCGCACAGGGCGCCATGACAACAGGGGCGCCTGGGCGGCCGACACACCCCTCGCACACAGTATAATACCATTAAATTCCGCGTGACCGACTGCAATTATGTTCTGAGACTTTCTGAGTCTCTGTGTCTCCTGCTGCGCTAATCTCATCAAGTAGTAGGCGCAGCTTCAGGGCCGGGCGCCCCCTGCGGCTACATTCTGACCGGCTTTTTTCCCCTGTCCCTCACTTGTGACAGCGCGGTGCCGCCGAGTCCCGTACATCCCGCCCATCCCCTCCCCTCCTCCTCAGTCTGCTGCCTTACTGTGTATGCCGCCGCCACTGCCCTCTGCAAAGTTGCACGTCTGCAAGTTCAGGGGGCGTGACAGGAGGCGCCGCGGCGGTGGGAAGGCCTGTAGAGGACTGGACAGTCTGTCACAGCCAGCCCAGCCAGAGCCTCAGAGAGACTGTCAGACTGAGTATAAGTATCCTGCTTGGTGCTGGTGATAAGCAGAGGACTTGGAGCTAGCCTAGTGCACTGTACAGAGCAGTGAGCAGAGGCCTAGCAGCAGCAGGAGGACTGGAGGAGAGTGAAGCCACTGAGCAAGGACCACGCTAGCCCAGCAAGACCAGTCCAGGGAGACAGTGAGAAAAACGGAGGACAGGAGCTGCAGGACACCACCACTGTCAACTGTCAAGGTGAGTGACATCACACAGCGCAACTGTTGGGTACGGGTAGGCGGTAATGAATGATGACCCCTGTGAATCACAACGCAGCTGTTAGGGTAGGTGGTAACAGTGGCATAGCCACAAATGACAGGGTCCCACAGCAAATTTTTGAATGGGCCCCCTCCCCAGTAATTTTTTCGCAGTCCCTTCCTTTCATGCGGCCCGATTCCTGTGGCTAGTAAAGATCTCTCTCTCAGACCAGGCCCGGCAGCTGTTCCATCCGTTTCCTACACTGTCTGTACTGCCACTGTATATAATATTCCGTTCAGGGGCCCTGATAAAATATTTTAGACCCCTTTCACATCTGTGTTTTATCTTTCCGTCCTAGAGTTCCGTTCTCGGGCTCTAGGACGGAAAGATACTGATCAGTATTATCCCTATGCATTCTGAATGGAGAGAGATCCGTTCAGGATGCATCAGGATGTCTTCAGTTCAGTACTGACACGTTTTTAGCCGTAGCAAAATCTGCAGCATGCTGCGGATTTTGCTCGACCAAAATCCAGAAAGCAAGCCGGAAGGACGGATCCGAAATTAATGCCCATTGAAAGGCATTAATCCGGATCCAGCCTTAAGCTAAACGTTGTTTCGGCGCATCGCCGGATCCGACGTTTTGCTTTTTCTGAATGATTACCATGGCAAATTAATGGATGGCACAGTGTGGGGGCAAATTAATGGATGGCACAGTGTGGGGGCAAATTATTTATTGATGGTACAGTGTGAGGGAAAATTATTTAATGATAGCACCGTCTTTTTGTAACCTGGGTGGGCGAGCGGGGGGGGAGGGGGGGAGCCACAAGATTACCTCGCACAGGGCGCCTGATGACCTAAGGCCAGCCCTGCTGACAAAAATCCGTGATCGAGTTCTTAATGTGGAAAGGACGGTCAATTCTCTGCAAACCGATATTGATATGTTAAAATCTAAGACTACGACCCTGGCCTCAGAAAATCACCTCTTACAAAATAAGCTGGAGGATTTGGAAAATAGATCAAGGCGGTATAATATTCGTATAGTTGGATTCCCAGAAGGAGTTGAAGGCCGGCAGCTAGTTGAACAACTTAAGGATGTGATTTTGGAAAACTTGGGTAATGAACACTTTTCGTCTATGTTTCAAATAGAAAGAGCCCATCGTATACCTGGGGGGAAACCAATCCCAGGGAGGCTGCCGCGAGCAATCTTAATAAAGTTGCTATTGTCCATGGACAGAGATATGATTTTGAGAAGAGCAAGAGAATGCTCACCTATTGATCATCAGGGTACTAAATTGTTGTTTTTCCCCGACTTTGTTCGACAGACTCAAGTTTTATTGAGATAAAGAAACGTTTGTCGTCTAAGGACATTAAATATTCGTTACAGTACCCAGCGAAATTAAGAGTGATCTATAATGGGATTTCCCAATTTTTTGAAAAACCGCAAGAATTGCTGGACTGGATGGAACAACTGGGCATATGAAACATTTTGTAATGAAGTGATGGAGGGAATGGAGGGGGGATGGGACTAGTGGGGGGGAGAATGGCCGGAAGGTAGAGGTTTGCTGACTAGATCGGGCGGACCAGCAGGGGGGCGGAGTAGGGGTAGGGAACCTACCTCGCAGGGAGGTTTTTGTTTTTTTTTCTTCTATGTTTTAAATGAGGTCCATTAGAATTGTCTCTTGGAATGTTAGAGGTCTCGGAGAAAGGACTAAGAGGCAAGCAATTATGGATGCAATAAAGAGACATCTTCCTGCAATTATTTGTATAGTGGAAACCCATCTTACCAAAGAGACCGTTTCCCGCTTGATGACGGGATGGCACTCTCAATCCTACCATTCTACTTTTAGTAGTGCCTCTAGGGGGGTTTCGGTTTTGATCCATAATTCTGTAGATTTTACTTTAACAGATTCCTATATAGACGATCAGGGTAAATTTATTTTTTTGCATGGTAGGCTCTATGGCTATAGTTACGTTCTTGCCTTTTTTTATATACCTCCGCCATTCTCGATGTATCCACTTAATCAACTATTGCTTTTTTTGGAAAAGAGACCAGAGTGTCTGCTTGTCTTGATGGGAGACTTTAACGCTGTTATGGATCCCAAAAAGGATAGGCTGACTTTAGATGCAGATCAGGGAAGGAATATTTGTAACTCTCCACTGCCTCAGTTTTGTTCGGAAGTTGGACTGGTGGATATATGGGAATATTTTGGCGGAGGAAAGAGTATACTCTTGTGTTAGTAGGGGTGGAAGAGCTATGTCCAGGATTGATCTAGCGCTTACCAATAAAAGCAATTTGAACAATATTAGAAGGATACGATATAGAGTAAGAACAGTTTCGGACCATTCACCCGTATTTATTGAGGTTTGCACTGGGGAGAATAAAGATAACGGAGGGCTTGGTTTTAAGCTTAATTCATATTGGCTTACCATTATGGATAATTACTAGTCCACTAAACTACTCATATCCTCTTTTTGGGAGGTGAATCTCCCCTCTGCTAATATCAACGTTGTCTGGGATGCTCTGAAAGCATATCTGAGGGGGGTTCTTATAAGCGATATTACCGCTGTGAGGAGAACATTTAGGAAAAAAGAGGAGGAATTAGTTAAGACTGTAGCATCCACAACGGAGCAATTTATGAATCAACCTACCGAATATAATAAGGAAGAAATGCACAGGGCTAGCTGTTCTCTAAAGGATTATGTAATTGAGAAAGCAAACCATAGATTATTCTTTAAGGGACAAAAGTACTTTTCAGAGTCTGGACGTCCTGGTAAACTCTTAGCTAGAATAATCTCACAACAGGACAAGAAAAGGAAAGCTATTACCTCGATTCGTAATTTAGATGGTGTGATTCAATTAGAATTAGAGGAAATCAGAGATACTTTTCTCCAATATTTTTCCCAGATATATACAGCTTCACCCGGTTTGCCACCTGACCTGGCAAGGCAGTTCTTGGAGAAAATTTCTCTGCCGATGTTAATGGAAGACCAAAAAAACTTTTTGGACAGAGAATTGTCTCTTTTGGAGATCCAGGAGGCCTTGAGGTCTATCTCTGGGAACTCATCGCCAGGGTTAGATAGCCTTCCGTATGAATTTTATCGTAAGTATAGCGATGCCATCCTTCCTCATTTATTAGAGGTATTCTCTCAAGCACTACAGGGAGGGGGTTTACCACAGTCTATGATGGAAGCTTTGATTGTTCTAATTCCCAAAAAGGTAAAGATTCAATGGATTTGAGCTCTTATAGACCAATTTCCTTATTAAACACGGATGTCAAGTTACTATCAAAAGTCCTGGCCAATAGGCTTCTCGGGTTATATCATCTGTTGTCCACCCAGATCAAAATGGCTTTATGCCAAAAAAGGGCACCCATTATAACTTGCATAGGTTTTTTACTAACATTCAGTCTCCTGGGAATGGCGCCCGCTCCATCCTGTCGCTGGAAGCCACTAAGGCGTTCGACAGGGTCGAGTGGACGTTTCTCTGGGAGGTGATGAAAAAAATGGGTTTCGGCCCTAAATTTATGGCGATGGTTCAACTGTTATATAAGTCTCCAGTTGCCAGGATCAAGATCAATGATATGCTGACAGAGAGTTTTGTATTGGGAAGAGGCACCCGTCAAGGCTGTCCCCTTTCCCCTCTTTTATTTAATATTTATATTGAACCTCTGGCAGCTTGTATAAGGCAGGATTTGAGAGTGGCTGGTTTTGGCGTAATGGGGGAGCAGGGTCGTATATCCCTCTATGCAGATGATATTCTGTTTTTTATACATCAAGCAGAAAATACTCTTCTTCGAATAATGGAGCTAGTTAACTTATTTTCTGACTCCTCAGGCTTGGAGGTTAATTGGGAGAAGACTGCTCTCCTCCCTATAGATGAATTGCGAGGATCTATGGAAAATTTGTCTAATCGGTAACTAATTTCCGACTCAATAAAGTACCTGGGGATAATAGTTTACGCCAAAATTCAAGATTATTTACAACTCAATTTGATTCCTTTATTGTCAAAATTGAGATCTAAAATTAAGATATGGCAAAAAATTCTGCCTGCAAGAGCAGACAGAATTTCTTTAATAAAAATGGTGGTGCTGCCCCAGGTTCTTTATGTTTTCCGCAACTTGCCTGTATGGATTGAAGATAAGTATTTTAAATGGATAGAGCGGATGATTAACGATTTACTATGGGGGAGGAAATGCGTGAGATTAAAGGCGATTTACTTTTCTATGCCCTATAATCGGGGAGGTCTTAATCTCCCCTATTTTAGGGGTTATTTTATGGCCTCTCAACTTTGCTTTTTTAATGACTGGGAAAATAGCCATCTCTGCAGAAAATTGGTGAAAGATTCAGGTTTTTCGGATCTATTTACAGTATTAGAGTCTGATTATTTATTTAACACACAGACTGGCTACAAATTTTTCTGCAGAATGGCTACAAAAGCCTGGCTGGTTATAAAGAGCTGGTTTAAAGTTGAGGCATCACTTATTTGCACTCCACTATGGCATAATTCAAAGCTTTTGAACTTAGATGATTTGAATTGTCGGCAATATTGGAGGATGAGAAATATTCAATATTTGAACCAAGTGGTTAAGGGTGGACAAATCCTGTCTCTTATGGAGCTAAAGCAAAAGGAAAATTTAGGTGAGGTGGTTTGGTACGCGTATTTTCAGTTGAGGTCGGCACTTTCTAGTATTCATGCACTTAATGTAGACACTCCCGAATTTTTACACGATTTGATTTGTAAGAAAGGTGGTATGAAAGTTAAAGTATCACATTGTTATAGACACTTGATGAAAAAAAAATTTTTTCGAATGCCTTTCTCCAGGATAGAGATCCTGGTCTGTTTCACTTTCAGAGGTGGGCTCCCCGGATTGGGAGAACGTAACGGATAATTTAAGTCAAGTTTCGCACAACTTCAATCATATTGTTGTACAGTTTAATATTATACACAAAATATATCTGACACCCTTATGGCTCCATAGGAGAGGATTTAGAGCTTCCTCCGATTGCCCCCGTTGTGGTGACCCCAGGGCAGATCATTTACATCTGTTCCGGGACTGCCCGACGGTGAGCAATTATTGGAGAATGGTTCAAACAATTTTGACCCAGAGACTTAAGATTAATGTTCCTCATTCTCCCAAAGTTTGGGTCTTGGGGGATTTATCGGAGGTTGATTGTCAACTCATTAAGCGCCGACTTCTGACTAAAGTGATGTTCTTAGCTAGGCTTCTTGTATCTAGAAAATGGTGTTCTTCCTCTGCTCCAGATTCTAATAACTGGTTAAGTTTGGTCAGGAAGGTGAAAAGCTAAGAGAGGATTTTGTACAGCCAAAGAGGGTCCTATGCAAAGTGGGATAGTACGTGGAATGAATGGGATGGTTAAGTAATTATGCGTTTTTTTCTTTATTTTTTTTTTTTCTTTCTTCCCTGCAAAGGGGGGTTGTGGGCTGGGTTGGGGATGATTGTGTAACTTTGCTCTTTTTATATTTGTATCTTCTTTTTTTGAGATGATTAAAATAAAAACTTTATTAATAAAAAAAAAAGGGCCTTCAGGAAAGGTTGTGTAACCGGTCTATTAGCCCCAGTGTTGCTAGTGTTGGGGTAAGGCTGAGCGTGCACCATAGGTGTGCAGTCTCTATAATGATGATCAGATTGTGAGGCATGGCCCTGGAGCCTCCCTATATTAGCATGGTGCAGCACAGGGGCGCATTCATGACTGCAGTGAGACATCGCCACACCTTGCCCTGTATTAGAAAGGTGCTTTCCTGGGGTGACAAGAGGAGATGTAGGGTGGGCTAATGACAATCCATGTGCTGTAGAGGAAAGGGAGGACAGCGCTGCAGGGGAAATCGCTGCCTGCACTGACCCCTCAGATAGACGCCGTCTCCATCTTGTGCTGCGCTCACTGCCGGGAAAAACTCTGTTAATTTACCAGAGATGGCCTTCCTTCTGGTTTTCTTGATGGCAGGACTGTGCAGGCTGTGACTCCCCTTCTCTATGACCAATGCTGTGTGCCGCAATCTCAGGCCTGAAGCATCGGAGTCGTCATGAAGAGCAGGCTATTCCATGCTCTGCCTGCCACGCCCTCCAGCTTTTATACTATTTTAACCAAAGAACTTCACCCCTTATTGGAATGTAGCCAGCTTATGCAATCCATAATGGTCACTGCGCATATCTTGTTTTACTGTTATTATTTCGGACCTTAGAGAGGCCAGTTCTCAGATCCGCATTAATGTAGAATCCCAAGACAAACTATACAGACAATGCCAACCCTCTTGTACACACATTTTCAACCAAGTCCTCATTTATTTAGAGGTCTTCTACTTGCACAATACCTGGTACATACCTGTACACATTTCTTCTTTGTCCAGGCTATCAGATAAAATGGACAAAGCCTTCTAGAAACATTCCACACCAGCTTCATTTCATCAGACAGACAAGGTCTCCAATAAACAGTTAAGAAAGATAACAAGGACAGTTTAACTATTCAAGTACAAACAGTCTTCAGTTCATCCAGAGGTTAAAATAATTTTATCAGACCCAGTGGATTACAGATGATTAGAGACATATTCATATTCACACTTCAGCAGGCTGGGGATGCTGTGATTATCTCAGTACCTAGCCTGTTTTTAGGCCAGCAAAAGGAGGTCTAATATGGAGTTTCTAAATGTGACAGGGGGTGTATATATTTTTAGGTAGTTTGGGGGCTATATTCATTTAGAGGGTCTTGGTCTGCTCTGGATCTCTCTTAGTCTAGGTGCGCTGGGAAAGTCTGGTTTGGAGTATGTCAACAGGTGGGGGGTCTTGCATGGGGTCTTTGAACAGGGGGAGTGTCTCCTCTGGTGTCTCAATTAGTTTACGGAGTCTGGTAGGGTCTGTATTTGTTTAGGGGGTCTGGTCTGTGGCCTGTATTACATTTAAGTTTTGCTCTAGGGGGTCATATTTACTGTTTGTGATTTAAATACCTAAGATATTTGAGCTTCAGTTTATAATATGGTGTGGGTTTCAGATACCTAGAAGCATTGTCATGAAGGGCACCATGTTAGTTGAAGTTGTCTGGGTGCTCATCATATATGAACTCCTCCATATTGTAGACAGCGTTAATCTGGCCCTGGGTACATGTGACAGTTTCATGGCCAGCAACTTTGCCAGCTACTATAATTGGAAAGAATTCATTCATATTTTAATTATTTATTTTTGTTGCATCTATGATTTTATTAACACTTGGCCTATATTTTCAGGTTTGCAGGAGCATTTACTCTCCGACAGAGGATGTTAAACTTTGTACAAAACATTCAGTATTACATGATGTTTGAAGTTATGGAACCAACATGGCATATCATGGAGAAAAGCCTCAAATCCGTAAGCATTCAAGAAATTGTGTTCAGTATAAAACCTATTCAATGTTGACCATGCCCCTTAAAACGTGTATGTGTGTGTGTATATATATATATATATATATATGTATATAAATATTGTGGGGAGTCGCTCTGGTAGACAGCGGTGCGGGTGCAGTATAGAGGCAAAAGGGAGTCCAGAAGGTGCAGCAAACAGTGTTTTATTCACACTTGCATCAAAAATCAACAGCGAACAGTCACTTGGTGTTAAATCACACACATCAGAAAACGTGAGGTAAAACAAAATGTCCAAATACAGGTTCTAATCACCTGGGAGGTTTTGGATGCGGGTTCGCACCTGGCTGTCGGCCCAGCCGCAAGATAATCTACCTCAGGCTTCCAGGCCGTCTGCACTCCTCCTTGCTGGGCTCCTGCTTCCAGCCCAGAGAGCTCCACAGCACCATCTGCAGCTCCAGGACAATCACAGAAACAGCTGCTGGTGCTGGCTGAGTTTTAAACCCAGCCCCAAAACCAGGACTGGGTCGTGGGGAGCAGCCACCCACCCTACACTTTAGCTGCTCCCGGTAAGAGCCGGATCCGGATCGGCTTTGCAGCCACGCTATTTAGCAACCGTGTCAGTAGCACTACCTGCTACTGACATCAACAAAACGGCTCTTACCTCACCGAGGCTATGAACCTCGGTGACACGTACCTGCCATCTACGACTGCACCCTGCACCTTACCACATACCCCCCCCCCCCCCTTTGTTCAACCCTGAGGGGGTGGACACATGAAAAACAGTGTACCCGGGAGAGGGCGTCTGCATTTTTCAACAACCGGCCCGCTCTGTGCTCCACCGTGAATTTATAATTCTGTAGGGACAGAAACTACCTGGTGACCCGGGCATTCCTCTCTTTAGCTTGGCTCATCCACTTGAGTGGGGAGTGGTCGGTCACCAGGCGGAAGCTTCTGCCCAACAGGTAATAACGGAGGGCCTCGAGTGCCCACTTGATGGCCAGGCACTCTCTCTCGACTATGCTGTACCTGGCCTCGGCTGGGGTGAGTTTGCGGCTGAGGAAGACAACGGGGTGTTCCTCCCCGTTGACTTCCTGCGACAGTACCGCACCAAGGCCAACCTTAGAGGCGTCGGTCTAGACAACGAACTCCTTCTTGAAATCGGGCGTCACCAAAACCGGGGACCCACACAGGGCCGATTTCAAGGCGGAGAAAGCCTTTTCTGCCTGCTCGTTCCAACGGACCGTCCCTGTCTTACGCCCCTTTAACAAGTCTGTCAACGGCGAAGCTATAGAGGCAAAGTGGGGCACAAACCTCATGTAATACCCAACAATTCCCAGGAACGACTTTATCTGTCTGGTGGTGACCGGTCGGGGCCAACTCCGTATTGCCTCTACCTTATTTACTTGAGGCTTGATGACTCCCGCCCAATGACATATCCCAGATATTTGGTTTCTTCCAACCCAATCGCACACTTCTTTGGATTGGCGGTTAGTCCAGCTTTCCTCAGGGCATCCACTACCGCCTGCACTTTGGGCAAATGGCTTTCCCAGTCGGTGCTGTGGATGATTACATCATCTAAGTAGGCCGAGGCGTACCGACGATGAGGTCGCAGCACAATATCCATTAACCTTTGGAAGGTGGCGGGGCGCCATGCAGGCCAAAGGGTAACACCTTGTAATGATACAGGCCCTGCGGAGTGACAAAAGCGGTTTTTTCCTTGGCCGACTCCGTTAAGGGTACCTGCCAGTACCCTTTAGTGAGGTCTAACACAGAAAAATAACGGGCTTGCCCTAAATTCTCAACAAGCTCGTCTACCCGGGGCATGGGATACGCATCAAACTTGGACACTTCATTTAATTTGCGAAAATCGTTGCAGAACCGCAACGTCCCATCCGGCTTGGGTATCAGAACTATGGGACTGGCCCACTCACTTTTCGACTCCTCAATGACATCGAGCTTCAACATTAACTGCACTTCCTCCGCGATGGCCCGTCGCCGAGCCTCGGGTACCCGGTATGGTTTTAACCGGATCTTGGCCTGAGGCTCAGTGACGATGTCATGTTGGATGAGAGACGTGCGGCCAGGTAGGTCCGAGAACACATCCGTGTTCCGACTGATGAACTCCCTGACTTCCTGAACTTGTTTGGAAGACAGGCTGTCTGCAATTTTTACCGTGGTTGCGGCTTCACAGGTCTCGAACTGGGGGGCTGAACCCTTTTCACCTAGAAGCCCTGGCCGGGGGCTGTGATCGTCGGCCTTGTCCCTATCTTTCCACGGCTTTAGCAAATTCACGTGGTACACCTGCTCCGGCTTGCGCCGCCCTGGCTGGTGTACTTTGCAATTTACTTCCCCTACCTTCTCGATTACCTCATAGGGGCCCTGCCACCTAGCTAGGAACTTGCTGTCCAGGGTGGGTACCAGAACCAAAACCCGATCTTCCGGATTGAAGTCCCGTACCCGAGCCTGACGATTGTACACCCTACTCTGGGCTTGTTGCGCTGCCTCCATATGCTCCCGGACCAAGGGCAACACCCTTTCCATCCGTTCCTGCATCTGGGCGACATACTCAATGACACTTTTGTGGGGGACAGGCTGTTGTTCCCACGCTTCCTTGGCGATATCCAACAGGCCCCGAGGGTGTCTGCCATAAAGCAGTTCGAAGGGCGAGAACCCAGTAGAGGCTTGGGGCACCTCTCGCACTGCGAACATGAGATAGGGCAGAAGCAGATCCCAGTCCTTCCCATCTCTAGACACCACCCTCTTTAACATATTTTTTAGAGTTTGGTTAAACCTCTCAACAAGACCGTCTGTTTGCGGATGGTAAACGGACGTCCGTAACTGCTTTATACGCAACAATTTACACAGTTCCCTCATAACTTTGGACATAAAAGGGGTCCCTTGGTCTGTCAGAACCTCTTTTGGCAGGCCCACACGGGAAAACATTTCCATTAACTCTTTGGCAATGAGCTTAGCTGAGATATGTCGCAGAGGCACCGCCTCCGGATACCGAGTGGCATAGTCGAGAACCACCAGAATGTGTTGGTGGCCCCAAAATTGTCTCCGGAGACGTGCAGGTTTGCCAACTCAGGTCCTGGTGGCAAGTCCTCCATGTCTCCCACCATTACACTCAGTGGGGGTGTCTCCCCCTCTATCACAGCAGTGGTGGTCACCCCTACCGCAGGCCCTTCGGACTCGGGCTCCCAGGGCTCTGGCCCCCCACTGGAACCAGGCCACTCTGCTAGGGTTGCCCCTGTCTCAGGGCTATTAGTCACTTTCATCTCAGGCCATAGTGACGGAAAACCAGGGAAGTCTCTCCCAATTATTAGTTCATAAGGTAGCTTTGTGGAGATCGCCACTTCACAAGTCCATGTGCCGGCTGCCGTGGACAGAGACATTACAGCAGTGGGATAGTCCTTTAAGTCTCCGTGTATGCACACCACACCAACTTTCCGGCCCGTATACTGGGTGGGCTGTATCAGGGCAGCACTTACCAGGGTTACTAGGCTCCCTGAGTCCAGTAGCGCCACTGCCAGATTATCACCCACTTGCACCTGGCACAGGTGACGATTGTCTATTGTCTCGGGGGTGCCGGTTGCACACAGTCTCCGGGCATACATGGAAGCCCGGTACCCATAATTAGTCTCCATGGGTTCTCCCCGATGTGGACAGTCGGCCCTTACGTGGCCAGGCTCCTGACACCGCCAGCAGACAATTGGAGCCGGGTCTACAGGGGGTACACCCCGAACAGGTCTCTCAGGTATCAGACGTCGGGACTGGAAGGGAGACCTCCGGGGTTTGACCGGCCCCCTCCCACCAACACCCCCTTGCAAGTTTTTTGTGGCCTCATAGCGCTCCACCAGATCAACCATTTCAAGGGCATTAGTGGGGGATACCTGGCCAATCCAGTGCTGAAGGGGGTAAGGCAGGGCCCTCCAGAACATGTCGGCCAGCAGGCGGTCCAGCATAGCAGTCGGACTTAGAACATCAGGCTGCAGCCACTTTTGCAACCTGTGCAGCAACTCATAGTACTGCGGCCGGGCGGGTTCAGCCGTTTTAAAGTCCCACTGGTGGACCTGCTGAGCCCGGACCAACACGTTTACCCCCAGTCTGGCCAGGATCTCCCCCTTCACCGTGGGGTAATCAGCAGCCTGGTCATCTGCTAGGTCAAAAAAAACCTGCTGGGGTCCGGACGCCAGGAACGGAGCGACCACCTCGGCCCACTGGTCACGGGGTAACTTCTCCCTCACGGCCACCTTCTCAAAGACCGCCAGATACGTCTCAACGTCGTCCGAGGGGGTCATCTTTGGGATCGCCGCACGGACCGCTTTCCGGGCATCATGGACGTGGTGGGACGCTCCTGCAGCTTGTAAAGCTATCACGTGCTGTAATAGCAGCTGGTTGGTCTCCCGCTGCTGCACGTTAGCCTCTATGAGAGCCTTCACAGCAGCCTCCATGTTGCCAGAAATTCCTGCTTGCAACTTTGCTGGCTTAATATA